>JBBBDQ010000876.1:0-52500 GCA_037127315.1 Ascarosepion bandense | reverse complement strand
AAGACCCTTATATAGCATGGAGTGTATTAAAAAAAGCCAAACCTTAAAACGTTGGTGATATCTGCATATTTTGACAGGAAAAAAGTTAGCCATAATTTTATTTCCGAACGAGAAAAATTACTTAACGAAAGATCAGAAGTAATGTCCTGATGTAATCACATGAAAAAAAAACTTTTGGATCATACAAACCAGGATAAGAGTGTTTATAATCTTTGAAAAACTCCTCCCTTATTCTGAACGTTCAGTTTTTTAAACTTCCATTCTTGCGTTCTGAAAATCTCTGTTACAAGTTTGAAATATAAAAAACATTGGTGAATTAGTTAATATAAAACGCCAAAAGGTTGACATCAAGGTTGTGTAATGAACTTGAAAATATTTAAAAGCTCTACATTATATACGTAGTGAGCACTTTTTAAGACAGCTGTATTCTAGTTGAATTTAATTCTGAGCAATAAATGGTCTTAAAAATAATAACTAGATAGATAGATAGATAGATAGATAGATACATACATACATACATACATACATACATACATACATACATACAAATCATTTCAAATTGTTGTTTGTTTATAACCAAGTTTCCTTAATCTTCGTTAATTTCCGTGTACATACATACATACATACATACATACATATGAACAGAATGAAAGGTATATATACTCAGATACATAGATATTTATTTTAAAAGAAAGAAAGAAAGAAAGAAAGAAAGAACAATTCAACCTGTTCGACATCTATATATTCGGTTAGAAGAAATATTTCCGATTTGTCTCCTTTTCCCTTATCGGATTAGTTATGAATTATATACTACCATAGAATTTAAATACCCTTCACGTCTTTAGTCATAATAATGGTCTTTGACGAGGTGTTCCGGACACAGTTCTCTATTAGCTGTGACTCTGCACTAGAAATATGAGAAAAACAAAACAGAGACAGACAAATCGATAATGTTTTCAGAAAGACACCCCTATTAACGACGTTACCATGGTGACTATATAACAAAATCTTATAAAAGAAAATATTTTTTCCTCATTAACTTCCCACTTGGTGCAAAAGCTTTGATAAAATATTTTTCTTGGAATGTGTATAACAGGTTCAATGTTGAAATCGATTTGCAACTTACAAGAGAGTGGCCCAATAATGTTTTCATAGTTATAGTCAGATGTTGCTCTGCTAAGATGGATATGCTTTTATTACGGAAATTAACGAAGATTAACGAAATGTTTTTAAACAACCGACAATTTGAAATGATTTGTTTGAACATTATTTTTTATCAATGCTCGTATTTAAATAGATAATTTGTTTAACATCAAACAGTATTATATATTTATTTCTACCGGCCTGATTATTTTCGATACATTTTTGTTACTAAAATATGTGTCATTCGACAGGATTCGAACCTGCGACCCTTATCCACATAGGGCAAGCCACTAATTGTTCTAGCGTGTCTTAGACCTCCTGACAACAAATGACCAACAGTCTAAAGGAAGTCACATCAAGCGTATTTAACACAATTTTCGATTCATCGTAATAACCATATCTGCTCTGAAATGTATCGTAATGTCAACAAATGTAAACATGTTACGGAAATTAACGAAGATTAACGAAATTTATTGTTAACAACCGACAATTTGAAATGATTTGTTTCAAAATTATTTTTGATCGATACTCGTATTTAAGTAGATATACTGTTTATAATAAAACAATGTTATATATTTATTTTTACCGGTCTGATTATTTACGACAAATTTTTGGTACAAAAATGTGTGTCATCCGGCAGAGAGTTCAACGGACGAAACGTCGTACAAATGGCAACAAAGATGAGGAAAATAGTCCGAATAATTTAAATAGTGTAAGATAAAGGATATTACTAAAAAAGAATATATGAATTTATTAGAAAGATAAAATTAAATAAATTATAAATAAAAAATTAAATTAAATTATTATTAAATTAAAATATGATTACATAAATGAATTAAATAAACATAAAATAAATAAAAATATATTTTAAAAATAATAATCCTAATAAATAGAAAATTCATAAAAATGATAGAAAATAATATAAGTAATAATAAAATAACAGTAATAAATATAAAAATAAAAATAATAAAATAATAAATAATAATAAGTCATAAATAATAACAAAATATATAAAAAGTGTAAATATAAATACAAACTAGTCAGTCAGTTTAGTGCCATACGTGATACACGCTTTGGCGATCATGTCTCGAAAGAGACATGACTCACTGGGCAGAAGATTATCTCGCAGTAGGTTGCCATTGCTTTCTGCTGTAGACTGGTTGCCGACCAAGGCTATATAACACAATCTGTCCTATTATTTAACCCATAACTGGAAGTAATAGGCGAGTTAATGCCTTTCCCAAGGGTATTTGCGCGTAAGTGAATGCAATGAATTCAACTGGAATTCGGACTCGGCTCCCCGATTTCTCGTTCCGAGCCAAACATGGCTAAAACTACTAACAGTACTTAACGATTGCATGGCTAAAACTACTAACAGTACTTAACGATTGCAATAAAAAATACTTAAGGTAATAAGTAGATCCCAATTTGTAATAGGAAATAAAGATAAAACAACCTAAAAAGTGAGATCATATAGTTCAAGTAAATTATCAAGTTAATAAGGTTTATATTATAAAATGTTTACAATTTCATAGATTTAGTAGAACTAGCAGTAGTGTAAGTTTAATTCTTTAATATATTTATAATTTACTGTACTTTAATTTTTTTTTTTTTAATCATATCACCCCGGGCAAGGCTACGTAAGAGTGAATAGATTGGTAAAAAGAAAGCCGGAAACCACATCCTAAACAGGGAACAAGGGATGAGCCTCTACACCTGTTCAATAGACGTGGGTGGAGTGTGAACCAGGCGAGAGTTCAGTGTATCTACTCCAATTGAAAAAGAAAATAAGGAAAAGTGAAAAGATGGGAAAAGAGAAAATCGGAAACCACATCCTAAACAGGGAACAAGGGATGAGCCTCTACACCTGTTAGACGTGGGTGGAGTGTGAACCGGGCGATAGTTCAGTCTATCTACTCCAATTAATGCCTTTGATTTAGTAATATGCCACTTTTCATGTACTTTATAATTTCCCTTTTCTCTTGCAGACAGGAAATATGTTTCGTTCACCGATCTAGAGATTCTATGTTGTTTGAGAATTTTCCATTTAAATTTATGTGTTTCATTCTCCTCTTAATTTCCCAAAATATTTAGAAAGTGATCTCATATTTCGTTTGTCCTTATTAGAAAAGGATGAGAGATGATTGTAAAAACGCTTTGTAAAATGATTCATTGTAATACCAATATAACCTTTAGTAACCCTTGGATTTTTTTACTGATGAGATAGAGCACAAATAGACAAGGGATTTATTTAAACACTTGTTAGATAAAGAGCATTAGACGGGATTTATACGATTGCATAAGTTTTTATTATGTGACAAATGAAGATATTTTGTTGTTGTTTTTTTGTTTTTTTTATCGTGTCACCCCAAGCAAGGCATTCCACTGCCACTATAGCGCATGGGGTTACATAGAGGGATTGGGTATAGGAAATGTCAGAAGGAGGCTGATGGACGACTTAGGATGTACATAGGGAGAGAGTTGGAGAGAGTGGGAGTGAGTTAATGTGTTAGGAGGTGTCTGTTGACCTTACATTTAAACTACTGGAGGCTATAGCCGTCGGGGAAGCAAGCATGCGGTAGGGAATACCACAGGCGGGAAGTGCGAGGAAAGAAGCTGTTGGAGTAGAAATTGCGGTTACATTTCATCGGTTTCACTGTAAAAGAGTGGGACCTAGTTGCCAATCTAGTATCTCGTGCAAATTCACATCTAGGGAGCACCAGTGATGTTCTTCTTGTTCTTCTTCATAATGTGCCCTGTCCTTTCAGGACGTAGGCGATCATGGCTTTCTTTTTCTGCCTATCCTTGGTGGCTCTTAGCACGCTTTCTCCTGTTACACCACGCATCCCCCGTTCTGTCAACCACCTGCTCAGGCCTTTCAAATATTTTATCCGCTGCTTTCATCTGTCTCTTTTTCTCTCTATCTGGCCTGTCTGTATCAGGTTCTTTAAGCACTCTTTCCTCATTGCATGTCCCTAGAACTTCAGTTGTCTCTTCCTGATGCTCACTATTAATTTTCTTTTTGTTACCATTCTTTCCAACACATCATCATTGCTCACATGCCCGGTCCATGATATCCGCAGCATCCTTCTGTAGGCCCACAGTCGCGCTGCTTCAACTTTTTCCTTAATCTTCGATGATATTGCCCAGCATTCACTACCGTATTGAAGAACTGTCATCACATAGCAATCTAGTACTCTCTTTGTTTCTAATGAAAGTTTCCTTGGTCATAGTACTATACTCAGCTACTGGAACGCGTGCTTCGCCATACCAATTCACCTTCGGATCACTGTGTTGCACTTTCCGTCACCCGCTAGAACGCTTCTTAGGTATTTAATTCATTTGTATTTGCTTGATTCTAGTATTCCCCATCTGTATTTGGCATTTTGGGCTGCTCTTTTTGCTGATGACCAAGCATTCGGTTAGTGCAACTATAACTAAGTTAAAGTGTGTTCTGATTAAATATTTTACAAAAAAGTTAATTTTTTAGGGAAAAGTTTATCGATTACGTTATAAAATTTATGTCCTAGTTTTTAATATCTTTTTACCTCATACGGAAAAGAAGAGAAGTGTTGTTCTCAAAAGAATTTTTTTTACCATCATTGTTAACTACCTGAGAGACATTGTTCTTTCAATGACGAAATAAAATGTACAATTTGTAGTAGTTTGTAGTTTTCATGTTCTCTAGACACACTGGTGAGCTATGATACAGAGAAACAGGCTTGTATGTGGTCGACAAATATATATATATATATATATATATATATGTGTGTGTGTGTCTGTGTGTGTGTGTGTGTGTGTAGTGATGTAAATTATTTATATTTATTAATTCATATATGCATATATAAATTCAGCTTATTATAGTTGACAATAGAAAATGTGTCTGTTGTAACACTACTCAGCTTTCATGAATGCGCCGATCAATAGACTTTTACACCCTGTTTAATAAATATATAAAATGTGACGTTTATTTTACATGTGAGACTCCCTTTTTTATTTTGATGTTCAATTTTTTGTTGCTGCTGTTCTTGATACATGTATTGTTTTATTGAGATTTATATGAGTGTCTTCTTCATCCAGAATTATACTGAGTGACGCATTAATAGTTTAAAGGTTATGCTTTGTTGGTTGTAATTTTGGTAGTTGTTCTGGTTCCTCCATTGCAATATTTTGTATCTGACTTATGTGACTACTGATCTTTGCCTTGGTTTCTCTTATACTATTCTTGTTTACCGTAAAATAAATCTGTTTAATGTATTTTGAACTCATTTTATTGCCGTCTTGTGACTAACTCAGATCACACCTTTCCAACAATTCTAAACTTTCAGCATTATCTTCACAGTGAATTGTGTGTATCTCGGGTTCTTCATTATAAAATGTGGCTTGTGTGATACTACTACTTTTTTTTAAAAATTCCGGTTCCCTTTCATGTTTTGTTGATTCTGGTTGTAATTCTTTCTACTTCTATAATTTCAGCCTCTGTCAATCGGTTATTTCGAATGATGTACCTTCGTACATTGGCTCGTTTATGTTTGTCTATATAGATTATCATTGTTTGTCCAAGCTGTTCTCGCCAAATGTCATATGTTTGGCGAGTGATTTTTTTTAGTTTTGAATAACGCTTCATGAAATGCAGTCATAGCGACTTTGTACTTCTCATGAAACCATTTTATACTTTCTTTCTTTAAATGTACGATTATAGAGAATTCGCACGACCATCATTAGAATTATCCTCGTTGTGGTACCTGAAGATTCATTCTTTGCGTAGGAGTTTGTTCCAATGGAAGATTTTTCAACATTAAGTAGGTTCCGTTCTGAAGGACAGGCTCTCTGTTAATCCACGGGAAGTGACATACTGGACGTTTTCTTTCTATTTTTAATTTTCATGTTATTCCCACGAGTAATTCACGGGTCCAAAAGTCCTCCCAAAGATGCCCGGCACGTTGGGTAACGGTCTTTCACAAATAGTTTTCCGTAGGAAGATTGTTCGCGACCTCATAACGCAATAGCCATTCACTTCTCGGCACGATTAACACCTTGAGTTGCGGGTTGTTGTTCAGATTTTTCATACTCTTAAATGGGTTGCCAAGCGACAGTAAATAGAGATGCGATTGGGATTCAAAGAGAAAGAAGAAGAGAGAGAGAGAGAAAAAAAACAGATAAATTAAATAATAATACTATGAAGAAAATAATACTGCATGTTTACGTTAAAATAGTAAAAAAACAAAATTACATATTGTTAAAAAACAAAAGCATTATGTTTTAAAGAGCTTCGGAAAATATGTCATTCTCGTTTTAATTCCAGCCGCGTTATATTATTAATATTAATATGTCATTTTTCATCATAATTTGAATTCTGCTATGGTCGCACTACCCAACAAGTTTGCAGGAAGACCTAAGGCAGGTCATGATGTGTTGTTATGGCTCCATTTCCTTTTTTTTTTTCATATCTCCCTAACATTTCTAATATTACATAGACAAAGTTCTCCTTAGTGTGTGGGCTGTATTTAACAAGAAAATTGTTTGTATATCTCTTAAGCAGGGATTTTTTCAATGTGCTTTTTTGTACCATTTTTTATCATACCAAGTGCACCCACTATCACTGGCACGATACTTGTTTTCAATTTTCACATTTATTATTATTATTATTATTATTATTATTATTATTATTATTATTTTGTCATGTTTCATTATAAATCGATTTCTGCTATCGTCACACTTCCTACCAAGTCTGCAGGAAGACCTAAGGCAGGTCGTGGTGTGTTGTTATGGCGACATTTCATGTTTTTTCTATCTTCCCTAACATTCCTAGCGTTACATAGACAAAGTTATCCTTAGTGTGTGGGCTGAAGTTAACAAAATAATTTTTTTGTATATCTCTTAAGCTGGGGTTTCCAGGGATTTAGTTCAACGTGTTTTTTGTCATTCCAAGTGCACTCACTATCACTGTTACGATACTTGTTTTTAATTTCATCATTTTTTATAAGAATTTTTTTTGTATATCTCTTAAGCTGGGGTTTTCAGGGATTCTTTCAATGTGTTGTTTTGTTTCATTTTTTATCATTCCAAGTGCACCTGCTATCACTGGCACAACTCTCGTTTTCAATTTCCACAATTTTTTTTCTATTTCAATTTCCAGGTCTTTATATTTTGACAGTTTTTGAAATTCCTTGGTTGCTATGTTACAATCCGCTGGACAAGCCATATCAATTAATAAGCAAGTTGTTTCTTTTTGGTTTGTAACAATAATGTCCGGCCTATTTGCTTCAATTTTTCTGTCTGTGTAGATGCTGTAATCCCATAGAATGGTGACATATTCTATTTCTGTAACCGGTGCTGGGTGATATTTATACCAGTATTTATTTAAATATTTTCCATAGTGTTTGCACATTGTCCAATTTATTATTATTATTATGTCATTTTTCATCATATTTCGATTTCTGCTTTGATCTTACTACCAACCAAGTCTGCAGGGAGACCTAAGGCAGGTCGTGGCGTGTTGTTATGACTCCATTTCATGTTTTTCTATCTTCCCTATCATCAATAAAGTTTTCCTTAGTGTGTGGGCTGTACTTAATAAGACAATTTTTTGTATATCTTTTAAGCTGGAGTTTCCAGGGATTCTTTCAATGTGTTGTTTTGTTCCATTTTTTATCATTCCAAGTGCACCTACTATCACTGGCACAACTTTTGTTTTCAATTTCCTCATTTTTTCTATTTCAATTTCCAGGTTTTTATATTTTGACAGTTTTTGAAATTCCTTGATTGCTATGTTACAATCCGCTGGACAAGACATACCAATTAATAGACAAGTTTTCTCCTTCTGGTTTAAAACAATAATGTTTGGCCTGTTTGCTTCAATTTTTCTGTCTGTGTAGATGGTGTAATCCCATAGAATGGTTACATCTTCTATTTCTGTAACCGGTGCTGGGTGATGTTCATACCAGTGTTTGTTTACAGATTTTCCATAATGTTTGCACATTGTCCAATGTAAATATTGCCCAAATCTATCGTGGCGATTTTTATATTCATTTGGGGCAAGCACAGAACTGCCTGAGATTAGGTGGTCTATTGCTTCTTGGTGTTTATCACAAAACCTGCATTTTGGATCCATATTATTATGCATAATATTTGGCTGAAAGTTTCTAGTGATAAGACTTTGGTCTTGTGCTGCAAGAATAAAGCCTTCAGTTTCAGACTTTAATCCAGATGCACGTAACCATCGATGAGTATTAACTTTGTCAACATTGGATTTATTGGCACGTTCTGGATATTGGCCATGCAGAGGTTTGTCTTGCCAGTGCTGTTTCATCTGTTCAAGAGCTTTATCTTTGGCTTTCATTTTCATATTTTTGGCCGCAATAGTTGGTTATTGGCTTCTGTTTTGCTTTTCTACAGAATCTACTAACTGTAAATCTTGTTTGTATTTACTGCCTTCTTTTATTATTGAATATTTTTTCTTTACTTTCTTCATGTTGCCTTACTAATTGTATCATCCAATCCTTTGTTGTTTCTATGTATGTTAGTAAGCCAATAGTTGTTGTCTTGTATGACAATTCCAGCTGAATAAGACCTCTTCCACCTTCTTTACGGGGTATGTATAGACGGTCTATATCAGCCTTTGGATGATGCATCTTATGCTTAGAAAGAAGCTTTCTTGTTTTAGAATCCATTCGCCTGATGTCGTTTAGAGTCCAGTTTAAGATGTTGAAGCTATATTGGACAACTGGGATTGCAAGGATATTAATGGCCATAACTCTGTTCTGAGAATTCAATTCAGTTTTTAATATCATTCGTAGCCTTCTATAGTACTCTTTACGCACTATTTCTTTCATTTTTTTATGGTGAATGTTTTCACTCTCATTTACACCTATGTATTTATAAGCTCATTCTGGTTTCAATTCTTTTATTGTTACAGCAGGGTCTAAGCTAATTGAGGATGTTTCTTGTATTGATCCACGTAAAACTGTAGCTTTAGCACATTTATTCAAATTGAATTTCATTCCAATGTCTTCGTTGAAGCATTTTACAGTTTGCAGAAGACCTTCCATCTCATAATCATTCTTAGCATATAACTTTAAGTCATCCATGTAAAATAGATGGCTTATTTTCTTTTGGCCTATTTTATAACCACATTCTGTCTTATTAAGTTGACTGGTTAATGCTATTAATGATATGCAGAATATTTTCAAGCTATTTCAGCATTTTAATTTATGCTAATTGATCCTAATCTTCCGTCAGAAGCTGAGCAGTTTTAAGCGATTCTATCAAAAAGAGACTATAGCTTGACTATCGATTGAAAGTTCTTGAGACAATTTACAGTAGATCCAGAAATCTGTGATGTAGACAGAAGTGGCAATTGTGTGATCACATCCTTCTCTGTTTATAAGCATATCTGTTTCAATATATTATTGATAATTGCGCATTGCTTATTTCTGTTTCCTGTTCCGCCTTCTATTTTAGTTGATTTGAAATCCGTGGTTGAGTTCTGATGAGAGATGAACAAAAAACAATCAGCTGATTATATTGTTTTCGTATTGACAATAAATGCTAGTTTTTTTAAATAGATTTTTTTCTACTTAATTGTTGTTTTTTTTTTACTGTGTCGCAGTTCTTTTTTTTTTTTTAGCTGTGCTTAAATATTATTCACTTACATTCCGTTTCTTTTGCTGCATTTCATAAGTGGATACTAAAAAGACTTTCGCCTAGTTAAGAAGAAATTCCAAATGTATTAAACGAAAGAATTTAAATTTTGCTTTTGGGTTTTTCTCAATTTCAACCAGCTAAAATTTAGACATTCTTGAATATTGCGTGAAATAACATGATATTGTTTTCTTGAATTACTTGGAATAAAAAGTTCCCAAATGTTATTCTTGAATTTGTTATGGTAGTTTACCCTTGGACACATGAACTCTTCCAAACTATAAACAAGCAGCAGTTTCTGCTTTGTGCAGAGCAGAAAGAGGTCTATTCCAGCAGACAGCTCTGACAGCTGGACCAATACAGTCACGCTGGTAATTTTCTCGTGTTGTATCTGTTTATACTACTGTTCTTTGTTCATAAATTTGACTCTATTTCCCGCTTTGTGTTTTCATTTCTGTCCCCCAACCAGGCCACAACAGAAACATTTCACCCATGCGTTCTTCCATCTTTCTCTACATATTACAATAATTACGTCTCACTCTTTCCAGTATGTTTCATTAACAGTTCTTTGAAATATCTGTTTCCTTTGGTTCACACACGCCAAATTAGTATAACTTTAAATGCTATATGTCTCTTCTCTGAAGAAGTAATTTTGTGTTCACTTCTTGTTCTTTTCCCTGATTGACACCACGTGGATCAACAAGCAGAATTCTTTAACGAAATCTAAAGATATATCTGCATTATTATAGATCCTAACCGAGCATATCGGTTTCAGTTTCTAATCACATCTCTCTGCCATTTTAATCAGTATCTCCGTGCTAATTCTTCAGGTGATCATTTTTATGTGAATTTCAGCCTCTTACTAGACTAACAGTTTGGACTCATCGTTTTACTGTTAGATTTGGTAGATGTAACCGTACGTTCCATTCTGATAGTTTTTTTTCTCAGACACTTCTCATTTGGAAAACTCTCTTCCAGGTTCTTACTTTTCTATCTATTACGATCTTCAAAAGTATATATGTGATGCTAATCAACATCTTTTGTCTCCTTTCGTCTTCTTTTCTTGCGTTTTCCCGGCATTTTTAATTTCCATGCGTCCCAGTCTCTATATTACTTAAAAAGGTAAAATGGTCAGTAAAAACGTTAACATCATATAAGCTCCATTCATTTTGAACTTTCTATTTTAGACATTTCTAAAATGCACTTTCATTCTTTACGTAAATATATTACAAGTGATCACTATGATTCTAAATCCAGTGACCTCATTATATTAGTAATATTGAGGCAGTGAGTAACGTTTTATCAGTCATCTACAAACAGTTTAGTGCTTTTACTATCTGTCGAATATCTAAGTTAAATTCGTCAATCATTCTGGGAAAAGAAAATAACTTCCGGGCTTCAGATATTATTGTCACTGATTAAGAAAAGAGTTTTCTGTTTTCGAACAGACAAAATAGTTTTTATTATCAATATACAGAGCATCGAGTGAAAGATACAATCTAACTAATGGGGTCGATAAAGACAACAGATAAAAATACTTTTAGAAGAACATCTAGCATTCAGCTGACGTTATATGTTCTTAGAACAAAGAAAATAAACTTCCCTTCGATGGTTCAACCATCTTATCCGACAAATGATTTAATAAGATTTAAATGTTTACTGACCCTGTTATATTTAAGTCCTTATCTAGAGTATAGGACTTTGACTTTGTAACGCTAAACGTTGATGCCGTGGTATTTGTAGAAAGTTTGTTTTTACGGTGTGAAGACGCTCATCCACGAATTGAATTCAAATTCTCTTATAATGGTTATCAACCAAATCTAGAGAACTTAGTTTATTATTGACGGACATATATATATACGCAATAATGTGCTAGAGTATTAGGACAAGAACTATTTTATCTTTTATAAGGCATATTGACAGAATATAAAAATGTAATTAAAGTAATTTTATTTGATTTACTCAACAAATGCTTTAACAAGGAAAATGCTTGTTGCAAAATAAATTTAATACTTAGTATAACAGCTTTGTGCTTTGAACACAGCCTTCATGCTGTCAGGCATTTACATCACAAGCTTCTTCAATGTATCTAATGGTATCTCCTGCTAAGCAGCTTGTATTTGTTCCTAAAGTTTATACTTTTTTATTCAAAATATCCCATAGATGTTCAATAGATTAGTTTCAAAATAACTTGTTTAATAGAAAATAGGAAAAATTAGATACAACTTCTTTTTAATTCATTTCTTACACCTAGTTTTAAATAATCACTATTTATTAGCACTTTACTTGGCTTTTCACCCTGTATTTGAATTTCAGTGAGGTTTTAGAAAAATCACTCCTGTCGTAATACTTTAGCACACTACCGGTAGTGTGCAAAAGTTTTAGGATAGGGGTGATTTTAAACTTTATTTTGATGCTTCATAAAAGATAATATATATATATATATATATATATATATATATATATATATATATATATCTTTCCAAGTATATTTTTACGATAGTGAAATTTGCAGCATCGATTGGTCCTTGAACTGGCACACCAATGCCACTCTCTGTGCCGATATCCGATACGCATATATCTTATATAGAGTATTCAGAAAAGCATTTATAGTCTTGTTATCAACTTTAAATTTTCTTTCAATTCTAACTATATTTTTCGCTTGTAGAAACTGAGAGTGTCTTTAAATTTACTGATAAATTATTTTTCAATCAATAACATTATTTTGAGTGTTGACTTGTGCTATATTGTTATTATATGTGGATCAAACATTTCTCAAATCTTTTTTAAAGCAAATTCCAGGAGTACAGGTATCGTAAAAAAATGAGAGTGGGAAAAACACACATTGCAATTTTAACACCTATAATACCTCTGCAAAAACATGAAGTTAACCACGATGTAAAAGAAAATAACTCTTGTCTTTTGCTTTATCTGTTAAAGGGACTTACCCATATGACACATGAACTCGTCCAAAATATATATAAGTCGCAGTTCTTCTGTGTAGAAGTAGAGTAAAAGTAATAGATAGACACAGGGAGAGTGATAGCAGAATCTATTTCAGAAGATAACTCTGACAGCCAGACTTGCAGTCACGCTAATAATTTCTCATTGGTATATGTTTGTACTACTGTCTTTGTAATATACTTGTTTAACACTATTGTGTTTTTATTTCTGGCCCAAACAAACATTATCGATCGAAAGAGAAAATTCTTACTTGTAAAGCGCAAAGCAACAGTGAACTCAAAAGTAAGGAAATTTTATGGATTAAAGGCTGATATCCTGTAGAATGTGACTGATCTTCATTGAAAAAAATCGACGTTTCCATTTTCAATCTAATGCAACTAAATTAACAGTGTGGGAACGTATTCAAATATTTATGGCGTAATATTCCTGTATATACCATTTTTAGAAATTCTTTTTTTTTACTTGAAGTAAATTTTACGATAGGCCTTCTGTTGTGGGATCTCCTCATTTCTGTATATGATAATGAACTAGAATGAATAGACATATACTCCAGCCATAGAGAGTGGAGAGTAATCGTAGAGATCCGTGCGAGTTATCGGAGAGTACCGGAACTAATACGTAAGTTACCGAGAGATACAGAAGATACCCAGAGACTACCGTATCAGAAGTCAGACTAGCTCTGAGCTCCACTCAGCTAGAATAATATACACGCATATACTATTTCCAACGACTTCACTTCAAGACTTGTATATATTTATTTTTACTAATAGTATTCCTGGATTTACTAACCTGCGTTCAAGTTTGTATATTACGTTCAATATAACCTACTTTTCTATCTTCATATCTGTTTTGTTGTTCATTATTTTGTGCGGTTCCTCGCCAGGAATTCACAACAATCTTCTCCTAGAAAAAGATTAGTATAGTGATCTCATGAGTCTTTCCTACACAGCTACAGTTATGGAGAAGAGATATATATATTTATTTTCTTACTAATAGTATTTCTGGATTTATAACCTGCGTTCAAGTTTGTTTATTACGTTCAATAAAACCTACTTTTCTATCTCCATATCTGTTTTGTTGTTCATTATTTTGTGCGGTTCCTCACTCGGAATCCGTAACACTTTCATTTAGCAAATATTTGATTAAAACAATCCAAGTTTCATTATCTATCTAGAAAAAAAGGGAAAAACTGTATTTCTTGTATTTAACTACAACAGCTGGTGTTCCACTTTGAATGGCCTTAAAAAATTCTATGTATAATAGTTTGTGTCATTGTTGAAAAAAAAGTACTGAGATATTTTAGAAGAGCAGCTGGATTACAGAATCACAATTACCTTTGGGAGTTTTCATCCCAACTTCAAATAAAGGATCAAATTATTTAGCAATAAGGAAAGAAAAGTGAACGATCCCAAACAATTAACAGAAATATATATTTTTATCCTCTCTATATACAGTGAGCGTTTGATGGGTTAGTGAGCCTGTTTTGCAGATTGTGATTACAGGCTTTAGTCATACAACCTTCTTCTTCTTCTTCTTCTTCTTCTTCTTCTTCTTCTTCTTCTTCTTCTTCTTCTTTGTACCGTACCTTTAATGACGTAAGCAATAATGGCCTTCCACATCTCCCTATCTTTAGAAGATCTTAGCTTTTTCCTGTTACTACAGCTAAGCCCAACTCCGCTATCCACTTGCTCAAGCCCGTCAAATATATTACGCGCTGCTTTACCATGTTCCTCTTTCTCTCTATCTGATTTGTGAGTATCAGATTCGCAAAAGCCCTCATTCCTCACTACCTATGCCAAGAACTTCAGCTATCCTTTCCTGATGTTAAGTATTAGTTACCTTTTAGTTTTCATCCTCTCCAAAACCTCATCTTTGCTCAAAACTCGACCTACGGAATCCGCAATATCCTTCTATAGAACCACATTTCGGTCACTTGACGTCACTCTTTCATCTTTGAGGAGAGTTTTCAGCATTCACTGCCATATTGAAAAACAAACAGCACTTAGCAATCTAGTACTCTCTTTGTTTCTAGTAAAATTTTCCTGTCTCTTAATACTTTACTCAGCTTCTAGAAATCATCCTTAGCCATGCTAATTGGCCTTCACTTTTGATATTGTGAAAGAGATCAGTAAACATCGGTTAAGGCACCAACTTAGAGATGATGAATTATCAAGCAAGCATTTCAGGTTTCACTAGTGAATTCGATCATCACTTAATACTCCTTAAATGAAAATAAAATTGAATTAGAGTAGCGTCAGCAGCGCCTCTCAAACCCTTCATAAAATTTCAGAATATTGAATCGATAAATTCTAAATACTTCAGATGTCTCGGTGTTTGAATTAGTTATAACATGATGAAGGTAAAACTTGAAGCAGCCAAAATATGGTTCTACAGAAGGATGCTGAGGATACCATAAACGGAACACGTGAACAACGAAGAGAGTTTGGAGAGGGTGAACACGAGAAGAAAACTGATACTTAACATGAAGACGGAAATTAATACTTAACATCATGAAAAGAGAGCTAAGGTTTTTGGGACATGCAATGAGAAATGAAAGATTGGAGAATCTGGGGCTCTCAGGATGAATAGAGGGTAGGAGAGACAAGGGAAAGTAACGCATGACATACTTGATGAACCTGAATAGATGTGTGGTGGAGAGGGGAATGAGTGGGGATTGAGTGGGATAACAAGAGGAGTATTAAGCGCGATAAGTGAGAGGGAAGACCATAATCGCCTAGGTCTTGAAGAGACAAGGTACATAGAAGAGGAAGTATAAGATAACAATGGATTGAACAATGGAAAATTTGGGTGGCAAATACTTTTGACCAGCACTGTAATATGCTAAAAACAAAATAGGGTTCTGAAAACTTGTGTCTTGTTTTTAAATAGACTTTGTGGATTTAGAGTTATATATGACATTCAATGCTTAAACTATCATTTGTCAAAAATTTCAAGCTTTTGTAATACTTTAAAGAAATTGTACAAGGAAAGGTTTATTCATCCTATATCCTATAATTTTCATTGTCCATTACCATCATTGTACCCAAATCTCAATTCCACGCATATAACATATTTCGGGTTTGTTGAAATTCCTTCTACACAAAACATAAGTCATGGTAGGTTGAGGCAAAACTTCCAATCCCAAAAGTTCATCATGTCTATGTTTGGTCACATTGGCAGTGTATGCTGATGCATTGTCGTGTTGTAGGTGTGCATCTTACATTGACCAATACCGGGTAGCGGACTTTCATTCTTACGTCAGTTGTTGAGCATTATCATTCAAACAAGTCCAAAGTCCAATATCCCCTTAAAATTCTACCAAACACAAAATATGGCCTTCTGTTCAAACAGCCCTTGTTCGCAAGGAAGTTATAGATTTCACTTATTAGGATTACGAAAATAGGTTCATTTTTCATATTTTTTTACAATTTGAGTCTAGAAACATCTTGAGGATTTGCCAATAGCTGAATTCAAATGTTCACACTTGTCTAAACATCTTAATCGGTTATTTCATGCGGAACTTATTGACAGCGTATCTTCAAAATAATAGTTTAAATTTATGAAGGTGTTGATAGATGGGGTTTTGTGAAGGATCAAATTCTGCCGACAAGATGCTTAGCTGTTATTCAACCATTTCAAGCAAAGACTCTTTTTCAACAACAGAAATCTCCCTGACCTTAATTTGTCTTCGAGGCTGAGGGCTCCTCTCGTAAAATGTCTGAACCAGTTTTGTGCCATGGACTTTCCACATTCTTAATTACTTTTGCCGCAGTCTCTTTTTTTTTTCAATAGTAGCATCAAATGGTTCTAATTGCGTTTCGTTCACCACACATTATCCAAGCTGTAAAATGAAGAATAAAGAACTAATATTTATATGTTGTATATGAAAATAGAAAATAATCAATTCAGCGACTATTGGACAATAAGCTGTATAAAATTAAACATGTAATTTTGAGATACAAGTTGTCAAAAAGCATGATTTAAAATCTTTAAGAAAATTTAAGAATCGTTTGATTCTTTTAAATCTTAAAGACGACGATCGAGTGTAGTCAATAAAGTGCCATGCGTTATACACGCTTAGGCGATCATGTCTCGAAAGAGACATGACTGACTGGGCAGAAGATTATACCACAGTAGATTACTATTATTTTCTGCAGTTGACTGGTTGCCTGACAAGGCTATAGAACCCAATCCGTCGTGTTATTTAACCCATAACTGGAGGGAAGAGAGGTATTTACGCGTAAGTGAACGCAAGGAATTCAACTGGAATTCGAACTCGGCTCAACGATTTCTCGTTCCAAGCCAATATCCACTGCACTTCAACGCACATTCAAAGTAATGAAATTAGACTGGTACTGCACAATCGCAAAATGCTTAAATTCTTACGTTATCAAAGACAAAAAAATTGCAAGGAAATATCCACAAATATTACAAAGAGCATTGTCAATGGACTTGTGACATCTAATTTTCTGGAAAAATATGTTTAATAGAAATATTTTATTAATTTTCACTGAGCGTAATGCAAACTGTTTGGCTAACAAATTCCAATTATAGTAATTGTAGCCTAGGAAGTTCCGGTCACTGTGTCGGGCTAGGCAGTTTTTCTCGTGAGAATCCATTTTGTACAGATACAAATCTACCATCCGTTTGTGAATTGAATACTGCTGCCATGTCTGGTCGGTCATCCCTGCTACTCATCTCGGGCTTATCGATAAATTTTAAAAAAGAATCTACAATGTAATCGACCGCGATCTGACATCTTGACCAACCATTTTCTCACACACGGTTGTGGCTTCCCTCTGTCTCTTCTACAAATATTTTCACGGATTCTGCTCCGATGATCTTAGCCACTGGTACCTCTTCTGCTAAACTTGTAACTAGGTTCCACCTTTTTACATCAAAATTGTCAAATGATTGTTGTCACTTCTTTATCAGCTTCTTTCCTCCCATTTCCCGCCTGTGGAACTCCCTTCCGTATACTTGCTTCCCTGATAGCTAAAATCACCAAGAGTTTAAATGCAACGTCAATTACCATTTCTTGTCTCCTTGACTCCTATCTTTTTCTTATACTTTCCCAGACAACTCCTGTATCTTGTTCTTCTCCTTTTTCGCTCTTCACTTCTGTAACTCTCTCAGTATTCCGATCATTCTCTTATACATTCTTCGACATCCACTGTAACGTTCTCCTCTTTCTTTTCACTCTTTTCTCTTATGGCCCCCCTGCGCACCAGTGGCAGTACTGCCTTGCTTGGGGTGAAACGATTATAACAAAAAAAATATCTTTCAGAATAATACTGGTTTGAATTACATATTTATAAAAAAAAAACTAGATTTCTTAGGACCCCTTTTATAGATTAATCATTTTTTTATATTACAATTCGAAAACAATAAATTATAAATTTTTTTTTCTTTTTTTTTTATAAGCGTTTCACCCCGAGCAAGGCATGTCACTGCCACTACTGTGCAGGGGGCTACGTAGAGTGGAGAGAGGCTGATTAAATATAGGAAATAACAGAGGGTGGGTGATAGGCGGGTGAGGATACCGAGAATGAGGGTTGGGTAGATGAGAGTGTTGTGAGAATAGTTGGGAGTTAGTGTGATAGGAGGGTGTCTATTGACCCTACATTTAAACATTGGTGATTGTAACTGTCGGGAAAGCAGACTTGTGGAAGGGAGTTCCACAGGCTGGAAGCGCGAGAAAAGAAGCTGTTGGAGTAGAATTTACGGTTACATCTTATTTGTTTAACTGTAAAAGGGTGGGACCTAGTTGCTAATCTAGTATCTCGTGTAAATTCGTGCTTAGGCGGCACCAGTGATCTAAGCTCATCGGAGCAGAAGCCATGAAAGTACTTGTAGAAGAGGCACAGGGAAGCTACATCACGCCGGTGTGAGAGCGGCTGCAGCCGGTCTGCCAAGTCAGTATCAACCACGTTACAGATCCTCCTTTGTATTTTGTCAAGAAGCCCAAGGAGAGCAGCAGGGGCACCCGACCAGATATGGCAGCAATATTCAATACACGGGCGGATGCTAGATTTAAAAATATTAAATTGAATAAAAGAAATAGATTGAAAAAATATTTATATAAACTTATTCGTAAAGCTTTATAAATCCAAAAACAATGCAATTCAAAGACGTCCGGAAATCATGGATTGTGTGCACGCATCGAATTTATATTATCACACAGAAGGCAGGTTCAAAAGAGTATATTAGTACAACAAGAATATATGTATAAAGTAAGTGTTAGTAATCAGTAAATAGAAATAAGTAAATCCGAACGGTACAGTTACGCTGCTCATTGCCTGACTTTAATTGTGTACTAGCTGTCGTCTTAACTACGTACCGAAAGTCACGAAGGTAATTATTTATAGCAAGAGGAAAAGTCCATTCCTCGTAGAAGGACACCATAACAATTAGAAACAAAGAAATGAATGTTGAAATGCGTTGTAATACTAATCCTTCAGTTTAGTAGTGATTATCGAATCTTTCGTCCAAATGAAAAATGAGGTTTCAAGTGATAGATGTATGGCTCAAATGAAAAATGCTGATGATACCATGAGCAAAATATGGAAGCAAAAAAGGCCTTTTAAAGAAAATTAACAGAAAGATGACACATATTCTTATACAATAATGCGCAATGCTATCTGTCTTATTCTGGAATCTCAGCTTCCGTAAATGAGGTTCCTTGTTCCCTTTCTGTAAATGTTTTTCGTGGCAATTGTTTTAATGAGCTTTCCTTTTTTGCTACCTTAACATTTCGAATTGATACGGAATCCTAGATTGGTAGCTAAATTATTATCCACTTAATTTTTATCTTCAAATATTTATCATTCGAGGAAGTTAAGTGGTTTACGCAAATGTAATCTGGTAGAACCACCTAGTACACAGATGTAATAGACGATAGTCGTCATATGTAGTATCCTGAGACGTAGGCGTAGTCAATAGCCGTAGACCGCTGGATCTCTGGACATCGTCGCCTTAGTCTATATTTATATCCCATTCCAGTGAGGGGTAACCAAGGTGTATACATATTCATTACCTATTCATTACATCAAATGCCAATCGTTCTCTTCTGCTATAATTCTTGCTCTTTTATCGATCACGAGTATTTTTCCTTTTCTTATATTATTTCAGTAACTACTTGCGTCTTAGTGATTTTATTGCCTTGCTTGGAATGAAATAAAAAATGGACTAGAAAAAAACAATTGATATATCTGTGAAACATAATAAGGAAAGAGGTATCGGAGAATTTGACTGGGGAATATTATAATAGTCAACGGTGAATTTGCACTATCAAAAGGTGTTTTCCAAAAGTTAAACAAAGTATTAAGAAAAAAGAAAGAATCGTTAAAAGCAAAAAAATGGAACATTGATCTGCTATGTCTCATGGATTCTCCTATACGCACAAGAGATTTGACCTTTTTTTTTCACAGATGGCGAAGACAGAGATGTCAGAGATGTGATTCTGCAGAAAGATGCTTAGTAGTTGATATGTCCGGGAAAAGGATATATATATATATATATATTATTCGAAGTAGCTAAGTGGTTTTGGCAATGTAAC
This sequence comes from Ascarosepion bandense, assembly GCA_037127315.1. NCBI lineage: Eukaryota > Metazoa > Mollusca > Cephalopoda > Sepiida > Sepiidae > Ascarosepion > Ascarosepion bandense. Next base: position 32,192 of record JBBBDQ010000876.1, on the reverse strand, counting down.
CGGATGGGACAATCTAGCAAGTAGCCGCAATGCACTGGTACTCGTCTTAGTCGTATGCAGTATGCTTAGGCGTAGGCATATGCAATAGGCGTAGTCAATAGACGTTCCAATAGACGTAGTCTTAGGCATCCCTGCCTTAGTCTGTATTTATGCCTGACACCAGCTAATCATATTACTGTGAGGGGGAACCAAGGTGTATGCATATTCATTACATCAGTATTATATGGATATTTAGGCGACTATTAAAACTTAGTGTTAAAAGGATAAAAAGAATGAGGATAACGTTTTTATTTATTAATTCGACTAACTTAAATTTAAACTTTATTTTTAGTGTAGCCAAGACTATAAATGGCGCCATTTCGAAGGAAGATTTCTCCTAGTTCAAATCCTGATGGAGGGCATTTTTTTCTAATAAGGTATCTCAGATATTAAATAATAACGTTTTAGTAATAAAATTACTTTGGATTAATAAATAAAAATTACATAAACTTTTTTCAAAACATACACACACACACACACACACACGCACAGACATATATATATATATATGTGTGTGTGTGTATGTGTGTGTGTGTGTGTGTGTGTGCATAGGGTGAGATGGATAAATTGTCTAAATTACATAAAATAAAATTACATTGTCATTTCAAATAAACAGATAACTTTAGCAAAATTGCACAAAAATATATAAAAATAGGAAAGAGTAAATTTATTCAATAAAATCTCAATTGGCTTTAATCATAGTCTCCATACAATTTCGGAATCTTCTGCAACTCTTCTGAACGCTCTCCTTTTGAAAGTTAATTGATGCAGACATAATTTTGCGTTCAACTTTTATCTGTGGGGTTACAAGAAGTTTTGTTGGGTTCTCACTCAACTGCAACCCATGCATAATATTCAAGAGAATTTCAGTTTGGAGAGTTAAGTAAGCAGATTTAAGCAATGATATGATCTCAGAATTTGTCTGACAGCCATGATTTGGTTTTCTTGCTTCTGTAGCATAGTGCAGAATCCTGTTACCAGACAGGGTGTTCCATCTATTCTTTGAAACCCAGGGCAACACTATATCCTTAAGGCATTTGATGTAGGTCTCCGTTTTGAGTCTGATACCCCGTGGATATATTTTGTTGTTTTTCTATAATCATATCACCCTAGGCAAGGCATTTTACTGCCATTGTTGTGCAGGGGGTTATATAGAAGGAAAGTTAAGAGAAAGAGGGACAGGTTATAGAGGGTGTCAGGAAGTGGGTAAGAGTAGGACGAGAATACTGATGAGAGTGTGGTGGACGGAGAAAGGAGCATGAGAGAGAGGATGCAGGATAGTGAGATACGAGTTGACTATTGACTTTACATTTAAATTCTTGATTGTAACTGTCGGGGAAGCAAGTAAACGGAAGCGAACTCCACAGGAGGGAAGTGCGAGAAAAGGAGCTGATGGAGTAGAATTTGCGTTTACATTTTATTGATTTCATAGTAAAAGAGTGTGACCTATTTGCTATTCTTGTGACTCGAGTAAATTTATATATAGGAGTTACCAGTGAGCTAAGTTCATCGGAGCAGAAGTCGTGAAAGTATTTGTAGAAGAATTTGAATAGAGTCATAACATCACGAACACCAGTGATCCCCCCCAAACCTCTTTGTAGTCACCATTTCACTCATCCAACTTCTTCTGAATCCTCTTCACTCTTAGATTGACACATAAATGTTTTTATTGTTGCAGATGCCAAGTAGTACAGCCTGTCGTTTCTAAATTTCTGGTGTAGGGATTTGTGTCATTGTGCACTTTTTCTCACGGACGCTGACCAACAGACCACATAATCAAAACAAAAATCGCGCCTAATTAAAAATTTGAAATGGCGACAATTTATCAATTTCACCTAAAGAAATATTTTCCGCGTATGACATTGATAATATATATGTACAATGTGCTAATAAAATAAATTTGAGAGTTAAAAAACTAAAAAGCACGAATAACCTTAATAAAAAATATAATACTATTTATTGCATATTAGTCGCCATTTTTATTTTAAAATCATAATTTTCGGACATGCCTGTTTTTTTCGCGACGAAACAAGAAATAAAAAGATTAAATGAGATTTTCTTTTCTGGCGAATTTGTTTGTCTGTTTTTTGTTTTTTTGGTGTGTTTTTTTTTTTTTTGTTATATTATCGGAGAGATTTGGTAGTTATGAGATAATTGTTTCCCACGATTGGGGTTGTGGAAGGTTTGTAAAAATTGTATTCTTTAAGTAAGCTGAAATACCTATTTAATTCATGTGTTAACGTAGTAATGGCATACATAATTTGTGGCACAAGGTTAAAAGAGGAGTGAGGAGATATTCTTCATCCAAAACTATCCTACTCCTAGCTAGTTCGATTTACGGCCCATACATTTTAATAATTTCTACAAGCACAATATGAACTCATACAAAATACTATGTTTTCACAAATGGCCAAACAATGCACTTGTAAGATATGTATGTTTATATTTTTTACAAAAATATATATAAATTTGTTATGGAATATATACAATTATATGTAAAACGTTTATTCAGGAATATGTGCATATATTTTTAAAATAAATTTCAATTCGAATTTTGGCGTTTTTGTCGAAATTTTTAAAAGACGTTAAAAGACTGCCTCTTGCGTTAGATTTCAATATAATTTTCAGATGTTGCAAGAATTGGTAAATTTTCATTAATTTACTTACTTTATTTTCATTGCGCGTCAGACATTTGTAAAAACTGTTTACTGTAAACGTTGTTAAGAGCATTAAACATATCGCTGGAGTGAATAATATTAAGTGAAATATGCAAGATAGAATCTTCTGTTGTTGCATAATTTGGATATTGCAATAGGCAGTTTTAAGTGAAAAGTTTAGCAGTTAAGAAAAGGCAGAATTGTAGATCTGTTGAGCTTAGGATCTATGAGATGTATTTTTGTACTGAAAATTGTTCTTCATTTTGAGATCTTTGGGAATAATATACCGATTTTGTCTGTATACGTTTCTTTAAATTAGTTTCGTGTTTTCTTCTTGCGTGAAGTTGAGTTTTGTCGAGGCGAGTTCAAAAATACATAATAGTACAGAAAGATTGTTGATATATACATGTAGATGTGATATGTAAGAAGTTTGATAAATAAAAAACAATAAAAATAATGATAATATTGATAAGTTACCATACCTTTTGACCAAATGGAAGCATCATAAAAAAGATGCTAAAATCAAAATTTTCGAATACGAATGTATTCTTTTTCATCGAGACAAGAAATAAAAAATTGAATTTTCTTTGAGAGAGAGAAAGACAGAGAGAGAGAGAGACAAAGAGAAAGAGAGAAAGAGAGAGAAAGAGAGAGAGTACCGAATCAGTTAAACTTCAGTTTAAACTATCATAAACACCTCGTAATATAAAATTATCTTTGAACGTCTTAAACAATGAAGAGAAATAAATTCGCCAACAAATTAATCTTTTTTTTTTTGTCCTTCCATTGAGGAAACAAGGTGACAGATTCGTTAATTAGATCAGATTGTGAAGAGGATTTGCAGACGGGAAAATAATAAATAACACAGAAATACTTTGCTTTTTCATCACTCAACCGAAATGATGTCGTTTTTCATTGGCGCATTGACAAATATTTCCTCATAAAAAACTTAATTACAAAACTTTTATTTACTACCGACATTGCTTGCCTTTAAGAGCTAAAAATACTTTTAAAAATGTTAGCAATTTATTGTTCTTAGTTGTTAGCATTTCTGTGAATATCGATCAGATATTTCACAGTATTTGAAATCATTTAAGACGTTTTAGTCGCTTCTTTGATTTGTTATTCTTTCTGTTAACAATTATTGATAATTGTTAGTTATTGTGACAGATATGAGTTTATTGATGCTATAACCATGGTGGGATATTTGTAACAGCGGCATTAACGGTAAAAAAAAGAAAAAATCAAAGTGACAAAACAAAAACTAGAGATAAGACAAGGTTTAGATAAATAAAACAGTTTTATATTTCCCCACTAATTTACATGGTCCGAACATTCCGTGGTATCGGATATCAGCCGTGGGAGCTCGTTTTTGGCGGAACAGATCGTAATATTCAAGATAGAAAATGAAAACGAATTTTTATAGGATGACCACTGAAAAACTGAAGGGTTTGAAGAAGTTATGACATGGTTGTTTTTAATTATTTTTCTTTTATATTCTTTTGCTTTCTTTTTTTTGGGGGGGGGGGCAGGTTATAGAACATCTCTTCTTGATTGAAATGGCTACGTATGATGTCCAGCAATGAGTAAAACTCATTGAATGTTTTCTGTGCCAGTGAAATATTAATTGTTCAAACTCTGAGAAAATGCCTGCAACATTTAAATTTCAGAGTATGTCGTAGCGATAATATTATTCGGAACCTAATCGCTCCTTTTCAAAGAACTGAATCCGTAGGTGTTCTTCCGAGACGAGGTTCTAAGTGCCCTGAGCGCATTGAAACCAGCGGTGGAAGTTGCACGGCAGAGTGTCTTTGAAGATCCATCAGTTTCTACTCCTCGTCGCTCTGCCCAAATAGGCATTGCCAAAATTTTGCTTTAGAAGATTCTGAAAATGGATTTAAAAATGGTTCTATACAAAATGTAAATCGTTCAAGCATTACAACCCAGAGGTACTCAGGAGCGCTTGCAATACGCCAATTGATTTCAATATCTAGGCAGTCTTTTAGTAGCCAACATTTAGTTGAGTAGAAGTGAAAGAAATACTCCCTGAATTATCGCAATGTAAATGTCAGAGGTTAATGTCTGCTACTCATACTGATTTCGTCACTAGATAAAAGCATCACTATTGATATTTTAAACAGTAGCGTTCAAATTGCGTTCGGTTAAGGCTGTCTGCTGTGGGATCCTTCTAGATAAATGAATTAGAATTTGAAAAGTATATATTATTATGAATGTTTTCTAATAATTCATTATTATTTAGCAATACTCAGGAAAAAGTTTCTCACAATAGAAATCATTACTTAATCCAATATTAGCCTTGGTTTACATTTGTCACAAAAATGAAGACAAATCTGCTTAAGATATTTTATTTCCCAGCTTCTAAGACATAATCAGGCTACCATTATTCTTCAAAGACTTTACCAGCTGGAATTCTTTGTCCAAGGGGGATTACGCGAATATATCGTTAGAAATCAAGGAACAAGTCTCGAGTGTATTATTGCTAGGTTGAATAATGCTGTTGCCTTTTTTCTTCTTTTTGTTTTTCTGATATAACAAAAGACATGATTTTAATTCGAAACGAGCGCGAACGTATCTTGCCTGCAAGGTAATAGTAAAATATGACCGCTATTGAAGACACAATTTATGCGGGCCTATCCCGTCTTGGAATGGTCTAATTTATGCGTGCCTATCCTGTCTTGGAACTTTTAGGATTTATACAAATAATATTAGAAAACTAGGGATCTCTTATCTTCACGACTAACGAGGCAGAATGGATTATTTAGCTTTGGTTGCTGACCAGTCTGGAAAAATTAGAACACTGAATCCATAACCGGTTGTACAGGGCGATGACAAGTCCTCTCCTACTGATGTTGCCACAACAGCACATCGTCGTGTGACTGTGTCCCTATATTCCACGGGGTATCTATAGTGTTAAAATAACATTCCTATTAAAATATCAGAAACAAGTGATTCATTTATGGAAGAGTTCTCATAGATGAGCCAAAGATTTTGCAAATGAGAATATCTACTGACACTAAGAAAGCATGTATACTAACTATATCAACATCAGCTAGTTTAGTTGTTTGTTTTACCAGCATATCTACTGTTCTGGGTCATTTAATGCAGAAGAATTTGTTTGAGTTTGTTTACTGCTTGTGGGTCTATTGCTGTCGCGATATAAGTATAGGTGTTGTGATTTGATGTGTGATGGTTATATGCCATCTTCTTTTGCAACTATATTTTATTATATAATTTTGTTGCTTTCAGAAACTCAAAAACGTTATTGGGTCAGCTTTGCTGAAGATGTCTTTCTGATTGTTTTCTTGATAGTATCTTTATCGCATTTGTTTAGTATCTATGCAGCTTGTTAATATATGTTTAGAGTTACTGACCTGAAATGCAAATTAGTGCCTCCTCATCTTTTAGTAGGTGTGAAGGGATGACAGCGATGTGGCCTATTTGAAGTCTAGTCATTACTACTTCTCATCTTGTCATTTTCCTATTAGAAATTTTTGTTTTTGTAGGAGTTCCACAACCCTTGCCATTTGTTGCAATAAAGTTGTTTGTTAGAGGTTTGTAATCTGTGTGGGGTACTTTTATATCACTAAGGTTGATGTTTAATGATCTTTTAGCTGCTATGTCTGCTTTTTCGTTTTCTTTTAGACCAACGGGCCTAGGAAACTAGCATAAAATAATGTTTTTGTTTTGGGTGATGATGTTGATTCTTTATAGGAGATTGATGATGAGAGGGTTATTTAGGTTTTTTTGTTTTTTAGTGCTATAAGCACTGATAATGAGTATGAAAATATAATTTTTGAAGTTAAGTTCGAGGATGAGGTCTAAAGCTAAGTTTATGGCTGTAGCTTCAGCAGTGAAAATTGATGTATTTTCTGGTAGGCGTTTTTGGAGTGTGATGTTGTTAGAGATGGCTGCACTTCCTACATTATTCCTGTCTTTAGAGACGTCTGTGTATATTTGTGTCCAGTTGGGATGTTGGTCAAGGATGTTATTTAAATCAACATCAGTAACTTTCTCATCAGCGTAAAAAAGATGACCCACGAGAGAATCTTCTATGAGTCGTGTTCTTTCAGGGCGTTGCCAATGGCTCTCTTCTAGTGCCTGTTCTTTTAACTCTTGTCTTTTTGATAACTGTACTAAATCCTAGTCTGGCACTCATTTGCTCAAGTTCATCAGTAACGTTATGCTACGCCTCCACTCAGCCTCTTGTCTTCAACCTCTCTTGTGTGCATCAAATTTTCTAATCTCTCTTTTCTCATTATGTGCGGTAGAAATTATAATTTTCTCTTTCTGCTATGCATAAAAGTTGACTTTACTTTCCATTTTTTTCTAGAACTTGTCGTTTTTCAATGGTTAGTTCATAGTGTTCCCAACACCCTTCTATAGAAGTACATTTATTTTGCTTAGAGCTTCTGTGAAAAGATTGTCCAGGATTCATTACTATCTAGAAGGACTGATGTCACGTAACACTATTTTTTGTTTTTAAAGAAGTTTTCCTGTATCTTAATACTTTGCTTAGCTTTTGGGAGGCAACTTTTGCAATACCAATACACCTACAGATTTCAGTATCACATTTTTCGTCCGGTTAAAAAAGTTCCTAACATGAATTTCTATATATCAAATTAATAGGAAAATTGAAAGAAATTTATGTAACGTGTTTCATCATATAAAACGATTTTATTAACCTGAAAAAGTGTTTTTTTTTAAAGGAAGTGGAAAATTTAAATGAAAATATCGGTTCCGATTGTATGCACTGTGAAAAAGTTAAAGTGTTAAAAACCTTAAATTTTAAAATGTTTTGGCGTTTGACGCCTCTTTGATTATTTCTCCTTAAACTTTACTTTCCACAGTCTCTATCGAAGTAGTTCTCTTAGTCATATACAGGTTCTCATCATCTTTCTGAACTGCATGAGTTGGAATTCCCGGAATTTATAAACATCTTCCACTAAGTAAATAACACGTGAGTCTAATTGACGTCCCCAGTTGGTGTAATTGCCGGCTTATGCACTTTTAAAGTCTTATGTTTGATTTACCAAATATAACAAAATTATATATATATACATGTAATTAGTTGGCATCTCGCCGTTTATTTAATGTATGGCATTCGGAGAAATGAACAAGTAATAAATTATCCTGGTCATAATTTGTTAGTTTATTGCTAGTGTATCACTCCGCCTAAAGGGCGCCATTCAGCGTCACCATTAATCGAACAATCCATAGCACGCCATAAAATCCCTTTCATTATGTGGACAAGGAAGTCATAAGTTTCTACGAAAGCCGTCATCGGTGTATATCTCCTCAAGTACAGAAATTCACACAGATTATTTCAAGAGTCGACTGAGTCGCTCAAAGATACTTTTAATTTTATTACTAAAAAGAGAGAGGATTCACTTGTTTATGTTTTATTAATAAAAAATTAAATTCAGTACGTAAAAGCGTTCAGTAGACATTTTTGTAGGAAGTTTAAGTTATAAACTGGTGATAACACCCTGTGATAGAAACGTGGTAGCATAAAATCGGTCTTTAAAATTTTTTATGACTTATATATATATATAAGGATAAGGCATATATATATATATATATATATATATATATATAAGGCATAAAAAATTTTAATTTTATATATATATATAAGGCATAAAAAAATTTTAAAGACCAATTGTTACGCTACCACGTTTAAATATATATATATATTCGTCATCTACATACAAATCTGTTTTGCTGTATCCCAGCTCATCAGTGTGGCTTGACATCCACGTGCTTCTGGCCGGGATCGAAACTCGACCGATTCGGTGTCTGTCGGAGTCGTTACGCATTAAGCCATAGGAAAATTTAAGAAGGTAAATTTTAGCGTGTTATGTATAAGCGGGGTATACACACGCCAGTCACCGAAAGAACTCAATTCATTGCTGTGGAGTAATGCATAAATTGCAGAAGTGGTAACTGTTTTTAAAAATTTTCCTCTCCAGAGAGCTCAATCGTAATGAGAGCATTGAGTGCTGATGTTAATAATATAATGATATAATAACGCTGATGTTAATAATATAATGATATAATAATTCTGGTGTTAATAATATAATGATATAATAATGCTGATGTTAATAATATAATGATATAATAATGCTGATGTTAATAATATAATGATATAATAATGCTGATGTTAATAATATAATGATATAATAATTCTGGTGTTGATAATATAATGATATAATAATTTTGATTTTAATAATATAATGATATAATAATGCTGATGTTAATAGTATAATGATAAAATAATTCTGGTGTTAATAATATAATGATATAATAATGCTGATGTTAATAGTATAATGATAAAATAATTCTGGTGTTGATAATATAATGATATAATAATGCTGATGTTAATAATATAATGATATAATAATTCTGGTGTTGATAATATAATGATATAATAATTTTGATTTTAATAATATAATGATATAATAATGCTGATGTTAATAATATAATGATATAATAATTCTGGTGTTGATAATATAATGATATAATAATTTTGATTTTAATAATATAATGATATAATAATGCTGATGTTAATAGTATAATGATAAAATAATTCTGGTGTTGATAATATAATGATATAATAATGCTGATGTTAATAATATAATGATATAATAATTTTGATTTTAATAATATAATGATATAATAATTCTGGTGTTGATAATATAATGATATAATAATGCTGGTGTTAATAATATAATCATATAATAATGCTGATGTTAATAGTATAATGATAAAATAATTCTGGTTTTAATAAGATAATGATATAATAATGCTTATATTAATAATATAATGATATAATAATTCAGTTGTTAATATTATAATGATATAATAATTCTGGTGTTAATAATATAATGATATAATAATTCTGGTGTTAATAATATAATGATATAATAATGCTTGTGTTAATAATGTAATGATATAATAATTCTGGTGTTAATAATATAATGATATAATAATTCTGGTGTTAATAATATAATGATATAATAATGCTTGTGTTAATAATGTAATGATATAATAAATCTGGTGTTAATAATATAATGACATAATTATTCCGGTGTTAATAATATAATGATATAATAATGCTGATGTTAATAATATAATGATATAATAATGCTGGTGTTAATAATATAATGATATAATAATTCTGGTGTTAATAATATAATGATATAATAATGCTTGTGTTAATAATGTAATGATATAATAATTCTGGTGTTAATAATATAATGATATAATAATTCTGGTGTTAATAATATAATGATATAATAATGCTTGTGTTAATAATGTAATGATATAATAAATCTGGTGTTAATAATATAATGTTATAATAATGCTGGTGTTAATAATACAATGATATAATAATTCTGGTGTTAATAATATAATGATATAATAATGCTGATGTTAATAATATAATGATATAATAATTCTGGTTTTAATAATATAATGGTATAATAATGCTGATGTTAATAATACAATGATATAATAATCCTGGTTTTAATAATATAATGGTATAATAATTCTGGTGTTAATAATATAATGATATAATAATTCTGGTGTTAATAATATAATGATATAATAATGCTTGTGTTAATAATGTAATGATATAATAATTCTGGTGTTAATAATATAATGATATAATAATTCTGGTGTTAATAATATAATGATATAATAATGCTGATGTTAATAATATAATGATAAAATAATTCTGGTTTTAATAATATAATGATATAATAATTCTGGTCTTAATAATATAATGATATAATAATGCTGATGTTAATAATGTAATGATATAATAATTCTGGTGTTAATAATATAATGATATAATTATTCCGGTGTTAATAATATAATGCTCGATGTAGAATAACAGAGCTATAAATTTATATATTAATAATACATATAGCTTTTTTTCGTGGTGTTGATTAATAACTCTCAGTTATCAATTAGTAACTGCTGATGGATTTGTGTCAATGATGAGGAAACTTATTTATCACTAATATTAGTTAACAATACTTGATTTTTTCCCAAACGAACAATATTTGATTTTGTTTTAACGAACGCGTGACTGTATTTTTTGGTCAATCGAAAATTTTAAAAGTTAGGGGAGATTTATTCAAGAATTCTTTACAAACATGCATCATACTTTTCGATTGTTTGAAAATTCATTTCGTGCGTTCGTAAAAATGTTGTTTTCGTGCGTTTAAATACTGAAAAATCAATTATTGTGAATCGTCAGAAGATACCGAAAGCATGCCTTACTTTGTGCGTATGTGTATTTATATTTTCACACGCACAAACACGCGTACATATATATATATATATATATATATATATGTGTGTGTGTGTGTGTGTGTGTGTGTGTGTGTGTGTGTGTGTGTGTGTGTGTGTGTGCGTGCGTGCGTGTGTGTGTGTGTGTGTGTGTGTGTGTCTGCGGATGACTATAGTATTTACGCTCTCACACCCTGATTGAGCATTCTGGAAGAGTGGGAGACTTTGAAAACAGTAGTTACTCCGGCATATACGCATCGCTCATTCAATAATGAATTAGAACACTCTAGCTATTGGGCGTGTGTAATAATATACGCGCTAAAAGGTCTGCCTTCTTCTACCGGACGCTCGTGGCCCAGAGGTAGAATCGCCGACTGAGGCCGATTCGGTCGGGTTTCGATCCTGGGTTAGGAAGCGATCGGAGTCTAACCGTACAGATGAGCTGTGATACAGCGAAACAGATCTGTCTGCGGATTATCGTATCTATATATATATATATATATATATATATATATATATACTCTGCCTACATCTAAAGCTGAGCGTGAAAGTCTGTCTCATGATGTTAAGTGATAGAATTATGAACAAATGCGATACATTTTCAAAAACCATAATTCTTCTTAAATTACTCAAAAACTCAAATGTCGGCAGAGACACTTTAATATGTTACCTCCTCTTTGAGAGGGCTTCTGGTGTCTATATTTCTTCAGCTTCGGTCCGTTGTTTTAAATTTCTGTTGCTGTTTTTCCTTTTTTTTACGTAAAACGTTGATTCGACCATTTCTGATGGCGTGGGTACGTTAAATGTGGCATACAATATTTCCATAGGTATCTCTTATCTGAGACTCTCTAAACCAGCTAATCTTCGTTCAAACTGATTAAGGTGTCGCTTATGTTCCCATCTTTGTCCCTGTACCTTGGATGACATTTTGTCTATGTGTTCTTTCTTTTTATAGCGCCATCTTCCCAGAATTCTTTTCCACATTGAAACATTTTGAGAAACAGCTTCTCCCCAGGTTTGAAATGTTTACATTTATTATTATTTCTTGATGATCTCACCTTACGTTTTTATTAAAATGGACTTAATCTTCCTGGTGAACATCAAATTTGCAGGTGACTTTCCAATCACGTTGTTGTTTCTACGTACATAATTACATTATTGTATTATGAAAATGCATTATTTGCAGTAATATTCACTTTTCTAATTTTTGAAATTTTATTTGCTTCTTCATGTTTTTTATAAAATCGTCTTTATCCCACTTAATTCTTATTTTCTCTAGTGTTATGGGCGGTTCTCTTACAGTCTTGTATAATACATTATTGATTTCCTTTGTGGTGCTTATCGCCGCAATAACTCTCTCACTCTCTCTCTCCCCCCCCTCTCTCTCTCTCTTTCTCTCAAGTAGTTCGCAGAATTTTGGCATTAGTCTAGATAGTCCGTCCGCATGACTCAATTTTTGATGGTAGAAATTCCATTTTATAATAAAATTTAATAGGATACTTCTCCAGTGCTACAATCTATTTGCTGTCTATATAGAAACACCTTTTTTATCTATATATAGACAATAATATTAATCTCTATCATTTATGAATTAATGAAACTTTTTATAGCATATATGATGGCCAATACTTCTTTTTCTATGTGGCTTTAACCTTTTTAGACCTGCACTTAACGATCTTGAAGTATGTGCCATTGGTTTAATTTTTTCCGTTCACACATTTGTGTAGTATCATGTTCCAGTACCCGAATCACTCGCATCTGATGCAACCACAATATTTAAATATGCGGTCAAAATGAGCTAATGACAAGTCCGACGTTAAGACTTTCTTAGTCCCTTCGAATGCATTTTGACATTTAGGATGGCCAATTCGATTTAATATCGTTCTTAACAAGTTATTCATCGGTACCCTTAATTCATGCATGTTTGGTATATATAGATGACAGTAATTAGCAAAACATGAATATACTTGTAACTTTGTTACATTGGATTGGGCAGACATTTCCTTTACTGCGCTCGGCTTTGAAAGATTCTGTCGTCTACCCTTTGCGTTGATAGTTTGTCCTAGATATTTTATTCTGGACATAAACTATTCACATATTTCTTCACTGATCTTAAAATATATTTTTAAATTCTCACAAATAATTCATTTACATCTTTCGTTTGTTCATATTCGGTCTCACTTTTAATAAATATATCATCTTACTATGCTTGTGCACAATGTAAACCGGCATGTATCGTATCCATAATCTTTTTTCTTTTAATCATTTCACCCCGAGCAAGGCGGAAACGCCACTGATGTGCAGGGGGCTACATAAATGTAAAAAGATTAATTAGAAAAGAGTGAGGAGTACAAACTGGTTAGAAAGGAGCAATAGAAAGCTGAGAAAGCAGGTGCGATGACAGATACATAGGTGGAGAGAAAGGGAGGGTTATACAGGGGTGGGGAGAGAGCTAGAGTCCAGTGGTTAGTAGATGAGTATTGACTTTGCATTTAAATTTCTGGAGGTTGTAACCGTCAGGAAACCAAGAATACGGGAGCGAGTTCCACAGGCGGGAAGTGCGAGAGAAGAAGCTGCAGGAGTAGAATTGTCGTCTGCATTTGACTAACCTGACTGTGAATGGGTGGGACCCAGATGCCAGTCTGGTTACACAAGTAAACACCTGTTGAGGAGGCATCAGTGACTTAAGTTCGTCCGAGCAGAAGCCATGAAAGTATTTATAGAACAGACAAAGGGAGACCACCTTTCGATGATGGGGAAGTGGCTGCAGTCGAGCCGCCAGATCAGTACCTATCACATTACAGACTCTCCTTTGGAGCATGTCAAGAACACTGAGGAGAACGGCAGGGGCACCTGACCATAAATGGCAGCAGTACTCCATGCACGGACGGATGGTTGACTTGTATATATGCAGGATGGATTCAGGTGGAAAAAACATCCTGGATCGACATAGTGACCCAACCTTCTTAGCAGTAGATTTCTATTTGAATATGCTTGCTGCTAGCATTGTACCGAAAGGAATCCAATTAAATTTGTATATTACTCTATGTAATTTTATAAGTAAGCATGTGACAGGTCCTATTTAGGAACAATTACCACTACTTAACTTGGCAAAACTTTCCTTTGAACTTGGTAACGGATAGTTATATTGTTTTAAATTTTCAATTAGCCCCTTTAAAAAAGCGGATTTTATTATTTCTTTTTTTAATATAAACTACTGGTGATGCCCATTCCAAATAGTTTATTTTTTATACTACCCCTATTTCTTCTAGTCTCTCTAATCTCTTTAATTTGTTCTAAAGTCGAAAAAAGTAAACTTCCTTTTGGCTCAAATATCGGTGTTACATTCTTTTTTAATTCAAATTTAGCTTTCCTTTTTGTTCATGTTCCTAGACCATCTGAGAAAACATCCGGAAAACCTCTTTTTATTTGTTCTTTAATATTTTAGTTGCTATATTAGTACTAGAGGTAAAAAATATTTATTTTGTTGCAAAAAGAGTTAACTGGGAGGTTCCTAAGATCAATTAATGCAATCCAATCTGTTCCAAATCAATTAGCTGTAGTCTTTCACACAAACAGCAACGGCGTTTTTAGTTTTGCCAACAAAAGAAATGTTACAGGTGAATTCACTCATAAAATTCAATTTCTTTCCTGAAACTTTATTAGCAACTTTTTTAGAAGTTAATAAACTGGTTTTACCCGTTTTTCCTTTTCTGTTCATTTCTGATTGTGATATCAGATCCTATATATTGTGGTAGATTTATGTTTACATTATTAATTTTCACAAAAGCAATTTTTCTCTTTTGAGAGATTTCTAACTCAGTTAAAGACATTTTCAAAGTCTAGTTAATTGCATCATATTTTTACCATGTTCAAATACGTTTTATTTTCTTCTTTTTTTTTGTATTTGCAAAACATATTTTTGTGTCCTACCTTCCCACATTCGTAGGATTTTTTATTTTTAAAATATTACTTTTGAAATAATTACCTGCACAACCGTGGCAAGTATTAGGGATTGAGAGGGGTCTTTTTTTAATGTTCTGTTAGATGACCAAAAAAGTCTATAGTCTTTTTTCTTAGATGGTCGGACGCTGTGTACTTGTGAAATATCTCTTTGCTCAATCCTTGCGGTATCGAATTTTTGATTTACAATACTTTGACACACGTCTACTATTTTCTGGTGAGTTATTTTAGGATCAGTTTCTAATTTAGGAAGTATCCTGGTTCATATTTCCGCGTCCTTATTTGACGCTAAACCCTGTATATATATATATATATATATATATATATATATATATATATATATATATATATTAGGCGTTTAAATAAATCGGGATTAATTCATTTAACTCAAACTTCTTGCATTCTCGATTCACGACTCCTGCATAAGTAACAAATTCTTCATCGTCACACTTTACGAAGTTAAAGCATGACCAACGTGTATTGAATAATGAGATCTTATCAGCGAAAATGTTCGATAGTATTACAACAGTTTCATCAAAACTTATCTGTCCCGGGTTTTTTTGGCAAAATCAAATTTATATATTTTTCATGTTCAGCAGGGGATAATTTTTAAATAATAAACGAACTTTCTTTTCATCATTCCAATGCAAACAATACTCTTTTGACGATCCCTTCGTATTTTCGATAATAAGTTGAAAATGTTATCCCTTTTTGTAGAGTGTATAAGAATTCGGTAATTAAATTAGCAGCTGCATATAGAGTGAATAAATCTGATTTTTTTTCTTCCGTAGTTTTATCAAATAGCAACTCAAATAAATTTTTTGTCCTTTTTTTTTTGGAAATTGTAATTGTTCATGTTGTTGTTTTTGTTGCTGCAAACGTTCTTCTTGTTATTGCTTTTGTAACACCAACATTTTGTAACACCAACATTTTGTAACACCAACATTTGAATCATGATAGATTTTAGTTTTTCTAATTTCCTCTACTCCTCTTAATATGTCGTAGATTAGTTTTTGAATAACTGATCATATCTCTGTACTCCTGGTTTGTCAAAGACACTGGAACAAGGAGCGCCATATTTATGATTAGGATGCTCTGCGAAAGTGCAATGCAAATGAATAAAGTCTTGTACCTATGTTTTACGATTATGCAAAGGCGTTCGACAAAATATGCCACAAGGAATTGATGGAGATGCTCAGCAGCCTCGACATATTCGGAAAAGACATAAGAATAATCAAGAATCTCTACTAGCAGCAAACCGCCTGCATACGGGCAGGTAACGAATTCAGCAGATATACAAAGATAGAAAGGGGCGTAAGACAATGATATGTCTTTTTCCCCTATCTATTCAACTAGTACAGCAAAACTGTTATGAGGACCCTAGATGTTATGCCAAGATTTGTCATCGGAGGCCCCAATTTGAACAACCTACGCAGATGTTACAGTGCTGATAGCAGATACGAAAAGGGACTACAAGACACACTTTTGAAGGTAGATAAAGAGAGTGACAATAAAGAACTACAAATAAACTACAAGAAAACCGAATGCTTAGTCATCAGAAAAAAGGGCAACCCAAAATGCCAAATACAGGTGGGGGAATACTAGAATCAAGCAAGTACAAAATTTAAATACCTGGGAAGAAGACATAAATATGCGAAGGCGGATTGGCATTGCAAAGGATACTTTCCAAAAGCTGAGTTGAGAATTAAGAGACAGGAAGATTTCGCTAGAAACAAAGAACAGAGTACTGGATTGCTATGTGATGTCATTTCTTCAGTATGGCAGTGAATGCTGGGCAACATTATCGAAGATGAAAGAAAAACTTGAAGCAACCTAAATGTGGTTCTACAGAAGGATGCTGCGAATATCATGGATCGACCATTTGAGCAATGATGATATTTTCGAAAGGATGGAAACGAAAGGGAAATTAATACTGAGCAACAGGAAGAGACAGGTGAAGTTCCTGGGACATGCAATGAGGAAGGAGGGTTTAGAAAACCTGATACTAATAGGCCAGACAGAGAGAAAAAGAGACAGGGAAAAGCAGCGGATAGTATAGTTGAAGGGCCTGTGAAAGTAGATGACAGAACGAGGGTTGCATGTTTTAACAGGAGAAAGCGTGCTACGAGACATCAGGGATAGAGAGACATGGAAAGCCATGGTCGCCTACGTCCTGAATGGACAAGGCACACAGAAGAAGAAGAAAGAAGAAGAGTCCTGCAAATATGACGTCGCTTAGGTGAATTGATATATGTTAACAGAATATAATATCACGACATGTAGGGTACGTATTTTTTTGTTTTTTTGTTTTTTGTTTTTCCTCACGTAATTTCAAACGAATCCTCGTCGTCACTTTTGTAAAGTCACAAGTACTGACATAACGCAATCGCAGAATACCGTCAAACCTTTTTTCTTTTCTGACTCGAATGCTTATTATGCATCCATATATATATATATATATATATATATATATATATATATATATATATATATACTACAAGTATAGCCCAGCGTTGCTCGGGTGTAATGAAAGCTTTAAAACTAATCCATGGTCCTGGAGCTCAGACTCAGCCTAAAGAATATTTGTGTGAAGTTTGGTGAGAATCGGATAAAAATTGTGGATTTGTATAAAAGACATACGAACAGATAAACAGAGACACACACAAACATCTTGCCTGTTATATATATATATATATATATATATATATATATAGATATATATATATATATATATATATTATCGATTTTCTGCACTATTGTAAGAACTGAAACCTTGAAACTTCTGAATATCGTTTCTTATGTCTTTGTCTATGAGTGTATCAAATTTGATTAAAATCGAACCACTCCTTCTATAACCCGATTTTTTCGATTATCGATTTTCGATATTTATCGGGGGTACCTCAACACAAAACTTAGCTAAGAACACTCGCAGACGCTTATAGTACACCTGTGTAAATTTTCAAGAAAATCGGTTCAGCCGTTTCAGAGTTTATATGTAACGGACACACACAGACACACACACACAGACACACACACAGACACACACACAGACACACACACACACATACACACACAAACAAAGTTCTATTTTAAATAAGTTTATATATGTATTGCAATGTCACGTGATGCCACCACGATTCCTCTAGTTACACAAAAATGAGCTTGAGTAAATTTGTTCACTGACGATCCGTGTTTAAACTCAAATATCAGCAGCGACACTTTATTCATATATGACAATATGCTACGCAGACGTTCTGAAACATAATACAGAAAGCAAGGCCATTAAAATGAATTCATTCTCTAATTAAGTTACGTGACATACGGGATAGACGCTTGAGAAATCATGTCTTGAAAGAGACATGACTGACTGGACATATGAGTATTCCGCAGTAGGTTGCGATTGCTTTCTAAGGTAGACTGGTTGCCAGCCAAGGCAATAGAACCCAATCTGTCCTGTTATTTAAGCCATAACTGGTGGGAAGAAACGGATTAGTTCCTTTCGAAAGGATATTTGCGCGTAAGTGAATGCAAGGAATTCAAATGGAATTCGAACTCGGCTCTCCGATTTGTCGTTCCGAGCCGAGATCCACTGCACCACAACGCACATCCTCATTCTTTAATTACGTGGTGAGAATCGATAACAGTTCTTCTTTTCTCGGGAATATATATCTGATATTATCTGTTCGGAGAGGAACTTCCATAAGCATTAAAAATGCTTGGTAATGTCTAATTGCATTACATTTGATGCTTTAAGGATTTAGTATCATATTGTCTGCCAGTAGTTATGAAATCAACTTGGTATTCACATGATTACAAATAATTCATAAAGTTAGAAGGATGGAATAGACTGCCGGACTGCATCATAGAAACAAGTGAATATTATGAAAGGCAAATTGTTAATTATATCTGAAAACTATAAAAGTAATTTGGTCACAGATCATGAATCTGTTTATCTAGTTACACGAATATTCAATTCTGGACAGCGATGACGTGATGGTCAAACATCATGTTTACAGCTCAATGGGACCGTCAAAATACGCCGTTTACGGCATTTATCACCAGATGTAACCGCTACCAGTTTCGGTATATTTCTATTTGAGTGACGATTGGTGTGACTAGTTCTCAATAGTTTATAAGCAAAATGATGAGAATTCAATCATCGTTAATTACATGCTCATTCTTCTTCTTTTATGTGCCTCGTCCCTTCAGGACCTAGGCGATCATGGCCTTCCACTTTTCCCTATCCCTGGTGGCTCTGAGCACGCCTTCTCCTGTTACACCATGCAATCCTCGTTCCGTCATCCACCTGATTAGGTCCTTCAGATATGTTATTCGTTGCTTTCCCCTGTCTCTTTTTCCCTTCATCTGGCCTGTTAGTATCAGATTCTCCAAGCCCTCCTATCTCATTGCATGTCCCAGGAACTTTACCTGTCTCTTCTTGATGCTCAGTATTAATTTCCTTTTTGTTTCAATCATTTCCAAGACCTCATCATTGCTCACATGCTTGATCCATGATATTCGCAGCATCCTTCTGTAGAACCACATTATATTTGCTTCAAGTTTTTCCTTCATCTTTGATGGTAGTGCTCAGCATTCCCTGCCATATTGAAGGACGGACAGCATGTAGTAATCCAGTACTCTCTTCCTAGTTTCTTGCGAAATTGTCCTGTTTCTTAATACTTTGCTCAACTTCTGGAATGCTTCCTTCGCCATGCCAATTCCCTTTCGTATCTCTGTGTCGCACTTTCCTTCTTCTGTTATAACGCTTCCAGGTATTTAAATCTTTGTACCTGATTCATTCTGGTATCCCCATGAAGTAGAAACACACAGAATCATGATCCCAATCCAAAATATTCTTGACTGACATTCATGTATACAACCTCAAGCTGAACAGCAATGGTTAATCAAGTTACTGAAATGCACAGTGTGTAATAATCACGGTACGGGATCCTTAGTGACTGATACTAATCGATGAATAGCGGTTATCTGATAATATGCTTGTCCTAAGACGAGCTGCTGGCATGTTCACATTAATGAAAGTTAATATCTTCCTTCGGCTTCCTAAGCCTTTGACAATCATTAAAAAGAACGATGCTACTGCATCAGGTTTAGACCTGGATAATTGCTGATGGATATATGCACATCTAACTGCATTTTCTTAATAAAAAAAGCTCGTAGCTTTTTCTCGAAGACACTCTCAGTCGGAATAGTGAAAATCAGCAGACTGCAAATATCATGTCATAGTTGATACGTGAATACATAAAGATACAATTATTTGGAAGATTGTGTGAAACCAAAACGCTGACAGTCAGTGGAATACAGATAGAAAGCGGACTTTGTAATAAAGTGCTCGATATCAAAGACAGAGCTTTAATAAAAATAATTTGAGTAAAACGTTGTCACATAATTGAAATTACCTTCAGCATCTCGACATCAGAGGTTCGTAAGCGGAATTTCCTCTCAAACCTTCAGGGGACTTTTCCAATTTACTTTTAAAATTAAAAAATGCAATAAATATTACAATCAGGTATTTTTTTAATTGTTTCACTGCAAACAAGGCGGTACCGTCACTGGTGCGCAGAGGTCACATAAGAGGAGAGTGAAAGTTTAAGCAGGAGGGGAGCGAAGAGAAAGATGAATCGGTTAGAGGGTGTCAGAGACAGGGCAAGAAAGGATGAGAATAACTGTGTGAAGAGAGCTGTGAGGTTAGAGAGATAAAGGACAAAAACAAGATTCACAAGGTGATGGGGAGAGGACGAGAGAAGGACTGAAGAAATGGCAATTGACATTGCATTTAAATTCTTGGAGAGTATAGCCATCAAGTCAGCAAGTATACAGAAGGGAGTTCTACAGGGGGTGCTGGAGTCGAAGTAGCGGCTGCGTTTGGTTGATTTAAATGTAAATGTTGACAGTCTGGTTGCTCGAGTAAATGCTTCTGTAGAAGGCATCAGTGAGCTAAGCTCATCGGAGCAGAAGTCATGAAAATATTTGTAGAAGAGACAGAGGGAAGACACATCTCGTCACTGAGAAAGTGGCTGGAGTCGCGTTTTCAAGTAGGGACCGATCACATGATAGTTTCTACTTTGGAGCCTGTCGAGAATCCTGAAATGAATATCAGGGGTGCCCGACCAGATATAACAACAATGCACAACCTTTTACTAATAATTAATTTATAATTTATATATATATATATATATATATATATATTGGAATTTACGTTATATATATATATATATAATACATATATATTGGAATTTATATATATATATATATATATATATATATATATATATATATATTTATATATATATATATATATATATATATATATTTATATATAACGTAAATTCCAATAGAGACGAACTCAAAAGAACTCAATGTTAAATTTATTTATTTAATTTAACATAGCAATATAATCTGAAACAAATTTTAAGTATTCTACAATTTCATGGGTAATACATATTTTCGGTCTGACAAGCAGCAGATTTTGGCTGCGAAATATGTATTACCTATGAAATTGTAGAATATCTAAAAAAATTTCTAGAGTATATATATATATATATATATATATATATATACATATATATATATATATATATATATATATATATATATATATATATAAAGACAGAGAGAAAGATAGTGAGTATAAAATATAAAACATCCATGCGTAAAAATGCTGGAAGCACTAATAATACAAAAGGAAAAGTCATCTCTCAGTAACATTAACTATGAACACGGTCACAATGTGGTGACTGTGTTTGGAAAATAATATATTCCTTTAATTTCAGATACATTCATAAAAAGCACATATTCAGTTAAAAACGAAAAGATAAAAATCGTTCTAGATAATCGCTAATGAATAAACGAAAACGCTCAGATAGGCAGAAGCTTCGACAGTTTTTGAATAATTCGTGTCAAGGAAAAAACACACTTATACAACACAGGAAAACATAGAAAGGCTTAAAATCATAGTAGTATGTCAGCCTTCCTTAACGAAACTTGTATGTATGTGTGTGTGTGTATATATATATATATATATATATATATATATATATATATATATATATATGTGTGTGTGTGTGTGTGTGTGTGTGTGTGTTAGTCATCCACATACAAGCCTGTTTCACTGTATCACAGCTCATCAGTGTGGCTAGACTTCCATTTCCTTCCAACCGAAATCGAAACTTGACTATTTGGTGTTACTCCCTAAGCCATAGGCGCATGAAATGAGAGAAGAGAAATTTTCGCGTGTTATATATATGCGGTATATACACACGCCAGTATATATATATATATATATATATATATATATACCCACCAATAGAAAATACTTTCAGTTTTCAGTCACTCATTACTCTGGCAGATGATCCAAAAACTTTTCGTGGGGATCCTGTTACGAGGCGAAATTATCGATGTACTCCTTATACGCCGTCTAAAGTATCAGATATTTTACAATCATAGGAGGATCATCTCCTCACTACGACCTAGCTGTTGATCACAAAAAGGTGACAATCCAATCAAAATCCCGACTCTGAGCAAACTGTACCAAGAAGAAAATGGATTTGTTTCAGCTTAAATTATTTCCTTTCAATATCAGACAGTCGACTCAGTACACATATCAAACCCAGTCAGGAAGATTGGCTGCCAGAAACTATTATTGATTAGCTGCTACACAGACGTTTTTAGAGAAATCGCATGGAGCATGATCACTGGAATGAATTCAGTCTCTATTATTGAATGATTAACTGTAGGGATATTCGACAATAGCTATCCTTCGTTGATGACGAATTATCTTTGAACTGAATTTTTTTTCACAAGATTGATTATTTATTTTAGGTTTGAAAACATTTTTAGTCAGAATATATTTTCAGATTTTAAAAAGATTTTTAGTTAATAAATAAATAATTTAGTTAATATTTACTGACACTAATTCAACTAATTCGACCATAGCTTGGGAGAAGAAGAAAGCGATTCATAACTTTCCTAAGGGTATTTGCTTGTAAGAGAATATAAAGAACCCATCTGGAATTGAAACTCTGCTTTTCGATTTCCGGTTCCAAGCTGTTATCCATTATACCACCCGCACATCCAACTTTACTGCATTTCCAAGCGGTCACTTCTCTAGATACTTACCAAGTTCGATGTTGTGCTTCAAAATGATGTGGTCGTAAGCCCTTTCTTGCAAGATGAATTTTCACTCAGGCATAAAATAGCTAATTTAATTTCAATCCATTTGTTATTTTCTTTTTTTCTATGTGTCGAGTCACTTTAGAACGAAGGTGTTTATGGGTCTGCACAGCTTCCTATCAGGAAGTGGGCAGTCATGGCCTACGACAATTTCCTCTCTTTAGTAATGTTTCTTCTTTTTCCATCACTCCTAGTCCACTTGCTACCATTCATTCAGATAAATTTATCAGAAACTTTTCAAGCCCCTGTTCCCTGTTATGTATTTTTTAATTATTAAATTTAAAGCTGAATAAAGCTGGTCATCAGCAAAAATGGACCCTAAAATGCCAACTACACGTCGGGGATGCTAAAATCAAACAGGTACAGAAATTTAAACACCTGGGAAGTGTTATGACAGTGAACGGAAAGTGGGACACTGAGATCCGAGGAAGCGTTTGCATGATCAGGATGTATTTCAAAAGCAAAGCACAGTATTGGGAGACAAGAAGATTTCATTGAAAACAAAGAAAAGTGTAGAGATTTTTATGTGATATATGTCCACATATATGGCAGCGAATTACGCACGATCACCTGAAACCTGGAGAAGCGACTCGAAGCAAAAGAAATGTAGATATATAGAAGGATGCTAAAGAGGCTATCGACTGAACCTGTGAGCAGCCACAAGTTTTTGCAAAGGATGCAAACAAAAAGAAAAATTATATTTAGCATCAAAAAGAGACAGCTGAGGTTTCTGGGACACGTAATGAGGAAACAGGGTTTGGAGAATCTAAAACTCACAGGGCGGATAGAGCGAAAGAGAGACAGGGTAAAGAGGCGCAAGACATTCATTAGACTTGAGAAGGTGGATGGGATAGTGGGGTTTGGAGAGATACCAAGAGGAAAAGTGTTGTGAGCGACAATAGACAGGGGCAAGTGGCAGTCCATGATAGCCTACGTCCTGTAAGTTTTCGGCAAATAAAGAAAAATTTTTATTAGCCGATTCTGTTTGCGTGACAGTTATAAATGGCCTATATAGACCGAACAAAAAACACGCTGAAAAGTAGCTAAAAGAATGTATCTGTTTATCTCGCCAGATAAAGGTGACGTGCGTTGTGGAACGAGAAATCGGGGAGCCGAGTTCGAGCTCCAGTTAAATTCCTTACATTCACTTACGCGCGAATAGCCTTGTGAAAGTTATTTATTCGTCACTTTCCTCCAGTTATGGGTTAAATAACAGGACAGATTGGGTTGTATAGACTCGGCTGTTAACCAATCTACCGCAGAAAACAATGGGAACATACTGTGGGATAATCTTCTGCCCAGTCAGTCATGTCTCTTTCGAGACATGATCGCCCAAAATGTATGTCACGTATGACATTTAACTGATTGACTGATTATAATAATTGAAAACATGGTTAAGGCTTTTCCTGAGCATAAAGTGGGGGATCAGTTTCATATTGTTATGAAGTAATAAACTGATCTCCCAATAATTACAATTTAATAATATAATACTATCTTCTCCCTCTAGATATGAACCAAATAACAGGACAGATTGTGTTCTATAGCTTTGGCTGGCAACCAGTCTACCGCAGAACGCAATGGCATCCTACTGCGGGATAATCATATGCCTAGTCAGTCATGTCTCTTTCGAAACATCGCCCAAAGCGTGTTTCACGTATGGCACTTAACTGACTGAAAGGTAACGCCCTTTTTGGGCAAAATTCAGTCCTTCGAGGATCAAAATTGACTGACCTCTTCAGTGCGCCCGCATGGATGATGGTATATAGAGGCCGTACACTGCTCAGACTACATTGCCCTTCTCTCGGTCTGAAGGAGTTGCCGACCACTTTCGGGGCTCCACTCCGAGTTTACTGTCTGACTTCCATAGACTTTTCTACCTTTGGATATTTATGCAAGACAGCGGAGTTTTAGAATCATACTTTTCCTTTCCCGGGATATATTTCCTAGGCTGTCATGCTCTATCAACCTGAAGAATATATTTATGAAGTACCAGTTTTCCGCCATAGCCGATTCTCTGGCTTCAGCAGACGTTATTTGAAACGCAAGCCACAGAAACATAAAATGACAATGGGATCTTGCCTCCACTATCATCCACGACTCTGACAATACTTAAAACATAATTTACGTATTTATTTATATACATTCAGTCAGTTAAGTGCCAAACGTGATACATGCTTGGACGATCATGTCTCAAAAGAGACATAACACAGTGTACAGAAGATTATAGCGCAATAGGTAGCCATTACTTTCTCCGGTAGCCTGGCTGCCAGCCAAGGTTATAGAACCTAATCTGTCCTGTTAAACCACTAACTGGATGATAGAGACGGATTAATACTTTTCCCAAGGGTATTTGTGCGTAAGTGAATGCAAGGAATTAAACTGGAATTCGAACTCGGCTCTCCGATTTCTCGTTCCGAGTCGATATCTGCTGCACCAGAAAGCACATACTTATATACATAATATACATTATATGTTTTAAAGGAATCCCCAAAAATTCACGGTTTTGAAATATGAAATAAAACGCCAGAAAAAAAAAAGAAAACTAGTTAGATTACGAAATATATTCGTGCATAAATAAACACAAATACCGAAAATTTCGTTAATTTCAGAAAAAAGTGGCAGAAATAAAATGTGAAAATATAAATCGGAATTAAAGTCGAAAAAACACTAATATCTTCTTCTTGTTTTTCTTCTATGTGCTTTGTCCTTTTGGGATGTAGGCGATCATGGCCGTCCACTTCTCCCTACAACTGGTGGCTCGCTTTCTCCTGTTACACCACGCAACCCCGTCCTGCCAGCCACATACTCAGACCCATCAAGTATGTTACACGCTTTTTTTTTCCTGACTCTCCTTCCCTATATCTGGTCTATTAGTATCAGGTTCTCCAAGCCATTCTTCCTCGTTGCATATTCCAGGAACTTTAGCTGTCTCTTCCTCATGCTCAGTATTAATTTCCTTTTCGTTTCTATCCTTTCCAAAACCTCATCATTGCTCACATGCTCAATCCATGGTATCCGCAGCATCCTTCAGTACATCATGGTGTCTTTAATTAAGAGGAAATAGAATAATTTATAATGTCTTTTTGATCACATTAACACCTAAACTATCAATTAATAAAAATTAACTTGAGTAGAAAATGCAAAGATTATAAATATAATGTAAGATAAGCAAAAACAGGAAGTCAAAACAAAAGATCAAAAAGGAATAGTTTTACAAAACAAAATAAGTACTAATAATTACTTATAGAGAAAATCCCATTTAGTTGAAATAAATAATAATACGCAATACATTATATATGTCATCAAATAAATATAATAAACATAATATCTATCATCAATTAAATAAAATAAATAATAATTGCACATTAACTTATAACAAGATTGAGGACATTGTTAGGCTAGTATTTATATTTTAACATTATTAATATGGACACAAGACAGAAAATGTTTTGCTCGAGTGCATCCTAAGAAAAATAATGCATTTAGCTTGTTAATCAATTAATAATAATCAATTAATAATTGCTGCACACGCCTGTTCACCTACATTTGTATTTTGTCAACTAACAGAGAGTTAACTTTTGACTTTATTCCTAAGCTGTCAAGGGATGTGTATTACAGTGCAGCGGATATCGACTCGGAACGACAAATCGGGGAGCCGAGTTCGAATTCCAGTTGAATTGCTTGCATTTACCTACACACAAATACCCTTGGGAAAGGTATTAATGCGTTTTTTCCTCCAGTTATAGGTTAAATATTAGAACAGATTGGGTTATATAACCTCGGCTGGCAACCAGTCTACCGCAGAAAGTAATGGCAACCTACTGTGGAATAATCATCTGCCCAGTCAGTCTTGTCTATTTCGAGACATGATCGCCCAAGCGTGTATCACGTATAGCACTTAACTGACTGACTGAATATAATAACTGAAAACAGGATTAAGGCATTTTCTGGTCATAAAGTGGGGGATCAGTTTTATATTCTTATGAAGTAATAAACTGATCCCCCACTATTTACTACTTAATAATAAAATCCATATCTTCCACATCTAGCTATGAGTCAAATAACAGAACAGATTGGGTTCTGTAGCCTTGGTCGGCAACCAGTCTACCGCAGAAAGCAATGGCAACCTACTGCGGGATAATCTTCTGCCCAGTTATAAGAAAGCGTGTATCACGTATGGCACGTAAATCACTGACTGATGCTGAGAAGACCAATTCGAGAGAGATACAATATTATGGCGAAATTATTATTAAAACAAAGCCAAACTCTTGGTCAAAATAACTTTGTAACCTAGCAATTATCGATCGCTTTCAAACAGTTTTATCCCCTCACACTCACTCACGAATCTTAGCTCATTATGTGGTATCATTTTCAGATACTTCCCGAATCGTCGCCCAAGACCACTATATTAAAAAGAATACACCTCCTTAGAAACTGATCATGGTGAGATTCGAACCCAGATTCGGAATCGGAACTCTAACGTTCTGCCACTTAGACACACGCCTATTTCCAGAGTATTAGTAGCATCATTATGCATAACGTATGAACAGAACATAGTTGCTATCGCCTGAAAGGAATGAAAACAGTAGTTACTGTAGCAGGAATATTTATATTGTTTACGTAGCAAATATATGTATTGCCATTAGTGTACACTATATAAATCAAAGTGTAATTGTTGTACAGCAGTAATGACAACAATAAATTATTCATAGCATTTATTTTAATATCATGGAAGAAAAACTATCGTTCGATATTGTTCCATAGGTTTGCTGCTTCATTAGAGTAACTCCTATCTTGTTCACTCAGTCATTCAGTTAAATGCCATACGTGATACACGCTTGGGCGATCATGTCTCGAAATAGACAAGACTGACTGGGCAGATGATTATCCCGCAGTAGGTTGCCAATATTTTCTGCGGTAGACTGGTTGCCGACCAAGGCTGCAGAACCCAATCTGTTATATTATTTGACTCATAGCTAGATGCGGAAGATATGGATTATATTATTAAGTATTAAATAGTGGGGGATCAGTTTATTACTTCATAACAATATAAGACTGATCCCCTACTTTATGACCAGAAAATGCCTTAATCCTGTTTTCAGTTATTATATTCAGTCAGTCAGTTAAGTGCCATACGTGATACACGCTTGGGCGATCATGTCTCGAAATAGACAAGACTGACTGGGCAGATGATTATCCCGCAGTAGGTTGCCAATATTTTCTGCGGTAGACTGGTTGCCGACCAAGGCTGCAGAACCCAATCTGTTCTATTATTTGACTCATAGCTAGATGCGGAAGATATGGATTATATTATTAAGTAGTAAATAGTGGGGGATCAGTTTATTACTTCATAACAATATAAAACTGATCCCCCACTTTATGACCAGAAAATGCCTTAATCCTGTTTTCAGTTATTATATTCAGTCAGTCAGTTAAGTGCCATACGTGATACACGCTTGGGCGATCATGTCTCGAAATAGACAAGACTGACTGGGCAGATGATTATCCCGCAGTAGGTTGCCATTACTTTCTGCGGTAGACTGGTTGCCAGACAAGGCTATAGAACGAAATCTGTCCTGTTATTTAACCCATAACTGGAGGGAAGAGACGGATTAATGTCTTTCTCAAGCACTACTGTTCTTGTTTAAAAATATCATCTGTGTAATCCATAGATATAATCTATCCAATAATTTGTGAAATATATATGTAAAAACATTCGGACGGACTGAAAGAAATCTCAATTGACGCTATATACTCTTAAAAAAAAATCAACAAAATCCTAAACTATAGCTGCAAGATCAGGGCTACGTCTATATTTAGTATCATCCAGTGTTCTACCTTTACCGAAGTTGTAGCACGTGTTACGCATAGGAACGGGAAAAAGGTTTTCGAATTTTGGCTTTCAAACCATGAGACTATCGTTTGGATCTCACCATATTCGATTTGTTAGGAAGGTGATTTGCCTCGTGATAGCGATCTCAGCGTAAACTTGGAAAGTGCCTGAAAACTATATTGCGTATTTACCAAAATCTTGTGAGGGTAATTGGGTAGAGTGAATAGTGGATTTTGCTAACACGACGTCATAAGCCATCGTGACCGAGGGTTTGTGCGTGCTGTCCTTCTTCAGACTGTTGATCACGCACTCTCGCCCAGAAACCGTAACTAATGTCCGAGCAGCATAGTTGCACCATTAACCACTGGGTTCTAGGGACGATGAACAAAAACACAAATATGCTTGAACCGGCGTATGCAATCGGGATTGGCTAGTTGCTCTAGTAAGCAGACGCGCATCCTCGGACATGTGTGGCCAGACATCTATTTATCAGCACCTGTTAGCGTCCCAACTATAGAAAAATGCATTGTTAAATCACTCATCACTAAAATTAATAAAGGCTTAGATATTTAATAACTCCTTTGATTATTCTCTGTGAATATACAAGTTCAGATGGGAAAGACGAAGAATTAACATTTAATCGTTCATGCTGGACCCCACACAAAAATATGTTGAGAGAAAACAATGATCTACTTTTCCTCTCGAAGTTGATTTAATGATTATACCAGAGGTTAGGCCAATAACATAGGTATTCATAGGAGAAGAACGATGTTGAATAAAATATCAATATTATCTACCAAATATTCTATAAAAGAGGAATCATGATAAACCTTTTTAAAACAGAAATAAAGATCTGGAATTGAAATGAGACCAGTTTTCCCACCTATGTTGAATCAATCAGTATTCGGTATTGGTAAATACCAAGCACTTCAAGTACCTGTCCATTAATCACTTATTACAAATTTAGTATAGGAAAAAAGGAAATTGAAATTAGAATATTCTGTTTTGAGTAGTTTTCTCTAAAACTGCAAATTGATGCAAAATAAAACACTAACCGAAAAGTCGTGTCATGGTCTTAAATAGCCTTGTCAGATTAATACTTCCATATTGATATCGTGTAAGGTGTGAAAGTCTTACCGAACTATCTAAAATGTTCGCCGTATGCAACCGCTTTCAAAGATAAATTCGCCCCTGGCCTGAGGGTCCGAACAAGGATTATCCTTTATCGAATATCGTAAAATTGTGCGGCAGAATCACAAATATTCGCTGATCTTTCAAAATTCACATCAAGTTACGTAAAAAGCACTATGATTCATTATTTGTGCACACACACACAAATATCTACACACACAAACACATTTCTTTCGTTCGTTTTGGGTCCTTATGAATCCTAAAAAGGGGGAAACGCGTAATGGAATCTAATTTTAATGTAACTTTTTTCCATTTGTAAAGATATATATATATATATATATATATATATATATATATATATATATATATATAAATTCTGAGAATAAATCTACGTAAAGTGGGTGATAACCTTAAAGAAAGAAAATAAAAATAAGATAAATAAAAATTTATACAGATAGGATGGAATTTCAAAAATAATACATGATAAAAAGCAACGTGCCAGTATGCTTAACACGTATACAGTATAATAAATGTATAATGTCAGCCAGGGTTTTCGGGTGCCAAACATTGAAATAAAACAGTTTCAAAACAATTTCAAAAGTATGCAAAGAGGAACGGGAATGACGCTAACTCTAGAAGATAGAAAAGGTCAAGATGACTCAGAGAACAGATCATGAAAAATTGCAATAATTGACTAAAATGAATGCCGTCGGTGTACAAAGCAAATAGAAAAATTAACAGGAGAAAAATATTCCCTGGTTGGTGCCCAATTAGTATATGCCATCCTTAGAAGATAGAAGCCGGGCCAGTCTCTTGATCCAGCATGTGTGCGTTCTTTCTGAAAGCGATAAAAGATAATTAATGGAGATTTATGAGAATATATGAGTTTGAAGGCCTGATTTGAAAATAAATGATGTTTGTGAATATCAACGATAAATTATGTGTATTGGGAAGGAAGGAAATCTTATTGAATCTTTAATATTTAATTAATGGTTAAATTTATTATTTGTCTACCAACATGGATCTATGTAGGTTTTTATTAACGTAAACGAAATGTATATATATATATATATATATATATATAGTCATCCGCAGAAAGAGCTGTTTCGCAGCTAATCAGTACGGTTGTTTGTAGCCGGGATTAAAACCAGACCGGATGGACATCAGTCGGCGATTCTAACTCTTAGCTATAGACGCTCAGTTAAAGAAAGCTGACTTGAGCATATTATATACAAGGTAAACACACACCAGTGTTCAAAATCATTACTGAGTGAACGTTGCATAAATGCGTGAGTAGCTACTGTTTTTTCAAAGCTCACCATTCTTTTATAGTGCTCAATCGGGGTGGGGTGAGAGCGTAATATATATATATATATATATATATATATATATATCAGTGCTGACCAGGCTTAACTTCGGTGATCGAGCGAGAACTGGTGTATTCAACGTGATATGACCACTTGGGAATACCTGGTACTGTAAGCGTTACTGACGGATGCGCGTTGTGGTGCAGTGAATGTCGATTCGTAGGGGGAAATCGGTGAGCCGAGTTCCAATTCCAGTCGAACACTTTGTTAGACGCTTATACGTCGAAATCGACGGGAGAATCCATAATATATATATATATATATATATATATATATATATATATATATATATATATATCAGTCAGTCGGCGATTCTACCCAGAAGTAGAATCGGCGACTGACCCCACTTCCGTCGGGGTTCAATCCTGGGTTAGAAGCAATCGGAGTCTAACCGTACTGATGAGCTGTGATACAGCGAAACATATCTGTCTGCGGATGACTATATATAAAGAGGAAGAGAGAAAGAAAGATTATAAGAATTCAAATTTTAAAGTGTGCTGTATTTGTAGGTAACAGAGATAAATATCAGGGATAGAGTATATAGAAATATAAAAGTAGATACTATGGTCGACCCAAAGAGTTGACAGTCTTTTTCATGCTTGAACGCAATCTTGAGATCATAACACTCGTTATTCGCCACATTATATATATATATATATATATAGAGAGAGAGAGAGAGAGAGAGAGAGAGAGAGATAC
>JBBBDQ010000875.1:1730000-2024508 GCA_037127315.1 Ascarosepion bandense | reverse complement strand
TATATATATATATATATATTAATCTCTTTTCCACCATGGGAAATGGTTAAATAGCAGAATCGACTAGATCTAGGAGAATTAAAGACTGAATTCAAAACCAACTTCAAGAGAGCTGGGTCTGTCTGTTTATTTTGCCCAAGATACACCACTTCTACTGCAGCTACAGCTGTAGAACTGTCGTGCCCCTATGACTCTGTGGTGTCTTGAGACCCGTAATGATGATATATATATTATAATAATAAAATTTGTATAAAAAAAAACACACTTATTACAACTTGTGTTCAATGTAAAATATAAAAATACAAATAATAATTTTAAAAAATTAACTTTACTTGATGTTTGTTTATTCCGCTTCGCCAGTTCAACTTCTGATGTAATTACGATTATTGCTGTAAGATTCTATCAAACCTTTACATAAGACTGGTGAAGCCTAGGCTGTTGCTTTGAAGATCCCAAAGGCATTTGACAGGGTTTACCATGCCGGTCTTCTTCTTCATATTGAAATATTATGGTATTTCTGGGCGAATTTCTGAATTGATTTTGTCTTTCTTATCAAATCGTTAAATGAATGATGTCTTGAACAGCCACTCTTCTAGATTTTTTGCGTTAATGTAGGTGTCATCCAGAGGTCCTAGCCTTGGGCGCACGTTGTTCCTGATTTTCATCAACGACCTTCCTGATGTTTTATTCCTATGTAAATGGAAAATCTTATCGGTTTATTAGGTCATATTGGCAGCTGACTTGAAAAATGACCTACAATAAATTTTTAATTGGGGCAAGGAAACGAAATTGCTCTCTCTTTATCGTTTGAGTGAACCTATTTTCCTTTACGTCACCATGGTCAATGCTAACCTCCAGAACAGAGCGTCATTGTTAACATTTTTAGCTAACATGAAGTACTAGACATTATTTCTCGACAGAATCTATCTTATTTTAAGTTTACCATTCGTCTATCCTTTGAATATTACTGTAACATCTAGTCTTGTACTTCTGCTATTTATTTAGAGATTCTTGATAAAATACAAAGAATCAGCAATGGTCTTGACATGGCATTTTTCCTTCAATCACTTTCACTCCCTCGTTAGATTTGTAATACTTTTATTTAATGATGGGAAAATATTTGTCTTCTGAGAAAAGACAGAAAAGGACCTATTTCTAGCTGAGAGACAGATACATCATAGATATGTCATAGATGCATCATCATAGTTCATGAATAAGTACACTTACTAATTTTGTATGAAATGTTTTTACGGTAAACATACCGGTATTATATTAATTTTAGAATGAAAATGTATTTTATCATTCGATATTATTTATTCCGAAACTGCTCAACACTGAAACACTGTAACCAAAAATATGAAACATTTTAAATATATGTTTGTCTCTGAAATTTAATCGCGATCTCCTACGCTGTCATCGATATCTAAGCCCATCTCGTTCAAGTAATGTTTGATTATTGTAATCGAAACATGTATAGCTCATATATTTTTACTTCATTAGTAACATCTTCAGCATTACTAATTTAATAACATCTGCAGGTTATTTTCTTTGATTTTCATCAACTAATCTCCTGATATAACGAGTAAACCTTGGGGTCAGATTGTGCAGTTTCTTCTATATACCACTGACCACATTTTATCGAATTTTGGTAAAAGTTTATTGCTTAACATCATTCTAGCTGCCATTTTTAGTAGCTGTTCAGATTGCACAAATGAATATGTTCATGGAAGTCAGAAGTGAGTTATTTTTCTCATGAAGATATTTTTTTTAAATTAATGTATTTAGAAAGAGACCTGTGTATCTAAAAGGACTATTTAAAAACCTTAAGGGCTATTAAAACCTTAAGCACTCTTTATTCAGGTTTATTTAAATCCTGCACAAGAAAACAAATCATGTTTTCACTGAATGAATTAAAGGTCTTTTGCAAAAATGTACCTGAATATTCACATTTTGGGTTACAGGATTTCAATGCTGTAGAGTTTGGTAATAAATAATACTTAATAATGTCAATTTTGATAGTATAATGTCCCGCTAGAAATAATACAATTTTGGTATGTTTGGTTTAAAAGAAAATGAACATTTTATTAAAAAAATGGTAGGGTGTATTTATTGGCGGGAGATAGATAGATAGATAGATAATGTTGCGGGTCAAACTTTTTTAACTCATAAGAATGGACTCGTCTAATGTGTACATATAATCCTGCCTATGAAAGTCGGTTCTCTGTGTAGGGCCCGGAAGTTTTTTCCGTCTAAATCTATCCTGCACATTTACAAATCTACCATCCGCCCGTGCATTGAATACTGCTGCCATATCTGGTCGGGTGCCCCTGCTGTTCTCCTCGGGCTTCTCGATAAGGTTCAGAGGAGGGTCTGTAATGTGATAGATACCGACTTGGCAGACCGCCTGCAGTCTCTCTCCCACCGGCGAGACGTGGCTTCGCTGTGTCTCTTCTATAAATACTTTCACGGCTTCTGCTCCGATGAACTTAGATCACTGGTGCCCCCTAAATACGAATTTGCACGAGATACTAGATTAGCAACTAGATCCCACCCTTTTACAGTGAAACCGATAAAATGCAGCCGTAACTTCTACTCCAACAGTTTCTTTCCTCGCACTTCCCGACTGTGGAATTCTCTTCCAAACGATTGCTTCCCCGACGGCTACAATCTCCAGGAGTTTAAATGTAAGGTCAATAGACACCTCCTAACACACTAACCTGCTCCCATTCTATCAAGCACTCTTCCCATCTGCCCGACACTCATCCTCGCTATCCTTACTCATCTATCACCTTTCTCCTGACATTCCCTATGTCTATCCACTCCTTCTCTTTATCTTCCCCTATGTAGCCCCATGCGCAATAGTGGCAGTTGAATGCCTTGCTTGGGGTGAGATGATTAAAAAAAAAAAAAAAATACAGAGAACAGGAGTTGAGTAGAGTCCTTGTACTCTACTACGACACTGTCAGCTCTCTGCCTTCGGGTAGAGGGCGCTCTCTGCTTCCGAGCAGAGAGTAATAACCCAGTCGTGGTTCCGCCGAAGGGTAGAAGTACGACAGGGAAAAAATAAACAGGTATTATTTGGCCGGGCCATATAGCCCGGAAATTCCCAGTCATAACTGACCATGTGTCACATGTTGCCCTTACTGGGAGGGACAACTAAATATAGTTGAGTTGAGTCCTTGTACTCTACTACGACAAAGTCAGCCCTCTGGCTTCGGGTAGAGGGCGCTCTCTGCTTCCGAGCAGAAAGCAATAAACCAGTCATGGTTCAGCCGAAGGGTAGAAGCACGACTAGGCAAAAATAGACAGATATTTTTTGGCCGGGCCATATAGCCCAGGAATCCGAGTCATAACTGACCATGTGTCACACATTGCCATTACTGGGAGGGACAGCTAATTAATGTTGAGTTGAGTACCTTGTACTCTACTACGACACTGTCAGCACTCTGCCTTCGGGTAGAGGGCGCTCTCTGCTTCCGAGCAGAAAGCACTAACCCAGTCGTGGTTCCGCCGAAGTGTAGAAGCACGACTGGGCAAAAATAGACAGACATTTTTTGGCCGGGCCATATAGCCCAGGAATCCCAGTCATAATTGACCATGTGTTGCACATTGCCATTACTGGGAGGGACAGCTAAATAATGTTGAGTTGAGTACCTTGTACTCTACTACGACACTGTCAGCTGTCAGCACTCTGCCTTCGGGTAGAGGGCGCTCTCTGCTTCCGAGCAGAGAGCACTAACCCAGTCGTGGTTCTGCCAAAGGGTAGAAGCACGACTAGGCAAAAATAGACAGACATTTTCTGGCCGTGAAATATAGCCCGGAAATCCCAGTCATAACGGACCATGTATCACACGTTGCCCTTAACTGGGAGGGAAACTAAATATAGTTGAGTTGAGTCCTTGTACTCTACTACGACACTGTCAGCTCTCTGCCTTCGATTAGAGGGCGCTCTCTGCTTCCGAGCAGAGAGCAATAACCTAGTCGTGGTTCCCCCGAAGGGTAGAAGCACGACAGGGAAAAAATAAACAGGTATTATTTGGCCGGGCCATATAGCCCAGAAATCCCAATCATAACTGACCATGTGTCATATGTTATCCTTACTGGGAGGGACAACTAAATATAGTTGAGCTGAGACCTTGTACTCTACTACGACACTGTCAGCTCTCTGGCTTCGGGTAGAGGGCGCTCTCTGCTTCCGAGCAGAGAGCAATAATCCAGTCGTGGTTCCGCCGAAGGCTAGAAGCACGACTGGGCAAAAATAGACAGACATTTTTTGGTCGGGCCATATAGCCCGGAAACCCCACTTATAACTGACCATGTGTCACATGTTGCCATTACTGTGAGAGACAACTAAATATAATTGAGTTGAGTCCTTGTACTCTACTACGACACTGTCAGCTGTCAGCACTCTGCCTTCAGGTAGAGGGCGCCTCTCTGCTTCCGAGCAGAGAGCAATAATCCAGTCGTGGTTTCGCCAAAGGGTAGAAGCACGACTGGGCAAAAATAGACAAACATTTTTTGGCCTGGCCATATAGCCCGGAAATCCCAGT
This sequence comes from Ascarosepion bandense, assembly GCA_037127315.1. NCBI lineage: Eukaryota > Metazoa > Mollusca > Cephalopoda > Sepiida > Sepiidae > Ascarosepion > Ascarosepion bandense. Next base: position 2,019,958 of record JBBBDQ010000875.1, on the reverse strand, counting down.
CATAACGGACCATGTGTCACATGTCGCCCTTACTGGGAGGGACAACTAAATATAGTTGTGTTGAGTTGAATAATTGTACCGCCGCTAGTTCGTCAGTAAGGATATAGACTCATTACCCGGACATAATTCTTCTACTAACAGTATTCCTAGTATTCCTGAATTGACTAACCAGTGTTCCAGTTTGTATATTTTTGTTCAATATAACTTACATTTTCTATCTCCATATCTGTTTTTGTTATTATTTATTTTGTACGTTTTCTCAACAAGAATCCACAACAGATAGAGAGCTTAATAGACAAGTTATTTACGCATCTGCAGATAAGATTAATTCTGCATTTACAAAGTTATGTCATGAAAAATCTATATTACTTCAAGTAGAACATTTTTATATTTCAATAATAATAATAATAATAATAATAATAATAATAATATATGTGCTTTGAATTTGCTTGTTTGTTTTACCAGCTGCCTCAAAGTTTCACCTTGAAAGTTATATGATCGTTGATACAAGCTACATGGTTGTTGATATGTAGCTGATGCCCCCAATTTCAATTTTCTTAATTGTATGATTATGATTATGTATATTAGCTAAAACTTTCATTAAAATATTTATGTGCAATGCACATAGGTAAAATTCATAGACAGTGACAATGAGTTTGCGGTAGAATTGTCATAGGCGTAAAATTCAATAAATTTACCAAAGAAGTTTCAAAATAAGAATAATAAATCATTCAAAATGTAAAACTTTCTGTGAATATATAAGAATATGCTTGCAAATGAAAGTAGTATAGATCTATTATCTGTCACATTGATAAGTCTTTCGTGAGAATGTGGGAAGTACTCATAAATGCAATCTCTTGCTGTTTATCAGGTAATCAATGAAAGTAATTTTTTAGTTTTTCTTTTTAGTATGGCTCTTCATGCACTGAGAAAAATTGTGATTTTCTGAGTTTTGAAATGTTATATCTTATGAATTTTAATTTCTACATACAAATAATTACTTAGTTTGTCGGAAAATTTGACTGAAATATTTGCGTCAACAAGGATTGTCACCTCAATGGTTAAGCACTTTTTTCCAACAAATCTTTTACATTTACATTCGGTTTATTAGCTTTTACTGGCCAATCTGCTTCGACTGGAAAATTCCACGGCCCATATACATTATCATTAGATGTCACAGAATTTGGTTTGAGTTCCCACGATTTTTCCAGTGGTAGATTGTACTTGTCACTTATTGCCCAGTGAATAAATTGGTATATTCTGTAATTGTTAAGAGTGTGCAGTATGACACTAAGTGCTCAATAGTTTTTGGTAGTAATCCCTAAATAGGGGTCTGTTATCATTTTTGAGAATTCTTTTCTGATAATTTCTAGTTGTTAGACTTTGATCTTGTGCTGCAACTATAAATCTTTCCGTTTTAGATTTCAGACCAATTTTAGAAAGTGGTTAGGCCAACATAATCGCTGTATCCACTGCGGGTATTTTCAATTAAGTGGCTTGTTTTTTCATTCAGTTTCGAATTTTTTTTGGCGAGAATGGGAGGGGTATTAATGTCACTTAAATCCATTATCAATATATACTTTACAACCTTTTTGGAAACAGAGAAAAGAAATTTGGTCATTTTTTGTTTGAGTAGCGATTTTAGCATTCAGTCCAATAGTCACCAGTATAAAAGAAATTTCTACTTGACATAATAATTATTCACCACCGCGGTTTCTTGGGAGATATAATTTGTTTAGATCTACCAACGAATTATTATTATTATTGCAACTAATTTTGTTACTGCTGCTATTATTTCAGTTAATAAGATTTTCAGTAAACATAAATTTCTTTTCAATAATAAACAGTACTTAATTTTAAGACCATTTGCTTATCGTACTGCATTGATTAATTCCATCTTCATTTGTTGCTACGGTTGACAAAAACTAAAGAGAAATAAAACCAATTGTGTTTTAACATACATGGAAATTCATTATTATTGTTGAAGTTGACCCAAATCTGTAAGAAAAATAAACAAAAATAACGAAACAAAAAAAACAAATAAAATAATTCTGAAAATGAAACAAAACCTCGATTGATAACCTTTGGAATTTACTGTTTTCTTCCATTTTTTCAGGAATACTGATAAGAATTTTGAATTCTGAAAAAAAGGAATAATGTGTAAATGAAATATATCTGATGACGACTATCCGTCATTTTAGGTTTAGTTTTCGACAGATATGCCAAAAATCTATTTTTCAGTAGAATGTGATTTTATGTTTTTATCGGTAATGCTTCTGATCGCCTCCTTCTTAGTTTATAATATATTCTGTTCCCATGGTAACTATAAAAACCAAATTGTTTTTTTATTAGAGTTGTTTCCTGTTAGCTTTCTTTTAATATTTTTCATTTTAGTGATCCCAAAACAAAATACTTTTATAATTTAAAATAACGTGACAATAGAGTTAAATATATAGAAAACAATATGAAATGATTTGTTTGAACATTATTTTTGATTGATACTTGCATTTAAGTAGATATTCTGTTTATAATCAAACAGTATATATATTTATTTCTACCGGCCTGATTATTTACGATAAATCTTTGTTATGAAAATGTGTGTCATTCGGTAGGATTGATTATAAACAGAATGTCTACTTAAATTCGAGTATCGATTAAAAATAATGTCCAATCAAATAATTGCAAATTATCGGTTGTTTATAACAATTTCGTTAATCTTCGTGAATTTCCGTAACATAGATAACAATCTTAGATGTCTTATGTTGAAAATGTAATCAAAATGTATTCCATACGACATTTTCAAATGGTTTTCGATAACAGGACCATAGTGATTATTATAATCACTATAGTCTGCTTCTGTGTAATTTATTAACCTGGTGAAAGAAAGAGTGAAATAATTTATAGTGAGAGAGGGGAAAAGAGGAAAGGAAATGAAATATCGCGTGAGAAAGAATATGAAATCTTCATGTATATAATTGAATTTCTCTTAGATAATTTTTAAAAAAATAATCTAAATAATGTGTTTGCTGATATTTCATATATTTACTACATGAGTTATTCAATTTTATAATTCTGAAATTGTTATGCTTGTTGCAATTTTTTGAAAATAGTAACAATAAAAGTTTTCTTTAAATATTTTTTTAAATATTCTATTTCACAGAATTCTGCGGAGGAGGGAAACTTTTATCCTAGACAGAAGACCAAGGAACGACACTTTCATTCTAGGTAGGATTTCCGACTCATGCAAAAGTAATCCCTCCATTAATAAGCAATAATAAATAAATGAAGTTTGTCGAAGGGATTTTTTAATTTTTATTAATACATTCAGTATTAATTATAGAAATATATTTTCAGTGATGTTTTAGTGACGTTCTTAATAAAAACTTACAGAAATGTAATATGGAACGATGGGAAATGAGTAGGTGTTTCTTTCACCGATAAAAGTTTTTTCGCAAAAACTTGCACTCATACATATAACTTTTATTGTATGAAAATGTTTTCACTTTTTAAAAATCTATATGTGTATGAGCATTCATGTGTGCGTGTATATATAAAGTGCGTGTATGCGTATAAATGTGTATGCCTGCTTATTTTCCCTCTTTTGTCGCATTAAATTGTTAAATTTAAAAATTGATAAACAGAATAAACGCACATAAAATGTAAAAGTCAAACAAAGACCTGTTATTTTTGTGAATGTTATGCAACTATATTTTGAAGAAAGAACAAATAATAAATAATTGTTTTTATAAAAAATGTATCAATAAAATTTTGTTTCTCATTCCCAGAATATTCTACTTGAATTTTGTACAAAACTTCTAAATTTCTAATTTAAATTGATTTGCTAAAAATTAGACAGATTCTAAATGACATTTAGTTTCTCTCTTCATCTGAATAATGGCGTAATGAAACCTACGATGTGCTGGAGTGGTTGTATGTACAGATCTATGCAGTAGTTTTCCAAGGCTGTCCTTAAGTTGTTTTGAATAGTTGTAGTTATAAGGAATTCTGTAACATGTCTTTAAAATGTTCAATGTGATTAAAATCTGGCGAACAAGATCCGTTTATGTCTCACATGTTCAAATAAATTGCAGTTTCATGAGTGTTTCTTGTGAGTTCTAACTGAAAATACGCCACATAGTTACAGAGCTACCATTAGCCTGCTATTAGTCTGGATCTTTCGCCGCTTTCAGTTTGTTTCACACGAATTTAGCTCAACCTGAAAGAACTGGAAACGTGACTGAACAGGCGATATGGTATCAGTCTTGAACGTTCTAATGGCGATGTGCACTGGTTCAGCTGAGATGCAGTAACCGTTGGTCGCTGTACTTGTCGATCAATGAGAATGAAAACACAAGCAAATCATTGTATGTTTTACGGATTAATGGATTGATTAATATCGGCACTGGATGTGCGTTGTGGTCCAGTGGATATCGGCTCGGAACGAGAAGCCGGGGCGCCGAGTTCGAATTCCAGTTGAATTCATTGCATTCACTTACGCACAAATAACCTTGGGAAAGGTATTAATCCGTCTCTTCCTTCCAGTTATGTGTTAAATAGCAGGACAGATTGGGTTCTATAGCCTTGGCTGGCAACCAATCTACCGAAGAAAGCAATGGCAACCTACTGCGGGATAATTTTCTGCCCAGTCAGTCATGTGTCTTTCGAGACATGATCGCCCAAGCGTGTTTCACGTATGGCACTTAACTGACTGACACAGTTGTATTAAAAAGTGATCAACACATATTTCTCAATTTTAATTTGCAAACTGGATAGCCACGTGTATAAATTAAAACTGAAAAGTGGAAAAGCCCCTGATATAACTTGGAGTATGGTGAAAATAGTCCAAATCATACAACGGTGGTGATATATACAAATTGTACCAGGAGAAAAAGTTAGCCAGAACAAAAAATATACTAAATGGAAGATCAGAAATAATGTCCAGATGTAAACACATCTATAAATATATACTAGGATCATACAAACATTGATGAAAGAGTTGTAATATCCTTTAATAACTCCTCCCTAATTCTGAAAATTGTCGTTTGTTTAAAAATTCGAGTTGCGCATTGGTAAAATTCCTTGTTCGTACGTTTGAAAAAAGCAAAAATCAGTCGTTATAAATCGCCTAAAGGTACCGAAAATTTGAAACTTAGATTGCGGAAATAACTTATTTCTAAATGAAAAATATTTTAGAAAAAATCCCCTTTACGTGAGCATTCTTAAAAAAACTGTAAAATCATTTATTGCAAATTGCCTGAAGATGCCACATGGTAGAAACCTAGGTTCCGTAATAACTCGTTTACAAATGAAAAATATAAAAACGTTCCACAACATAATTGTATTGAACACTTTTTAAGACAGCTGTGTATTGGTCTAATTCAATTATGACAAAAATCTAAGTAATTATATATATATATATATATATATATATATATATATATATATATATATATATTGTCATCCGCAGACAAATCTGTTTCGCCGTATCAATACGATTGCTTTTTTTACCCAGGATTGAAACCCGACAGAAATGGCGTCAGTCGGCGACTCTACCCCTGGGCTATGGGCGTTCGGTGGATTTTTAATCATTTCACCCCAAGCAAGGCATTCCACTGCCACTATTGCACAGGGGGCTACATAGGGGAAAGTGCTGAGAAAGAGTGGTTACTTATAGGAAATGTCGGTAGGAGGGTGGTAGACGGATGAGGATACCGAGGATGGGGGTTGGGTAGATGGGTAAAGTGTTTGAGAGAATGGATGCGAGTTAGTGTAATAGATGTCTATTGACCTTACATTTAAATTCCTGGGGATTACAGCTGTCGGGGAAGCAAGTATATGGAAGGGAATTCCACAGGCTGGAAGTGCTAGAAAAAAAAGCTGTTAGAGTAGAAATTGAGGTTACATTTTATCTGTTCCACTGTAAAAGGGTGGGACCTAGTTGCTAATCTAGTATCTCTTGCAAATTCATAACTAGGGGGCACCAGTGAGCAGAAGCCATGAAAGTATTTATAGAAGAGGCACAGAGAAGCCACATCACGCTGGTGAGAGAGTGACTGCAGCCGGGCTGCCAAATCGGCATCGATCACATTACAGATTCTCCGTTGTATTTTATCAAGGACCCCGAAGAGAATAGCAATGGAACCCGACCAGATGTGGCGGCACTACACTGGCGGATGGTAGATTTATAGATGTGCAGGATGGGCTCAGGCGGGATAAACTTCCGGGCCCTGCACAGAGAACCGACTTTCATAGCAGCGGATGTAGCAATGGATTCGATATAGTCATTCCACTTGAGGTCCGCTGAGAGTGTAAGGCCAAGGAGGCGTACCGTTTTACTCTCAGGGAGGCAGTCCTGTTCCATGATAATGGGATGTAGGAGCCATTGTCTATGATGGTTAATTGATAGCAGCTTCGTTTTGGAAGCATTAAAATTTACGAGCCATTTCTTACCCCAGTCCACCATGGATTGGAGGTCCTTCTCAAGCTCGGCAGCGAGGTTCGCTTTGTCGCCCACACTGGATTTTTGATCGAAGCGAGAATAAACTGTGATGTCATCGGCGTACATGCCTACTTGGGATCTTATAGCATCGGGGAGATCGTTAATGTAGATCGGAATAAGCGTAGGACCTAGGATTGAGCCTTGAGGGACACCCGCGTTCGTATGGTAGTTTTGGGAGGCATGTCCGTTTAATACTACCTTCAATGTGCGATTAGAAAGGATTAGTTCAAACAAATGTCCAGTTATACCACAGCTCCACATTTTGCGTAGAAGGACAGCATGCCAAAGTCTGTCGAACGCTTTGAAAATATCCAAGACAACGGTTCGAGCTTCGCCATTCTTGTCGAGAGCCTGGTATATATACTCAGTGATGGTCGTTAGCATATCAGCAGTAGACCTGGTGAAGCAGAAACCGTACTGTTTTTTTTTTTTGTACGGCCTTTTGGCTGGGGAGCGAAATGACCAAAATAAGACCAGTACAGACCAGTTCTGAACCTATCCACTGCGGTGGATAGGTAATATTTGACCAGTACCTGGGCGTACGCGCTCGGGTTCCCCACATTAAAAAAGACCTTGTGTCACATCTCTCTCAAGTGGGGGAGAAGAGTAAATGTTTGTCCTAGAGGAGCCTGTGGGCTATGAGATGCTGGACCACCTCGGCGTTGATAATGGCTTCGAGCACTTTACCAAAGATCGAAAGAAGGCTGATATGGCGGTAATTAGCGGGGTCCGAGGGTTCTCCAGTATTCTTAAATATAGGAACTACAGAGGAAGACTTCCAACAGGCAGGAAAGCAAGAAGCAGATAGACAGGAGTTGTAGAGTTTACAGAGGACAGAGGAGAGTTCAGTAGCACATTTCTTTAAGACGATGATTGGGATTCCATCCCCTTCGCTCGCTTTGTGGGGGTCAACTTTAGATATTATGTTAGAGACCAGCGATGGGGTAATGTGGACCTCATTCAGTTGAGCCTCAGTTCTAGGCAGGAAGTCGGGTGTAGGTACTCCAGACGAATCCAGTCTCAAATTGGTAGAGAATCTGCGAGCAAAGCATTCAGCCTTGTCCGCTGAAAAGTTGAGGACCTGAAATACATTGATTGGCCGGGGGGGGGGGGGGGTATTGAGTTTTTACTCTTGTTAAGCACGCTTTTACAGAGTCGCCATAGTCTTTGGCGCCTAACTTACCGGATGCTATGTGTTGCTTCATTCTGACAGCAAACAACATTTTAGCTTCGTTGAGCATCTTTTTACACTTATTACGAGCTGAGGCGAAAAGGCGCCTGTTATGGTCCGACACATGGTTTCGATAGAGTCGGAAGAAATGATTCCGGTGGGCAATGGCGGCCAAGCAAGCGGGCGAGAACCAGGGAGACGAATGGGATTTAAGATGAAATTTCCTGGCTGGGATGAAAGCATCGATGCCAGCCCTAACCCTAGAGGAGACCTCGGATGCACAGTCTTCGACGGGAAGACTAAAAACATTGTTCCAAGGGACGTCACACAGGAAGTCTGCTCTTTGGTAGCAGTAGGATATTCTACTAGTCTGGGTTTCTTGGGTAGAGTGGGAGTGGAATGAGATGTTGACGGAAACTACGGCGTAGTCACAGTTTTCAATAGGGCAGAGCTGCTTGGTAATGTAAGAGTATGGGATGGAAGTGAAACAGAGGTCTAGTAGTGAGTCCCTTCCGTTAGGATTATTGGAGAAATGCGTGGGGAAATCCACCACTTGCGTAAGAGTTTGGGGGATTGAAAAATTCATGGTGTGGACACCAGCAATGTCGGTGACAGAGTTTTCCAGCCACTTGGAGTGGTGGGCGTTAAAGTCACCAAACACAAATATATGAGCAGATGGATGAGAAGAAATGGCCTTGTCGGTATTGTTAGAGATGCTATCAAGTACCAAACAGTCAGAGGAGGAGGGGGAGCGGTAGAGAAAGAAGATAGCTAACCGAGCTTAGAAGTGAGAGACGGAAGCACGTGAAAGAATGATCCAGGGATTCAAGAGATGTCACCCTTGCTAGAGGGAGTTGTTCGCTGACATAAACACCAAGCCCGTGCATATGGACATTGGAGTCCTTCCTGAAGAGGGGAAGGTAACCTTAAACATAAAAATCAGAAGAAGGGATAGAAGGGCCAAGGTTAGTTTCAAATAGAGCTAAGATATCAGATGAGTTAGTTTGAAGGAATGATTCTACGCTGTAAAAGTTAGTGAGGATACCTATATATATATATGTCAGATTAAACAAATTGCAAACAGTATGTTTGCTTATTTTGAATAAAATCCGTTCATACTTACAGATAATTTTTCGCGTCTTATAATTGAAAGATGTCAGAAATGAGCTTTAACGTTGACAGATGTTATTATCATTAATTTCTCAATGTACCCAAGTACAAATGACCTTAAATAGTCAAGACAAAATATATTTGGGATCAACCAAAGACACCTTTAAGACTATGTAGTTTAATCACAATCTACATTTAAAATAGAAAACTTAAGAAGTTGTACAAAATTGTCTAGCCACGTGTGGAAATTGAACTTAAAATATGGAAAAGACCCAGACATAACGTGGAGTACAGTGAAAACAGCCAAGAATTACAACGGTGGCAAAATATGTAGACAGTTCTAGAAAAAAAAAGTTAGCGATTATGCTATTCCCAAGCAAAAATTAATTATTAAATGAAAGAACAGAAGTTATGACTAAGTGCAACCATAAAAACACCTATTAGGTTCATCCAACCATGGATGAAAACGTCATAATTTCTTGTAATTTTAAAAATTGCGCGTTCAAAAAATTCACCGTTACGTGAGTCTTCTTAAAAAAAAAGATAAAAGGCAAAATCAGTTACTGCAAATCGGCTGAAGACACATTTTAGAAACCTAAGTCGCGTAATAACACGTTTACAAATGTAGAATATTCAAAAGTTCTACAATATAGTAGCATTGAACACTTTTTAATACGAATGTGTACTAGTCTAATCTTATTATGACCAAAAAAACTAAGTAATTAAACGATCAATATATATATATATATATATATATATATATATATATATATATATATATATATATATATTTATTAACAAGCTTTGTAAGATGGAATTCATGGAAGCAATTTGTGTGTTTATTTTTTTATTATGTTGTTCTCAACGTTTGCCTCTATAAGAGTATTTTCAAAACAAGGCTAAACCCCAAAGCATTGTTACCATGGGCACCCTACGACTTAGGAACTCTGTGATTAATTTGGAAAAAAATAGAAAATAATAAAATTAAAATAAATATATATGAACGAATTAATGCAGAAATTTGTTCAAATAAAATGAAAGAGAAAAATTAAAATAGAAAAATTAAGGATCTTAAAAATAAAATAATTCACTAATTAAATTTAGTTAAAATAAAATAGAAAAAATATTAAAAACCTTAAGGAAAAATAAGTAAATAAATAATGGAAGAAAACTTTAAAAAAATCTGTGCGTGCATACGTTCGTGCGCGTGTGTACATGTAAGTTTTTTCTTGCCTGACTGAAACTATAAAGATAACATTTATATTCTGTGCATAGATGTAATCCTCAATGTAACTGTTCGTTGTTTCACTGTCATTCATACTTGCGTATATGAACGAACACAGGCAACGAAATTATATGAAAAGTGAAAGATTCTAACATATAATGCAACCGCGTGCAGTCATACCCTCAATTAAAAAATAAGATAAATCTGTCCTCAAAACTGCTGCGAGTAACTCTATGGAAAAAATAATGCATTAGTTTTATCAGGTTATCACGTGCCTACGAAAGGTTATGAAACCCTGAAAACGTATTCCTAAATATCTATAATTGAATTTGGCTTAAAATAACGAACACGTAGAGTACAATCGAGATCAGTTTTCAAATCCCGTCTATAGGAATTTAGAAGCTTAGTCAACGGCTGGCCACGGTCCGTGCGAGTTAAATTCCAAGTTCTATGCATCCATTGCAAATAACAGCCAGGAGGTCTCGGCAAATATTTTTGCTACTTAATGAAAAAGAAGCGACTGGTAACAATGAAGGTTGTTATTATCATTATTGAGTAGCAGAAAAGACATTTAAGTATGATTACATCTTGAGTTTATGTAATAGCATGATTTGATTGGGACTAGAACGGACATGACACGGATGACAGATAAAGAGACAAGACGAGAGACGACATGAAAATTGTATTCATAGCAAGTCAGTATAATTACTACCCAGCGATGAGAAGCGACGGTCGTCGCTATAATCAGAGAGATGATTGTTGAAAATTCTGATTTTATGCCAGGATGACTACCAAAGAAAATAAAATAAATGAAGAATAAAGAAAGGCACAAAAATCCTGTCAGACTTATTGGAAGAAAGATGGAAAGGATTGCATTATTTATGCTATCGTCACGTTACCAAGATGTCGATGATCTTCCATAAACCGAATATTTGGCATAAAGGATTAAGGAACAAATCCTGAAAACGCTAAGAGAAACTGAATTTCATATTCTGATTACATTCCGCATATTTTTAATTAACATGAAAATTTCCCAAACAATGTTGAGATTCAGAATATTACTCATTGCAGATTTATTTAATAGACAATTTTCTTGTTCTAAAACTACCATATGAAGAAGTTTGCTTACAAACATAAAAAATAGTTCAATTTATTCTTCATCTTAAATATACAAAAAAATATGATGTATTTTAACGCTGATCTGCCAAAATCCATGTTATAGCAGCATAAAGCGTTAATGGTAAGTGACAATACCATACTATAAGTTGGGGAAATGCCCATAGCTATGTCAGATGTGCTCTGATATCAGGTGAGTCACTGGCTATGTGGCTAATATCAAGGCGTCATGAATTATCGGAATTCGAACGGGATATAATAGTAAGTGCTAAATTGATAGAATATTCCATTTCTGAAAGTATGTTAATAGTTGACATCTTTCGATCTATGATGTTTCGTACGTACCGGGAATATCTTATGAAAGGGCATTACTAACAGAGCAAAGCGCGAAAAATTGTCTGGTGGTAATAGATAAGTGACATCCGATAAAATCACATCCAAATTCAAAGCAGGATATACCGGACGTATAATCAGCTCTGTGAAATATAGAAGCAAAGGGCACTTTATTACTGGCAACGTAGGGCGTGGTCTAATGAGTGACGCATGGGAATAGTCCTTTCAGATTTGTGGTATGGTGTCGCGCATAGACAACAATTGTTAACAAGGCTAGCCGTTTATGGGTCTATAGTGGCATGAAGTGTTTACAAGTAGCAGGGGGCTTGGTTCACTTGTCTTCATTAACATGTTATTGACTAGTAAATACTACGTTACACTCTAATGGCTATAAATGGTCAAGAAGACGATATACAACCATTAACCAGCAAGAACCGTCATCATAACCAAGTTCGTTGAGTTTTGCTTACGCGCAAATACTATCATTTATCCCTCAATTATGGATTAAATAGCAAAACAAAAAGGTTCTGTAGTCTTGGTTGGAAATCATTCTAGAGATGGGGACTCGATAAAATCACCCATCTCCCAGCAATCCTGAGCCACATGCAGGGATGCATAAGTCCATGAAAACGTTGTGTGAGTTGAGCCTTCTGCCAAAGCCGTTGACTTTGTTTTTTATGGACAAAGTATTGCATGCTATTGTTAGTTGTCTCACTCTTCAAAAAGTTCTCTGGAAATATGACTCTTTGTTAGACTAAACTTTATAAATATTTATTGGTCTATATTTGTTTTAATAATAGAACATTCTTAGAATGTACATTCTAAATTAAAATGAGTGAAGAGAAAAACAGTCGACAGAAACAGAATTGTTTAAGGTGTACTGTCAGTAAGCATCTCTAAACCTAGTTCGATTAACGTTATTCATTTTCTTGGCTAAAGTTAGAATGTCTCTAAAATCGGCTGATCGCTTCAAAAAAAATATAAAGAAAAAAATCAATTGCTGGCAAGAATACTTGATCAATATTCTAGCTGTCTTTTGATTTATCTTGCTTGGTGCTAATTTCACCTAAGATCCTTTCAGACTTTGTAACGGTGATAACCAGTCCAAGATCCCACCCAATGTGATTTTGAACCAAATCATATAATAAGCATGCATAAACTCAATCAGCTACAGATAACATTGAAAAATTTTGACTGATGAGTGATATCATCCTATATATGATTGTAGATGGAAGTATATGTGTGTGTGTGTGTGTGTGTGTGTGTGTGTGTGTGTGTGCGTCTGTGTGTGCAGCTGATAATACAAGTGTACTCGTATGTATATAAATGTAAATAGCATCCTATTAAGCAAGCTAATTTATAAATGCCCATATCCGAAGACGAATAAAGGTTTTCTGATCGAACAAGTATGAAATAAGAATGATGTCTTCTCATTTGATCAGATTTCGGAACTTATAGTGAGCCAAGAACTTTTCAGCTCTCCAATATATATGGTGTTTGTAGAAACGCATTTATAGATCTATGTAAATATTGACCAATACACAAGTATATATATTGAATAAATGTACAATAAAAATACGTAAATAGATTTATAAATATTTTTAAGGTCATCATGGCTCTTCACAGATTCCTTTTCTTTTTTTATCTTCGAAATGGCATGAGAAAGATAGTAGAGTGGTTTCCCGCTATCTTCTATACAGTTTAGAATTCAGAGTATTCCTTAGACTGGTTGCCACCTAAGACTAGACTTATGTCTAAACTGCTACTTAACTCATAGCTATATTCATTACTTTTCAAGAGAATCAATGCGAAAATGAAGACAATTGAATGAGATGGAATTTGATCTTGGCTCGTCGTTAATTTCTGATCCAAACCGTTACTTTACTTGCACAAATGCTGATATGTATAATTAAACACACGGATACATATCAAGAAGTATATAATTGTGTGTGTGTGTGTGTGTGTGTGTGTGTGTGTGTGTGTGCAACCAGGAACTAATTCGGTTATAGAAGTCTTCAAGCAACGAAGGAATGTAGCAAATATCAGACAATTAAAATTTAAAAAAACAATCCAGTTAATTTAAGGTATATACTTTCGATATTACGAGAATTTTGTTTGGTGAATGAAAAATAGAGACGACATCTTGGTGTGCGAACCTGGAAATCTTTGTCTGAGATAACGAAAAAGAAATAAAATATAAAGAGAAGAATTACGAAAAAAGACATTACTAGAAGAATGAACAGAAGCATTTTTTACTAATATAAAATTGATTGTTAATAGGTATGTGTGCTTCTATGTGTGTGTACTCATGCGTGTATTGCATACGTCTGTGTGTGTGTGTGCGTGTGTGTACACGTATGAACTCTTGTGTGTATGTATTGTATTTGAAAAATTAAAATTTAGGTCATTGGCATATAATGTAATTCCAATATCAACCATTGATCACTAAAGGGTATGAACTGTGGTCTAAATTATGCAAAAATGAAAATAATACTGACATCTCTTTTTAACTGATATATTTACCAAAATTACAAAAAAAATATCTTGAAATACTAAAGAGTAAATTTATTCAACCACGGCCTACAGACGACTTCGGGATCACCTGCATCTCTTTTGGATAGTCCCGTTGTTTAAGTTGGTGAATGGTGTCATAATCCTTGCCTTCAGTTCATCTTTGGTGTTACAAAGAATTTTGTTGGTCTCTCGCTCCACTGCGCTTCACACAATAATCAGGGTGGTTGCAGTCTGGTGAGTTAGGTAGCTAGATGTAAGAGATGAAGTAGTCGCAAAAATTGTCTGACAGCCATGATTGGGTTCTCCTGTTTGTGTGGTATAGTGCAGAGTCCTGTAGCTATACCTGTTGCCATACATCCAGCAGCCACACCCTTAACCTATGGCAGCAGTACCTGCTCGAAGCACTTGATTTAAGACTCTTTGTTGAGATTGGGGTCATCACCATCAGTTCTTTTCTGATCGGAACGATCAGAGTGAACTTTTCGAGGTGTCATACCTGCGTAATTACCATTAGACCTATTTAACTCTTTTCGAATTCTCTTCACCGTTCTCATATTGACGCCCAAACATTCTGAAATGTTCGTATTGGAGCTTCTGGCGCGAATGCCAAGCATACATCCAAACTTCTTGCAGAGGGAATTCCATCATGGTGCATTTTTCACAGACGGTGCCCAACTGAATCTACTAAATATTGCATTTGATAACATCAAAAAACAAAGAACGCGCGTGTACGAAATTTAAAATTTAAAATGATGACAACTTAACCATTGCAAACTGTATTCCAGAGTTCAAAGCATTATGAAGATTTGCTAAGTTTTATGCTACATACACTTCTCTGTTTCAGATTATGTCGTTAACATAAAAGAAATTTAACAATTGATTATCGATGTTAGTTAATTGAAATTGTGAGCGTTGCATAAATAAACTTTTCTTAAAACAATTGTATTCAAGCACTTCAAATGTTTATCAAGTCTTAAAAAACAAAGACCTCTTAGTTACATTAAATCTGTATTTTTAATTTTCTCTAGTGTCATGTTACTGATGTTTTTTTATAATTAGAATTTGTGTTTATCAACCATAGTAATAGATATTTTCACAAAATCACACTTCTTCTTTACCATCCTTTTTGGTGAAAATAAGGATATGAATTAACAAATGATTGGGTCGAAAGTAAAACTAGCTACATCCAGGGCCTCTCTTACTGAGGTTAGAACTGAGTGAATTTATGGTTATAGCCAACGGTTTCTAAAGCTTTACGAGTTGCTTTTCATTTAAATAGAAAAGGAAAACTTCACATATTTATATATTCTGAAATACATTGTATCTGTTCTTTTCTGATTCGAATCACAGAAGTTAAATAAAAATTGTTCAATATTTATGGAAACGAAAAACTAACAATAAAATACAATTGCTTTGGAAACTATTTTGTTCTAGGAATTCACTTACAATGCAATCGAACATTCATCACCAAGAGGTCAATTTTCTCCACGACAAAAATACTTCTGACAAAAATACTATTATTTTATATTACAAAAATGACTTTGTAAGAAAAATGAAAAAACTGGAAAAAATATACACATCTTAAAAATCAATGGAAATATGAAAATATTCAAATATTTTAAGTACATTTTCATGGCAATTAGTTTGCTTCTTCAATTTTATGTGGTTATCAAAACAAAATGCAGAACTAATAAGAAAATACATTTCATTTTTAGAAAAAGGAAAACATTTAAGTATATTTTTATTCAGAATATATTTATGAGCATTTTTGCAAGATTCATTTTTGCTAAATATTTTTTCAAATATTTGAAATTTCAGCTTAAAATTAATGCTTAAATCGAATATGAAATGTAAAGAAACAAATTAAAATTTGTCAAAACATTTCGTCTAATGTAAAGTAGTACCTTCTTTAAAAAATGCTATATTTTAATGAATTTAATAAATTTTCAAATTAACTGCATATAGGGATTTTGCAATGTTTTCATATCGATTGTATAATATACTAGCAGTATAGCCTGGCGTTGCTCGGGTGTAATGAAAGCTTTAAAATTAATCCATGGTCCTGGACTAAAAAGCAATAGTTGTTTCCAGTTAAAGCGAAACCGTAGACTGAAAGAAAAGTGAATGGATGTAAGTCAAATTTTGATTTCCTGGTATCGATATCAAATAGGTTTTTTTCGTTGTAAACTGAATTTTGAAGGCTAAATAATTCCTCTGAGTAAATGGTATCATGGCTGAAACTAAGAACTACAATTATACCTACTTAGAGCCAAACCCGAAGCAAAAACTAAAATAAAAGGACTGAAAAAAAAATACAGACATACAGGCAGATAAACAGACACACACACACAAACATCTTGCCTTTTATATTATCGATTTTCTGCACTATTGTAAGAACTGAAACCTTGAAACTTTTCGTTTCTTATGTCTTTGTCTATGAGTGTATCAAATTTGATTAAAATCGGACCACTCCTTCTATAACCCGATTTTTTCGATTATCGATATTTATCGGGGGTATCTCGACACAAAACCTAGCTAAGTACACTCGCAGATGCTTATAGTACAATCGTATAAGTTTTCAAGAAAATCGGTTCAACCGTTTCAGAGTCTATAGATAACGGGGACACACACACACACATACACACACTCATACACACACACAGAGACAAAGTTCCATTTATGAATAAATTAGATAGTCTGAGAAAAAATTAAAGCTAAACGCGCTAACTTGTTATGAACCTGTTTCAGAATCACTCTCCTTATCATATTTTACACGTAGTAAAAAAAAACAAAAATCATCTATTCTACTTTCTTGGTTATCGCTTCGGAATTTATTCTTTAATTCTACAAAATTGATTCTTCCAAAATTTATTCTATCAAAATTCCAATTCTTCTGATTGGAGTGTCCCTGCAATTTTACATTAATTTACTCAGAATTAAACCCAATAACCATCTGTACTCACCTAAGAAGAGATAAATCTAAACGATAGACATTAATTGTCAGGGTATCAGCATAATCAAAGAGTCAGTTTTTATTTGATGCTAACTGAAGTTTATTTTTGCAATCAGAAGATGAAAGATAATAACTTAAATAAGCAAAGAAACAAGAACAGAAGAAAGTTTGAATCAGAAAACAGAATATAGGAGATATTATTAGATAGATAATGATAAATAATTTAAGGAAAGTCTGTAGGAATTTACGTATATTATATATGCGTGTGCGTGCGTGTACATATATATATATATATATATATATACGCACATATATATATATACACACGTACATACATATATACGTATGTGCACACAGGCACCCACACACACACACACACACACACACACACACACACACACACACATATATATATATATATATATATATATATATATATATTTCTACAAATTGATACATGTAATACTGGTGGTCCTTGTGTGTAGATGCGTAATCGATACAGACGCTCTGTCGCTTGTGGTAATTACGATATATCCATCGAAATCTTATAAACTCTGAAAGGTTTTTGACTTTCGCTTAGAACTTTCTGATGACAGAGTTTCAAAATCAGAAAATATAAGGCAAATTCATAGACTTAATGTCATTTTGATTGTAAATAATAGCCTTGTAGTGTGTAATTTACGGTTTCAAAAAATTTCTTCTTTGCTGAAATAGACGGCCAGCATATTTGTTTTCTATCTTCACCTTGAAAAAACTCGATGTCTCATCATTGCTTTTTTTATATTGAGCTCATTAACAGGAGGATGACCAAGAAAAATTTGCTGAGAAACAAATTATTTCAAATATCTCGACAAATACATGCTATTAGCTGCTGATAATAATTCATAATATTACTGAAGGAAAACTATAAAGGTGTACAACTTTCTCTATTTTTCTTCGTGCAATATGTATTTCCGTATGTTTGATTTACTTATCTAACATATCTGATTATTATGCAGGGGCGTTCAAGCATATACATTACCGCTTTCTGACATATATGAACTGAAAACAGATAGATAGATAGATAGATAGATAGATAGATAGATAGATAGATAGATAGATAGATCGTGAGAGAGAAATTGAATGATTTTGCATTATCCAAAATATAATTCCAATAGAATGAAGTAAAATGAACTTCGACTGATGCGTCAAAATCATGGTATAAGTGCCCAGTAGAAGGTAAGACAGCATCAAGAATGATGAAATACTACAATTCAATGTGACATCGATTTCACGAATGTTTAGAAGACCACTTCAGAAATGTTGGGCCATGCCATCTCAATAGTTATCCACATATACTCTTATATTTTTAGGTGCAGGTTTTGCATGCAAATAGGCCTCTCCTCTATGTTGTATAAATACTTGATACGGTGCTTGACTCTGATAGAAAAAACTCATCACCATTGGTGCACATGGAGTCCATGAATGAGTTAAAATTATTACAAACCAATAAAACTCAGCTCTCGGTGCGGCCAGTTACATTTTTATGAGCAACTAGCCGACCCAGACTCCGCCACTTGTACACTATTATTATGAAAACAGCAACTGAAGTCCATGGACTCCGGGAATTCGCACCACACAATCATTCTATCAACTAGAATCAAATGGAATAGCAACTCATCGGACCACATCACACGTTGCCGTCCTCCAATGTTTAATTAATTAACAACCTCATGAGCGAATTGGTTTTGCTGAACTGACTTACTGGATGCGTGTTTGGTTCCTCCTGAATTGAAATTTAATGTGATTTCAGCCAATGTCGCTTGTCTTTTATTGCAAAAAATACTAGCCTTGTGGACTAGTATTCACAGTGTGTTGTAGTATCTTTTATCCGGTATCCCTGATATATACGTGACGTTGTAGATCAGAAAATGTTTCCCAATTTCAGAAACAGAATGACCCGTTCATCTGGTAACCACTATTATGCTAAATTCAGACTTAGATAATTCACGTTGCTTAACCATGAACAATCTATTTGGTTTTTCCACAGAGAATTTCTAGATGATTGATATAAGTTTAAAAATTTTCATGACGTCAAGGTATGTTGGCACCATCTTAGATACTTTATCTTTAGATACTCTATTCAATATTTTTGACTGCTTCAGTGTATAAGCAATAATAAATTCAGTCACCCGTTCACAGACAAAAACCTAGAAATATTATGATTGAAAACATCTAATTTAAAAGATACGTCTCCTTGTACTTACATGCTTCAAAGTACCAAATGAATAAACCATAGTTTACAGTAAGCATGTCCTAAAATGACAATATCATGATTTTTCCTCGATGTTTTCTTTGATTCCGGTTGCTACCACAATGATAATTTATGATTTATATGAGAGTGTAATAGAAGAGATTAAGACAATGTAGTAATACGTTGTCGCGATATTATGAAATTGGAAAACAAATATGAAAAAAATGCAATTATTACTAAAAATAGCGGCGTAATTTGTATCGTCACTAATATTATTTTTTACCCAGGATTGAATTCCGATCGAAATGGCGTCAGTCGGCGATTCTACCTCTGAGCTATGAGCGCTCGGTAGAAGGAGGTAGACTTTTAGCAAGTGATATACCATGTATTCATACGCCAGTAGTGAGAGTGTTCTAATTCATTACTGAATGAACGATACCAAGTTTTATTTACACTCTATCAGATTTTATTATGCAAGTCAATGTTTTTATTTTAACATTTGGTAAATCTACAAAAATAGAATGAGGCGCAAGACAAGAATGCGTCTTCTCAGCAGGCTTATTCAATATTTACCGTGAAGCAATTATGAGAGAAATAAAAGCACTAGCAGGATTCATTATTGGCAGACAAAATCTTAACAAAATTAGATATGCTGATGACACACTATTGATAGCAAACACTGAAAAGAAACTACAGGAATACCTAGAGAATATAATAAAAGAAAGGTAGATGAAAAGACTAAACAACAATTGCAAGATGACAAAAAAGTCAGTAAAGGTCAGCAAAAGAAACAATTCAGCATGAAAATTGCCAAAATAAAGCAACAACAACATTGGAAGTGTTTCAACAGAGAATGGAAAAGGCGACACTGGAGTTTGAAAGGGCATTCCAAAATCTGAACGATTTGTCAATACGTTTAAAAGGGCACTAAGAAAGTCATAGAGAGAGAGGAGTCAGATGAAGTGATGTTACAACAATTTTTGAGTGTTTTCAGAATAATATCAAACCTGAACACCATTCCTAGAATGTCGTCTGCGGAGTTGATGCAGGAAGATTAAGTCCATTTTTAATAAATTACTACCAGAAATAACAATGTAAGTAAATATTTCAAAACTGGAAATAAGGTATTTTTAAAATGTATCAACGTGGAAAAGAATTCTGGGAAGATGGCGTTATAAAAACAACAGATCGTCAAAATAACATGCATCATACAGAGACAAAGGTGGGAACATAAGCGACACCTTAATCAGTTAAAACGAAATTTCACTGATTGAGAAAGCCTCCGAAAAATGGTACCTATTAAAATATTGTATTTCACATTTGATCTACCCACGCCATCAGAAATTGTTGAACCAAAGTTTTATGTTAAGAGAAAAAAAAAAAGAAAACAGCAACATAATTTTTAAATATTGAATCGAAGCTGAAGAAATATAAACTAGGTACCTCCAATATTTCGGCATAGATTTTCGATACCTAAGTTTAAAATGAAATTTTTAAAATAAAAAACATTCTTATTAAAGATTTCATTTTAGATTTAATTAAAAGCTTAATGATTAAATTTATTATTTCCATTCAGTAAAAACTTCTGGTGTATTTCAGATAGAAATTATATAGATTGGAATGTTACAGTTAATTTTGATTTCTTAAAATTTTCTTAAAAGCAGCAATTTTCTTAATTTTAAGAAATTTATGAACAAACAAAGATTCATCGATTTTAAAAATATTTCAAAAGATTTCTGACACTTTATTTTAGTAAAATTAGAAAATTGAAAGTTAAATGAATCTGATTTTAAAGAAATATTACTTACTTTGAGCATAAAAATGTAATATACAGACAATTATTAACGATTGGTCGTGCTTATCTGATCGAACGTTTAACAGCTGCTATGCATGACTATAAATAACAATTTTTATAAATCTAAGGAAAGGGACAAAACTATTAAATTACGTAACACTTTCATAATAATGGCAATTTTAGTCAACGATACATGAAAATAAGGGACGTATTAATTAAAAATTATTTTTAAAATAGATGGCACAACTACGTTTAATAATCTTTACAATTTTGAACTCGTAAATTTCGTTTCCACTTAATTATTATATCTCATCCAAGGAAAATCCCAACAGAGAATTTTACACGAGTTTAAACTATTACAAATTATTATAATTAAAATGTAAAAGAAATTGAAGAAATTCTTGTAAAAATTCATTATTCATCAGAAAAAATTATTTCTTCAGACAATAATGTCCTTAATATTATTTATTTACAAAAGCAATTAAAAGCTTTTCTAGTTAATCATTGTTTTATTAGATTCGTTATTTTTCAATTCAGAGCAGATTTTCATTTAGATAGCACTAATTTAAAAAAAGAAAAAGTAGGTGATTTACAATCTCCAAAGACTCCTACTTTTAACAAAAATAATTTTGAGGGAAAAATGTTCTGTGCGAAATTTCATGAAATTAAGTAAGTGGGGCTAACATATTTAAAAAAAAACTTTTTACCAAAATTTTATAAAATAAAATTTTAGAAATAATTTCATTCATTTGTGAATAAGTTCTAAAAATGTCATTAAAATCGGACAATTATTTGAATTTTACAAGAATTTCCAAATAAATGTATTTTCGACGGAAAAAAAGTACAAACAATCAATGTTAAAAGTTGTAAAAGGCGATGATGTAAACAAAACAAGATTTTAACCAAAGTTTTCAACGTATTAAAAAGGATTACAAAAATTTCAAAAAATACTTAAAAGATTTTTTTATCTTTCCTCTTAATAATAATATGAACATTTTAATGGAGAAAGTTCGTTTTTATTAAGTTTGGGGCTTTTTTTATTCATACTATGCTGTTTTAGCAATTTTTACTGGAGGTACCTAAAGACTCCAGAGGAAGTCACTTCAAAGGTATCATATATGAGTAAAGTTTCACTGCCGACATTTGAGTTTAAACACGGATCGTCAGAGAACAAACATAGTCGACCTCATTTTGATGTCATTAGAAGAATCGTGCTGTTGGGATCACGTGATGTTCTGAATATATATATATATAATTCCAGGTGAAGAGGACTCAAGTTTTTATTTTTATTTTGAGTGCTCTGGCATTTATTTTATTATGAACAGTGCTCAATATAATGAGTATTATAGAGTTTAATATAATCATGTAATTATGAATTAATTGTACATTGCGACACGGAAATTTCTATGTTTCCATATAGATTCTCATCATCAGGCAATATTGCTGTTGTTTGTGCAGATGATTTACATTTAAATGACAAAAACCTTTGGTTTGCTGTGTATGTATATGGGAAGATATAAAAAATTACATTTGTGTTTCTATTGGCTAATCAGAGTGGAGATTCATTTTGGGATTTGGCCCTAAACAATACATACTAACCAACTTTTTCTCTTTTTTCTTTTTTCCTACCCTTTTCCCTTGTTTCTTTTCCCTTCTTGATGGTCAAGATGTTAACCTGACTTTAACCTGATCTTATCATTTTCCCTTCTTTCCCTTCAGTTATATTACTTTTGATGTGGTATTCTCATTTAGCACCGATTCTACATTTTTTTACTTACTTATCATTTTTAATCTATTTATTTATATGTTGTAAAGTTTTTTTTTAAAAAAAGGAAAGATTTTTTTATAAAATATAATTTTTTGGTTTATCTATTTATTTGTTGTAATGTTTTTTATATAAAAGGAAAGATTTATTTTAACCAATAATTTTATGTTCTAATTTATTTTTATATAGTTCGTCAGTAATTATTTTCTTTGAGCACTTGTTGGTTATATGCATGTTATTTCATTTAGATTTTATCCATTTTCTAATGTGAATAATTTGCAATGTGATATTTATTTCGTTGCAATATGATATTTATTTCGTTGCGTGTATTTAATAAATTTTTATTCTTAAGGGATTTAATAATAAATAGTTTTTCGTATAAACATAGTAAACATGGTTCATTAAAGGACATACATGTTTTAGCTTCTTTTAGAATTTTCCACTTTAATGTGGGTGTTTTTTTTTGTTTTTTTTTTCTTTGTTTCCTTTAGGTACCAATAATATTTCGATAGGGATGTTCTATTTTTGTATTTGTTATTATTAAATGAAGAGGTGTGCTGGTAAATTCGTTGCTTTAGAGTGTTTTTAGTACTCCCTATATAATTTTTTATATTATTCGGATTTTCCTTTGAGGATATTTCGTATTGATATATTGTTGATTCCGTTAAGCACCTGTTTTCTAACGGACAGTCTATGAGGTTTTTACAATTACATTTTTTCTTGTCTAAATTGTTATTTTCTGTTATCCGGTTGCTTTTATTGATTTTGTTGAAGTTTTTTTAAAATATTATTATTGTGGATTTTTATAATTTTTTCTAGATTGTTCATGCAGCTGTAACTTAATTTAATAGTGCTTTTATTAAAGATCTTACTTAGTGAATTTTTTTCTGGAAAGTGTTTCTTAACTAAAGCGAGGAATTTTTTCCCCAATTAACTACTAGTCATCTGGTTGAAGATATTCCTATTCCTATTTTTTCTTCGAGGGTTACTTTCCTCGTTTACATATTTAATATTTGGGTTTTTGTATCCACTATTTTTTAATGCAGTATTATAAAAATTGCTATGCTTATTAAATACTTCCTCATTAGCTGAATTCCTACTAATTCTGTATTCTGTTGATGAAAGTATATGCTTGATGATAGATGGAGGGTGGTTAGAATCTCCACTCTGATTAGCCAATAGAAACACAAATGTAAATTTTTATATCTTCCCACTTACATACACAGAAAACCAAATTTTTTTGTCATTTAAATGTAAATTATCTGCACAACCAACAGCAACATTGCCTGATGATGAGAATCTATATGGAAACATAGAAATTTCCGTGTCGCAATGTACAAGTAATTCATAACTGCATAATTATATATATATATATATATATATATATATATATATATAAAATAAGCATTCGAATCAGAAAAAGAAAATGCCTGGCAGTATTCTTCTAGGTTGTTATTTCTAGTATATGTGACTTTAGAAAACTTCTGTAAGTGCATTTTTGTCTTATAAAAGCTTTCGATTTCATCCTGTGAACTGACATACTGAAAAGTTAAGGCAGTATGTCTGCTTCAACATAATCCAGAAGATATATTTACTTAACAAAAAACGTAAAATAATTCTAACAATGAATTCAATGAGGAATAACTTATTTCTATATATTTAAGAGATATCGACAAATCGTGTTTCTGGATTATTTATACAACAAATAATATTTCTCTCTGAGACAAAGCAGTCAAAGAAATTAAAACCCTCAGAAATACCTTTCGCACATCGCTTTTCCCAAGTGTACATTTTCTATGACATTCCATTTTACTGGTACCTGGTATCTCTTATCATAAAGAGGAAGAAGCGATTCAATCGATTATTTTTAGTTTTATAGGTTGAAGGCAGATAGGTTTTATAATCAAAATTAAAGATATGAAAGGTGATGGCCACATCAGAGAAAATGTGAACAGGTCATAGATTTAGAACCTACTTAAATAAATAGTCTAAGTAATGTCAAAGGCTTTCGTATTTTAAATAAGATTTGACATTAAATTAAAAGTTACAATATTACCAAACATATATTTGATTTAAACCACTGAAGACTTTTTGAAGTGGTAAGTTTTCAAACAGGTAAAAATCTAATACAATGAAAATGTTCATATTAAACAATTTTTTAGAACCCAAAAAATGAACAAAACATAAAGAAAAAAGATTATCTCGGTCTATTGAGACTATCTGTTGTTTGTTCATTGAAAAAATGATATTCTGAAGAAGAAAGGTAGATTTACATTAATTGGTTGCTCTTAATTTATAAAACGAGTAATTGTTAACTCTTAAAACAAAAAGTATGATATAAAAGAAAACTGATTGTATGTAAAATTAGTCTTTTCCTTGTATAATGACGTTCCAAAACAATTGTTTTTCTAAAACAAAAATAGAGACCTCCACTAATTCACTATACATAAATTTTAAAATGAACTTTTGAAAATGAAAAAAAAATTCTTGAAGTTTTCATTTTAGCTTTAATTGAAAACTAAAAGATTAAATTTACTATTTCCAGTAAGCAAAATACTCCGGTGTGTTTCAAACAGAAATTATATTGATTGGAATCAATGTTTTATGTTCTGTTTTCTTTTTGCTAAAATAGCTGATTAGCACCCCCTTTTAGTCGTCTTCCATCCCAATGTAATTCTCTGTATTAAAAACTAATCCAAAAAAATTATCTTTCCGTGAAACTTTAATTGTAGAATAATAACTGAGTAAAAGTATAACTAATCTTATTTGAATCAAATATTATTTACTTTAAATTTAAAATAACACAGAAATGCATTTCTAAAATAAATAGTAGCTGTGTTTTTTAAACCGATAATAGCCATGTTTATATAATTGACGAAAGTTGTTCTACGGAGACTTTATCTGTTAAAACATAATTTCAGAAACTATCATGCCATTTTGTACTTAGCAATCTTACAAATGTTGGAAAAAATTCTCTGTAATCTAATTTTGGGAACGGTGGATTTAAATTTACTATAGTCATCGCAATTTTTCTCATAATATTGTGCATGGTCGCCCATGCTATCAAAATAGGCACGTTTATAAAAAAAATTAAATTTATTTATACAGTTTTCACTTAATAACAATAACATCTCATCGGATGGTAGTAATGCAGAATTTTAAAAGATTTATATAAATTATAATAAATTATTATGATTAAAATTTTTAAAATACGAAAACAGTTCTCGTAAAAATGTATTATTCATCGAATTATTTTCTTAAGACAATAATGTCCTTGATAAATCTTATTTATAAAAACAATTCAAAGCTTTTCTAATTAAATAATGACAGTTTTATTGCATTTTGCATTTTACGATTTGGAGCATATTTTCTGGAAATGAGTAGCAGTTTAAAAAGAAAATGGACGAGTTACATTCTCCAAGGAGGCCTGCTTTTAACTAATAAAACAAATTTTCCAATCAAAATTTAATTTCTCGAAATTTTATAAAATTAAGTAAATGGCGGGTAGCATATATATAAAAACAAAATTATATTTTTACCAAAATTTTCTAAAAAATACCTCAAAAATAATTTCATTCATTTGTGAATAAGTCTTGAGTGTTTCATTAAAATCTGACTATTACATTTTTTTGTGTTTTTTTGTTTCTTTGTTTTTGTGTTTGTTTTTTTTTCTTTCGAAGGAATTTCTAAATCAATGTTTTTTTACCGGAAAAAAAAGGCGCTAAAACAGCAGTAGTAAATATTAGGCTAACCAAATTTTAACCCAAATTTTGAACGTGATAAAACGTATTAAAACTGTAATAAAATAATAAAAATACTTTGGTCTTTCCTCTTAATAATATCATAAATATTTTGACAATAAAACTTTGTTTTTATTAAGTTTGGAAACTTTTTGCATCGTACTAGGCTATTTTTCAGCGATTTAATGGAGGTACCCAAACTAAAGATAATATAAAAATGTTGCAAATTTCAGTCAAAACTATAAATTAAGATTTAAATTTTAACATATTAGACATTCAAGAACTATACACAATATTGCGGTTGATGGTAATAACATTGGTTGTAGATTGAGATAAACCAATAAATAATATGATATGATGGTGAACAATATAAAAACTGAATTAAAACAAAATTAATTAAATTCTGCGATAGTTGGGTTACTCTGCTGAAATTATTTTACCGTAACAATCCTGTCAAATCAAATGCGCAAAGAAAATCGCAGAACTAGTTGTCTATACATGAATTATTATTTATTCAGCATATTTTGAAACCCTCGGATTGAGCACTTTTCAGCAACCTCTCCTAATAAGAAAGTGTGTTTCAGTAATTTACAAACACGAGAGTTGCTAGAACGGAAAATTGACAGAAAATCATTCTTATCGGCATTGTGTTTGTTAAATGTCAATGTTAACATATAAAGTTGGAAATGCTCTTGCGACACACACGCGTACGCACATACGCACGTGCGTGCACACACACACACACACACACACACACACACACACACACACACACACACGCACATTCATGTACATCATCAGTAATAGACACACACTCATATACATCATCATGAAAGAGAAAAAAGTCTATTTAATTAAACTGTTCTCACTCTTGCTGTGGCTTCAGAAGCGATTGTATACGCAGACGATTATCTTTCACAGACGCCATCGCATATTTTTTCGTAAAATTAACTTTATATTTTAGAGACAGAATTACTTGTCAGAGGTAAGTATGAGTAGCTGAATAATATTATGTACCAGAGAAGCTCTTCATGCTAGATATTACGATAAACAACTCCGAAGCTTAAATGAAATGCTTGTATTGCAGCAATGACCTAATTCGTTTGGAGCAGCTGATAGAAATAGACAGAAATCGTTCTTATCGGCATCGAATTTGGACAGAAAGAAAGATAAAGACCATAAACAAGAGATAACAAAAATATCTTGTTTGATTAGAATTCACATTGGAAAATTTGTTGAGAAAGTGGCTAAGGGATTATTTTTTACTGTACAATATGTTAGAAAGTCGATGTTGCATTTATATAATTATTCGGTGTTTGAGATTACAGCTGCAGCGTTAGAAATATGCACGGGGATCTGCATTTTATGCTAATCTGATGTCTATTCAAATAAAATCAATCCATGAACGTTGGTTTAGTAACTCTGATTTTAAAATATCTTTTTAAATAATACGCAATATCGAATTCTGATACTAACCAGAAATACAAATAATTTATTATTATCTCTGGTCTTTTCAACCTCCAGCTTCTAATTTTGTCCACATACAAGCAACTATATTTTTACAATCATGCATCGTCGTAAGTTTGAAATGTTTGAAAAGTAACTAAATGTTAAACACATATTCATTGTATTGAACTCGCAACCACTACGTTCATGATTAAAAATTTTTCATCTTTTTTCTTTTTCCATTTTGTAGAACATTTTTTATTGCTACATATTTAAAATACATTAAAATAAACAATTCCAAAATATCCAAGAAAACTCTGAATAAGAAATTGTATCACAAGGAACGTTGAAGAAACATCTGGTATGAAATCTTGTCAGACTCTTGAATATTAAAGTAAAACTGAATCGAAAAATAAGTATCCATCAAATATTTATTCTTGATCACTCTAAAAATAAAACTGATAAAAACAAAAGAATTGAAATAGTGTCGAAGCACCAAACATATTTTTTAGCTAATTTGATGACGCTGAATCTGAAAATGACCTTACTTTTTCTTGATTAGCCACCGTTTTTGCTCTTCAGAAATGTCTTATTTTTGGAAAAAAAAGCATATTTTTCATTTATTTTCTGTATATATGATATTGACCAATAGCAATATTTCTCAAAGTAAAATAGTAGAAACCTCTCAATTCGTATTTAAACCAACAAATATTGGTCTGCTTATTGAGAAATACGATTTTTCAATAACAATCAGACCCTAAGTCTTTAAAAATAACAGGATTAAATATAATAAGACCAACAAGGATTTTTACCAAACTGATTAATAAACTAACAGCAGAAATAAAACCTTCGTGAACATAAAAACTATGATAAAAAATGTTCTTTATTGATTTTTTGTCATATTCAATGTTATTTAAGTTCTTTTTGGTACTTCAGCAGTCGTCAGCTATCATTCGTTTGTCCCACCGTCCCTGGTTGCGCTCTTCCATTGTTTTGATATCATGATGGAATCATTCTTTTTGCTTATCACTCACATCGCTGCAATTATCCGGAAATTTATCGAGATGGCTATGTAACAAATTAACCTTTATACTCATATTAGCGCCTATGTCCTGTAGACATTTCAACAGTTGTTCTACTAACTCTTTGTAGTTTTCAGCCCGACGATTGCCTAAGAAGTTTTTCACCACGTCGACACATGATACCCACGCGCGTAATTTCAAGTCATATATTGAATTAACAAATTCATCATCCTTAATGAGTTTCTTGATATCAAAATCATCAAACATTACTTCTTCATGGCTATGAATCCTTAATTTCCTGAAATAGCCATGTGATTTCTGGTTAATCACACCAAAAATACAAAACGTAATAAGGAAACTATATATGCCATAATATCATTAACACATGCATCAATAGCAAAACATTCACTGAGTGTTGCCAGCATCGGTCTGAAGAGCAGCGAGATCTTATCACTGAGCAAAGCAGACCTTACACACATGTTCACATATATGATTCAGCAAAACTCAAACTAAAAACTCCATCACATTCGAACACATTCGAAAAGCAGCTTCAAAACAAAAGGAGATTTTAGAACAGCGGAATTATTTCAAATTAACGACACAATCGGCACTTTGGCGATTTCAGATCAGGGTGTAGTTAGATGTCCCTTGACCTGTGTGAAGAGCAGATTTTATAGTAAATCCATTTTCATGATGCTCATTATGTGCAATGGAATAGGTGAATTCATTTGGGATGTCTTTAGTTGTTTTTCTTTCCAACTGTGAAAACAAAAGCTCTCAATGTACTTGGATTCCTTAGTTTTATTAAAACTAATTGGATAAATTTATGAATATCAAACGGAAGCTTATGGGGTTTATATTTTTATGACACCTTAATTGTCGAGTTTACTAAAGTGTTTTACTGACAAAGTTTATCAGATAATTTGAATTTGGACGATAAATTGGAAAACTTCGTTACTTCTATTTTAAAATATTTGACTGAAAAGTCCTTTTTTCTTATAAAAATAGTTTCTATAAAAATAACTTTATATCTTATAAAAATAGTTTATAAAAAATAATTTCTATATGTTGCGGTCAGCAAATCGATGATTAATTGATCTTTATTCGAAAAAGAGCAATTTCAGCAAAAATTATAGCTAACCATGATAATCTTCGGTATCACTACCATCAAATTAGCTAAAAACATGTTATATTTACTTGACAGTAAAAATCGTATTGACCAGTGTAATTCGACTCTGATATAATGCCGTCTACGTGTAATAAAAGGTAGGAATAATTTAATTCAATAAACCATTTACACATCTTTCTACATTTGTGTCCCCAAAATTTCAGTTATTTATTTCTGTCGTCAGCAATTTCTTCGTGTGTTCTTTCCTTCTTAAAACTGACAATGATATTCTTTACATTCATTGCGAGAAAAACTATTTTATATTTTTCAAAGTAACCCTATTTCCAGATGGCTGGTATTAATTTTAAGTGATTTTAAGGATGAGAAGAGATTTCGCTAAAAATTGGAGAATAAGTAATCAGTTAAGTGCCATACGTGATACACGCTTTTGCGATCATGTCGCGAAAGTGACATGACTGACTGGGCAGAAGATTATCCCGCGTTAGGTCGGCATTGCTTTCTGCGGTAGACTGGTTGCCAACCAAGGCTATAGAACCCAATCTGTCCTGTTATTTAACTCATAACTGGAGGGAAGAGACGGATTAATACCTTTCTCAAGGCTATTTGTGCGTAAGTGAATGCAAGAAATTCAACTGGAATTTGAACTCGACACCTGATTTGACGTTCCAAGTCGATATCCACTGCACCACCACGCACATCCTATAAATGGAAAAATAGACGATGTGATAAAAAGTGGAAAATGCAGATTCAAAGATACAATGAGAGCAAACTTGGTTTTGTCGGAAGAAGTAAACGAATTTATCAAAGCTAGTTAGTCAAAATAGTGTCATTGGGTTTTGAGGATTTCTGACCCTAGGTTAAAAATCGGCTTTGAGGATTTCCTGTTTAGTGACTACCATAACAGCTGGTAGGATTAGGTAGATAATAACAGGGAGTAAGTTTTCTCCCTTTCCATTGGAAGTCGAAATGGTTAAATGATATTACTTACATTTCGAGATGCTAAAACTAAATATAGGGAGGGAAAAATAGAAATCCCGTACTTAACTTCAGCACTCTGGGTTTTTTTTTTTGTTGTTTTTTTTTTCTTAAAAATGAGGTGGAAAACGAAATTGGGTGAGACAGGGACCAGCGATGAATTAGCCTGCCACCAGAGATATTGAAAGAGACGGTACGTGCAAATTCAGTGAGCTGCAAATTGAACAAACCATCGTCACGAATTTTAGCTTGCTACTGAAATACCAGCCAACTGATATTTGTTTGCGTCACTTAGCTTTGTCTTGCTTGTAATTTTGTGTCTATTCGATATTTATATATATATATATATACACCGTGACGTTACAATCTTAAATCTGGTTTTCACTATATATCATTCGCTCGCGTATCTGGGCTAACCGAGTCAAGTGTCATCAAGCGATTCTGTTTTGGCCTGGTCCGATATCAACAGCACAACCTGAGCTGAATCGACCAAAGGCCAGGAAGGTTGGCTGAACAAAGCCAGAGGTCGTGTTATATCAAGACCTTTCCTGGTATGTGATCAAATATTCTAGCATTTACTGATATATAGGACAATAGATATTATATAGGAGTGCAATACACGTTTGCTTGTTAATCAGGAAATATTTGATTTCTTATACTTTGCTCAGTTTCTGAAAAGCATTCTTTGCTATTGCTATTGCTATGCACCTTTAGGTTTTTGTATTGCATTTTTGCCCTTTGTTAATCCAGCAAAGAGATGTGTGAATTTCTGAACCTAATTAATTTCTTAATTTTGATATTCTTAGCCCTAACTTCTTTTACTTTGTTTTCAGTTTGATGAATCTGCCTTTAACTCAGCATATGTTTCCATGGTTACATTCACCAATAATGAATACTGGGAGGTCGTCTATTCCTCATCTCGATGTGCAGCTTGCATAAATCTGACGAAAAAATATATTCTTGTTTACTCATCTTTCTATTTCTGTATATTCACCCATTTACTATCCAGGCAAGCTGTTTGTTCCTAATGCGGGTTTTGAAATTATTTAATCTTTTGTGTAAATCAACATTTCGAGAGGTTCTTCATGCTGTACTTCATCCATTAGTCTTTGGGTGATCTATAAAACACAGGCATAGATCTTTACGTCTTTCTATTGATTTCACTGATAGAATTTTCACGCTGTGATCTTTATCTTGATTTGAAGACAAAGTAATTGTGCCCGTTACCAATTGACAACACAACTAAATTTACTTTCCCGTCTTTTTAACAAGGCATGTGCAGAGGAAACTGACCTTATAAAACTCACAGATCATAATTATATGCTTATATGCATTTTAGCATTAAAATGAATGAGTGGTGGCTGTGTTCAGATCGGTGATATGCAACATTAATAATGAATATGAAACATAAGCATTTCTCTTGTTGAATATATAAATGTACTAAAGTTTAATTTTCAAGCGCCCATAAAAATGTTATTACCAGCGTTTATAAATGTTTTTATGCAATTATTAACTTTTACATTGAATAACTACGACGTAACTACATCAGCATAACTCTCGGTCCTGAATAATGAATATTAAATCTCTAATGGATAAATAATTAGGTAGTTAGATCAACATATTAGGGAATGTAAACAAATGGTTGTAATTAACATTGCAATTATACAAAAAGTATTAAACAAGCTGGGTAAAATAAATTTGTACACGTATTTATATATACATATGCATAAAAAAACAATTTTAAGTAAATATGTGAGGAAAAAAATTATCCCAGGGTTATATACTATACTTGTTAGGTAAAATTATAAATATATGCAATTCAAAATAACTTAGTTATAGATAGATAGATAGATAGATAGATAGATAGATAGATAGATAGATAGATAGATAGATAGATAGATAGATGCAAACTTATATGCACACAAAATCTCATTCACACTTCAGCACCGTAGGTGCATTCACACGCAGACATGCATTTTTTCATGATGCACATACGTGAAGAACATTCTATATAATATTAATTTTGATGTAATTTAACGCTAACACATTCCATTTTCTAGTTGAGCGACAATGTGTTCTCTTTTTTATAATAAATTCTGCATTCAAAAAATCTCTTCACAGTACCTCTTAATCCATAAGAAGTATTGTAAATTGACTTTACAGTTATTTGTCTGTTTTGAATCTGAAATTATAATTTTTACGTGGGTAAAAAGTTTCCATTTAATTTTTTTAACAAGTGAAGTTTTTCACAAATGTAACACTAGTCTTAGGCACTGTTTAACATTCATTTATTCTGCTTGATAAAATAATGATTTCTCTCAAAATAAAATTTGTTTACTGTGACATCATACCGGAGTGTTCGTAAATGAGGTTATTTGTGTTATGACAAGTCAACGATTTAACTAACAAAAAGTCAACCATAATGTATCCACATATCGTTGCAATCAGTGAAAGAAAGTAACTTGAATTGTAGGTAACATCATTATGGAAAAAGTTTCACCTCTATAACACTATAACTTTTGCTCGTTCACCCAAGGATAGGGTGTTAGTATTATTTACACTCGGGATATTGACCTCATGTTTGTTTTTATGACTGCAATGCTTCAGCTGTTGTGCTCTTAGGTCTTCATCTGGTAACCTACTGGAATTTTTGAACTGAACACTTTATTTAATTTACGGGATAGATTGTTCTCGTTCCGCGGGATGCCTCGGGATATCTCATTTAGTTCTTATTTAGTACTGCTCAGTTAGTCCAGGACTGCACAGTTCGGCTGAAGAACTGGGCTCACAATTACTATGTCAACAAATTTCAAAACCAATGCTTTACTGCACTAGGCCATAGTCCCGTAGGACAATTCTGAGTACAGAACCACT
The DNA here is from genome assembly GCA_037127315.1 of Ascarosepion bandense. Classification (NCBI taxonomy): domain Eukaryota; kingdom Metazoa; phylum Mollusca; class Cephalopoda; order Sepiida; family Sepiidae; genus Ascarosepion; species Ascarosepion bandense. Next base: position 1,986,058 of record JBBBDQ010000875.1, on the reverse strand, counting down.
CAAAATTCTGAAGGTTACTCGGATCGATAAGCATCTGATGAAAAACGGGGGTATAACGGCCAAAACGTTGTGATAACAACAACGATTAGGATAAAATCTTCGTGTAAATAACGTAAATATTAATATATCTTACAATATTTCTGTGTGGATATATGTTACTTCCTACTCAGGATGTTGATGCTTCTTCCTGGACATGTAAGATCGTTTGTTTCTTAGACTTTTTCAATCAATATGACATTACAATAAGGCGTTCTTTGTTAAAGTATCTCGCAATGAAAGAAACTGAGAGAAAGAGTAGAATTCACATATTTGCCAACGGCATTAGCGTGAAATGAACACAAGCAACTTCAATCAGAACTCGAATTCAGTTTTCAGAGACGCTAAACGTTACACCTTCAAGTAAATTCTCTTATAGGATTTCATGTGGTTTCTGTTGAGTTCATTATATCGTTTCAAATAGAACCCACAATCATTTTACGCCTTTTTAATAGAGCACTTTTCAGCGCCCTTTTGTGTTGACTACAAATGAAGCAATGAATAGTTATTTGTTAATCAGTTAACTGGCTATTACTATCATCAGTATTGAACACGTGATTAACGAGGAATTTTTTTAAAATGGATACTTATACTTTCTGGGATACATAATGAGGAAGGAGCATTTGACACTCACTGAACATATTGAAGGCAGGAGGTGCAGAGAAAATCATTCGGTGTTGTGGTGCAGCGCATATTGTCTCAGAACGAGAAATCAAAGAACCAAGTTCTAATTTCAGTTGAATTCCTTGCATTCATTACGTGCAAATAACCTTGAGAAATGTATGAATCCATCGCTTCTCTCTCTAAATATTGGGTTCTATAGCCTTGGTTGGCAACCAGTATACAGCAGAAACTAATGACAACCTACTGCGGGAAAAATATTCTGCCCAATTCTTTGAGACATGATCGAACAAGCGTGTATCACGTATGGAACTTAACTGACTGACTAAACTATGCATTCATACATCTAGGCTGATGCACAAGCTCGTGCGCGCGTGTGTGTGCACGCGGTGGGGAAGGTATAATGGCATCTGAAATGGTAAACAGTAATTCCTGTCTACTCATGATCGATTATACCCTATGTCTCTCTGACACTAACAAAAGTTAATGGTTAAAAGTTTTTAGAATGATTTGAGACAAACTGAATAAAATCACAATTTAGAACTAGCCGGTAAGTTTCATTTTCTGGTGCCCAACTCTTTGGTTAATTTTATACTGATAAATCAAAACAATGTGGTAATAATGACAGCTACTAGTTCGTAATAACTACACATTTCAGAGTTAATGTAATATAAGCAGTTAATTAGGCCTCTGGTTAAATGCAGTATTAAAAATTTTAATGACTTCTAAATTGATATGGTCAGATGACAAAATCATAGCATTTCCAAAACAGCGCGATTTGTATGGTGCTGATATTCGGCAATGGTCCGCCTTGTGGTAGGTTTTCAATATGCAAAACCACATGATATTTTGAATTATATATTTGTAATGATTTATTAGGTGTTTACGATACATTTCTCACAATTTTATCATTGCTGGAATCATAGAAGTTCTTATTTACTTAAAAGGAGTAGATATTAAGAAAACATTAATCCTTCTTAAGATTTTATATTAACTGTTCGATATGTTCCCGAAAAATAAAGAGTAACGTTTAGCATTTTATATTTCTTAACCACAAGTTCATCCGGTTTCGTCCTCTTAAACAACAGCTTCTTCAAATATCAAGTTAGCAATGTGCCTGTAAAATGACTTATTTACACCAAAACAAAGTACTTTATCTCGTAGAGCGATATTGTTTCAATATTTTTTTTGTGAAGGAAAAAATACATTGGTGATCTCTCTATCGTATAATGTTTTATTGTCGTTGTCTACGACCTCCTGGAAGATTTCGATATGAAAACAAAGCAATCATAGAGTCTCTCCTTTGAAGATTATTTTAAATTCTTGTTTACTATGATCAGTCGATCGATATCGATCCTCGCTGAACTCAGTTTTGTCAAAATGATTTCTATAAGCATCGTTTGCTTTCGTTTGCCTCGTCATGTTTTTGCAATTATTTTTTTACTTTTTTAATTTATATCTCCGTGTTTTCTTTTTATCTCTATTTCAACTTCTGTTTCTACCTTGTTTTCAAATCAATACACATCTGCTTAATTTGACTGGCTGTGATGAAAAATGAGTGAAATTTAACTGAAATGTTTGGTTGGTCAAGTTGGACACAAGTTGGATAAAGTCGAAGTTTCTATGGAGCAACTAGTGAGAATCGAACTCTCTACGCAGTAGTAAAGGTCAGCCAAACTAGCCTCGTTAGATATTACTTACGTACCAAAATCCTGAGATAAAATAGGTACTAGTCAATAATTAATGCTTGACAAAATATATTTAAAAGTGAAAATTTATTAAAAGAAGCTGATATACACACGCGAATAATTTCAATACACACATGCAAAAATCGCATCGATCTTACACTTAGCTCCCTGGTGCCTCCTCTGCATGAATTTACTTGAGCTACTAGACTAACAACTAGGCCCCGCCTTTTTACAGTGAAACAAATAAAATGTAATCGCAACTTCTACTCTACCAGCTTCTTTTCTCGCATTTACCGCCTGTGGAATTCCATTCCGTATACTTGCTTCCCTGGCAGCTACAAACTCCAAGAATTTAAAGGCAATGTCAACTGCCATCTATTATCTCCTTGACTTGCATCCTTTCCATGCATGGCCTAGGAGTCTATGTCAGCAAACATCTTCCTCTGACTAGGGAGGTTTCTCTTGAATCTTCCGACCATTCGTACATGTGCCTCTGTCTCGCTCTACTAAACTCAGATAGCTATCTTTTCTTTCTCTATCTCTCCCTTTCCTCTTCCGACTGTTCCTGGACAGTATCTCTGATAATCTAGATAAGGCCATTGCCTCATACCCGTTCGCCAACATACTTGTGTTCGGTGACTTCAATGCTCACCATGCTAACTGGCTTGAAGAAACTGTTACTGATATTGCTGGTATCCACACCCTGAACTTTGCGATCACCCAGTCTCTCACGCAAGTGACGGACTTCCCCACACGTTTCCCCAGTATACGTGAAGGACAAACCCCTCTGCTAGATCTGTTCTTCGTTTCTGTCCCTGACTCCTGCCATGCGATGCAGCTGATCACGCTGTGGTTTGTTAGTATCTCTCTCCATTCCTCTTCCCCCAGGAACCTCCGACCAGCAGAATCTCTTACTGATATCAAAGGGCGGACTGGGAGGCACTACGAGATTTTCTTTTTGACGTCTCTTGAAAGAAAGTGTTTAGTCTCCCCGTTGAAGACTGTGCTTCTGAGGATTCCTCCTGGATGAAAGCTGGCATCGATGCTTTTATCCCAGCAAGGAAGTTCTACCTTAAATCCCATTCGCCCCCTTGTTCACCCCTACCTGTTCAGCTGCCATAGCCCATAGAAATCACTACTTCCGCTTTTATCAGAGCCACACGTCTGACCATAATAGGCGCCTATTTGCCTCTGCTTGCAATGAGTGCAAGATCCTCAATGACGCTAAGCTGTTTGCCGACGGAATGAAACAGTGTATAGCAGCGCACAAGATTGGCTCCAAAGACTACTGGTGGATTTGCAAAAGTGTGTTAAACAGCAGCAAACCTTTCATTCCTCCTTTAATAAATAAATATGAGGTCCTGACAGCTACAATGGACAAGGCTGAGTGCTTTGCCCGCAGATTCTCCTCCAACCCCTCACTTAATTCGTCTGGAATATTCACACTCTACTTCCCGCCGAGAACTGACGCTCAGCTGAGCGATGTTTACATTACCCCATCACTGGTCTCTAAAATAATTTAAAAACTTGACCCCCAGAAAGCGAGCGGTGGTGACGGAATACCAGTCATCGTTTTAAAGAAATGTACCCTGAACTCTCTCCTGTTCTCTTCAAACTCTACAACTATTGTCTCTATACTTCTTGCTTTCCTACCTGCTGGAAGTTCTCATCTGTTTTTAAGAACTCGGGAGAACCCCTCAGACTACTCCAGTTATCGATCACCGACATACAGTATAGCTTCCGCTTTGCCAGGTTTATCTCTGACATGCTAACGACCATCACATATGCATATACCAGGCTATTGATAAGAACGGCGATATCTCCAAAGCATTTAGCAGGATCTGGCACATTGGCCTTCTGCGCAAGCTACAGGGCTATGGTATATCTGGATGTTTGTTTGACAAATCGTTCATATCGAATCACGTAATGTAGTTCGTATTGAATGGGCATGCTTCTAGATCCTATCATACGAACGTGGGTGTCTCTCAAGGCTATATTCTAGGTCCTACTTTTTTCTGATTTTCATCAACGATCTCCCTGATGTAATCAGATTCCAAGTAGGCGTCTACGCTGATGATGCCACCATTTATTCCCGCCTCGCTAAGAAATCTGCCAATGCAGACAAAATCAACCTTGCTGCTGCACTCAAAAAAGACCTCCAGTCAGTGGTGGACTGGGATAAGAAATGGCTCGTAATTTTAATGCTTCCAAAACGAAGCTGCTATGCTTTAACCACTATAGACAGTTTTTCCTACCCGCCATCAGCATGGATCACGCTAGACTTCCTGACTCCTCGGTCTCACTCTCTCCACTGACAAGTGGAATGACTACATTGAATTAATATCTAAATCTGCTGTTAAGAAGGTTGGGTCCCTGTGTCGGGCCAGGAAGTTCTGAATCCAACATGCACGTTTACAAATCTACTATCCGCCCGTGTATTAAATACTGCTGTTATAGCTGGTTGGCTGCCCCTGCTGTTCACTTTAGAGTTCTCGACAAGACACAAAGAAGAATCTGCAATGTACTTGATCCTGACCTCACGGCCCGACCCTCTCTCACCGACGAGATGTTGCTTCCCTCTGTCTCTTCTACAAATGCTTTCACGGATTCTTCTCCGATGAATTCGTCCTTGGTGACCCCCTACGGGAATTTACTCGGGCTACTAGACTGACAACAAGGTCTCATTCTTTTACTGTGGAAGCAATCAAGTGAAGCCACAACTTCTACTCTGTCAGATTTCTTTCTCTCACTTCCCGCCTGTGAAACACCCTTCCGTATTCTTGTTTTCCTGATTGCTACAATCTCCAAGAGATTAAATGCAACGTCAATTGTCATCTCTTATCTCCTTGATTCCTATCCCTTTTCTTACTTTAAGCTTTGCTCTCACGGTATAAAGACGTCCTTCACTTACTCATTCTCCGGCACATACTGTGACCTGTTCTCCCCTCTCTTCACTCTTTTATTATGTAACAATGTGCAATAAAAAATAATCTGCAGGTACATTTATAAGGAGCACATGCCATACTATCCAAACTTGAACTCCGTTTCTATCTTGGTGCTGAATACAATGATCAAGCCCTAGATCAAAAGTTGACCGTACATATTCCAGCGGGACTCCTTCCCACATGACCCAATATGTGACTGCCTAGATTTGAATCCTTAGGCTACTAAGTTTGAATCACAGCGTTGCGGGAAACCAATAGTAGACATTATGATTTTCGAACTTGAGGATAATTTTATTGATTTTTTTTTTATTTTGCGAAGCTGTTATATGTACAACTTTTAAAATCTATTGTTTCTTTTTTGTTTCTTTTTTAATTGATTTTCTTTTTTTTTTTTTTTGTTAAGTTTTGTGAGTCTTGCGCGTTTGTAAATTCAAAATCCAGTTTCAATGTCTTCCCTAAAGACTGTTCGTTCAAACAGTATTCGAGACTGAATAAATGATCTGTTATATTTCTGTTATATTTCTGTTATATTTCTTGACTAGTACTTGTAATAAACACACACACAAAACACACACACACATATATATATATATTTATATATATATAATTTTAATTTTTATAATAATGTTCACCTTGTACCGGACTCAAGAGTCACTTTAGGTAAAGTGTTAAAAGTAAAAGAAAAAAATAATGCTGATATGTATCCCTAGATTTGAAGATTTGAGCAGCTTAATGGAATACGAAGGGTATGAAGATGATTTTCTACAATGTTCATAGCATGGCGGGTCTTAACCGTAAAGGGTGGAACTAGTGGAACTATATATATATATATATATATATATATATATATATATATATATTAGATTATAACTATACTCGTGTCGAAAACCTTCCATGAATATGCAAAGAAGGGAAAAATGGTTTTAAAAAAGAAAGAGCTAAGTACATGAACATGAGTCAAAAGGGTTCGGACCAAGTCAGCACGAGGAATATGAGTAATCAACTAACAAAAAGCGCTCAATACTTAGGTACAGCGAAATAAGGAAAAAATACATAGTGATCCAGACAGACCTACCTAGGTTTCACCTGAACGGGTCGTCAGGGAAAGCTTTTACATATAATTACGACCGGTATATTTTTAAAGGTGATGATAAATTATTCCAGAAATATTCACCTGAATCAATGAAAACATCTTAAAGTAACGAGAAATCAGAAAAGTGTGGCTGTGTTTGCCTTTGTGTTATTCAAGATAATAAGGAAAAAGTCGATAAGTAATTGAAACCTTCAAGATGTGGAATTGCAAGTCTAGAATCAGATATAGTCGATAATACAGCAGTAAATGAATTTGAAAAGTATCGAGAATTAATGTCAGCTTATCATCGAGGAGAAAATAACACTTATGTTTGCCACATTTAAATAGAGGTGAGAGTTCTTTGCTTCTCAAGAATAAAAAAAAGTATTTTCACAATCAGATTTGATTGTTGCGTAAAGAATTATGCCAGTAATAATAATCTGTATTATAATAAAAGCCGCCTTTGGCCGTCCGACCGTCTGTCCGTCACAATTTCATATGTTAATAATCTATACTATAATAAAAGCCACGTCCGTTCGTCCGTTCGTCTGTCTGTCACAATTTCATATCTTAATAATCTATAATATGATAAGAGCTGCGTCTATCCGTCCGTCCGTCATAATTCATAATTCGTATACTATAATTATACTATAATTCTTATACTACAATAACAACCGTGTTCGTTCGTCATACGATTCAACCAGTAAAAAAATATGCAGCATTTCCTTTATTAATAAGATATATAGTATTTCTTTCAGTAATAATTTAATTTAATTTAAACTAAAACTTAAACATAAAATTGAAAAGTAAAATATTAGAAGTTGAATTAATACGTAGAATATTTTTAGGGTACAGGGTATATGTTTTGTGCCTATAGGTCAAAGGGGATTACAATAATAATAATAATAATAATAATAATAATAATTCATATATTTTTTATTATTATTATTATAAACTTAAACGCATGTTTTTACGTGGAAAGAAAACTATTACTACCACGACATTTTGCTTTGTGCACCTAATACAAGGATTTTGAAAGTGGTCATATCAACCTCTTGAGTATATGGAATTATCCAGTGAATCGATAAATTTCTGTCTATAGAGAATCGATAAATACCTGTGATCAAAAAGGTGTCCATAAATAAATTCTTACACTCACACTCACCAATTTCTTTAGAGCATTACTGCCAAATAACAGATCCAAAATATCTTAGACGAAAGCGACATCTTTAGGTCAGAGCTGCTCTTTAACAGATCCAAGAGATCTTACACAAGTGATGTATTTTCTACCTATTTGTTCTAAAAATATGTATTGTTGATTTTCTTGTTTCATACTGTAAAACATTCAATTTAAATTGTTCTTATGCAAAGTATAGAAATCGAGTTCCCATTAAAATACAACAGCCAACAAATATTCCTCATTCTCTTTCTTCTTCCTGCTTTTATTTTTGTCTTTGTTTCTATTTCTTGCTATATGACATATATGAACTGAAAACAGATAGATAGATAGATAGATAGATAGATAGATAGATAGATAGATAGATAGATAGATAGATAGATATTAGTCATTGTTCTACGCTTAGTAGATATTGATGGAAATCTTTTCTGATTCCAAAATATGACTATCAAAAAAAATTACAAATATCTAAATGACTAGAACAAGTAGGCATCTTAATATTTATACTGACAAGCTGTAAATATCCTAGTGGAAATGATCTGGTCATTGTAAGGTCTCCGTAAATGATAAATTTATTCTTTACTGATAAAATAAAATCTCATAAAATCTTTGCAGATAATAATTATTGTTGATTTACTTATTTTTCCTTGATTATTAGAATTTATTATTACTTAATAATTTTTACTTAGTTGAATTTTAGTCATGCAAATTCTACTTCTATTTTGTTAGATTGTTAATTTGAAAACCACAAAAATGTTTTGGACACATATATCTATTTCGAAATAATGGATGAAAACAATTCTTATTTCTTGTCATCAATTGAAACTGCTGAAGGAATTTATGTTTTTTTTATTCCTCAGAATAATATTTGCATCTCGTCATTCTCTTAAAACAAGACATAAGCTTAGAGTCGAAACCTGCTTTAAAGAAGGAATCGAATATTGATTATTAGAATCAGAAACCTTAGTCATAATCGTATATAGAGCCTAAATAAAAAATGTATACACACACACACACAGTGTTGAATTGAGGTAATGTTTAGCGCCAAGATTGCTGTTTCTTTTTCAATAGTTTTTCAGTAGTTTTACTGATAAAAGGTATTTTAATAAACAGGTTTTTATCGTAATGTGCTCGATATCTGGATAGAGATAGAGCATTGATAAGGTTAACGCAAAAAATCGTGTCACTTAATTGAGCAGGTTCATGCCGACTTCGAAGTTTCGTGAGGATAACCTTATAATCGAAAATACTTACCCCTGACGAGTGACGACACCATAATGGTGTCCTCACGAAACTTCAAAGTTGGTATGAACCTACTTAGTTAAGTGATACACTTCTTTACATTAACACTATATATACACACATTATATATATATATATATATATATAGAGAGAGAGAGAGAGGGGGGGGGGAGAAAGAGAGAGAAAGAGAGAGGGCGATTGAAAAGTAACTCCCTTTTTAAATACTTAGGATTTATTTATTACTATAATTTTTACAACAAATGGATATGAGAGGAAAGCATTTAGCGTGAAATTATATTTAAAATTCAATATGGCCACTAAATTTGGCTACCAGCTTCTTGAACTGCACAGGAATTGCCTCAGTTGATTTCGCCAGGAACTCTTGTGTTATGGAAGACATAACGTCTTTTATTCGCCCTTCAAATTCTTTTAAAGTCTTGGTTTGGGATAGAAGATTTGCTCTTTTAACCAACCCCACCAAAAAGTCACAGAATGTTAAGTTAGGAGTCCTAACTGACCACTCATTCATAAAATAGAAAATTACTTTTCAGTCATCCTATACTGTTCTCTATTTGAGAAGGATTGCCACTTTCTTCCCTTCCGTACAAGAACTAACAGGGAAATGTGTTATGGTGCCCTATCTACATTGGAATGAACTCTTCCTCCTTCATAGATACTAACTTACGATACTTCCTGAGAGGCAGGCAAGTCAGTTTGGATGGACACTTCTATCTGCTGACTAATAACACTCTTATTTTGTATATATGTTATGTTATTCCAATACACTAGTTCAACCTATCTTCTTTCCGTGTTTTTTTCCTGGCCCTAACAGTCCACAACAAAATGTATCCAATGTGTTTAATAGAACGTCCCATTCCTCGATCTGCAAAATAAAATAAATTAAATTAAAAAAAAGAGAAGACAAAAAGAAAACTGCGCATTTTCTCCGCGATCGATTTTCAGATTATTTAACTCTCAGTATAAAATGACGGTTACTGAATCTTGACTATATATGAAAGTCAAAGATACCGTTAGTTAAAATATTACAGTTATCCCCACAACGAAGACGCGAGTCGTAAAGAATCTCTTAAATTATATTCTTTAATCTCTTAGTGCACTTCAATAAAAACTACACACAATTAGCTGACCAAATCTTTTCTTTGTTGTACTGACAAGTTGATGAACATGAAAATTTCCTTAAATGATGATAGAACATATTATAAAATAGTGGTCATGATTAGTTATGAAAATTTTATTTTATTTTATTTCTTTTTTTCCACTATCCTTGCTAATAGATAAATAGAGACAGACAGACAGACTTGCATGCCTGTTATATTTAATGCAAAGCCATAATCAAATTTAATGAACATGGAAAATTAAATGTTAATGAAGAGGTAAATTCTAAGAGATTGAAAACTTAAAACATAATGATCTAATACGAAAATAAATTTAATTTTTTTTATAAATTACTTACTCTTATTTATTTTCCTTTTTCTTTTTTTATTCCTCGTCTATAAATTGTTATGTTCCATCTGAAGCCTATTTTATTTCTTATTTTGATATATATATATATATATATATATATATATATATATATATATATATATATATATATATATATATATATTACTTAATAACTTCGTTGGGCATTTATTTAAATATGCAAGCCTCTTATTTGCTTTTGTCATTTTAACAATTTTTTTATTATCTTTTTCATTCATTTTTCCGCTTCCAATATTCATTGTTATTATTTGTATTTATTAATTTATTGTTACGTTAAAATTAATTCTTCCTTTTTCTGCTTATTTTTCTTCTTTCTTTATATGTATTTTTTAATAAAAATTCTCCTTCTAGTTATTTTTCTTGTGTTTTCATCGATTACTTTGGTTGTTCACTTATTTATTTAAAATTTGAGTTTTTCATTTTCCAAGAGATCATTTTTTCTTAATTTTATTCATTTTTTGCTTCCATTTTTTAGTTTCTTTCCCTTTTTTCTTTGTCATAAGTCTTTTTATTTTCTTATGTTTATTTTCCCTTACTGTTAATTATGTTTTCATTCTCTTAACATCTTTATAGTAGTTTATGTCTAAAATTATTTTTAACTTCATATCCGGATGCTGTATTTTTATTTTTCTATTTTACATTAATTTTCAATTTTCTTTCCATCATTTAAATTTTATTTCCATTCAAAATGCCACTTTTGGGTCTCATTGTCATTCTTTATATATTTAATTAAAAGTAACACAGTTGATGAAAAACAGTGCGGAATATCAAATATAAGGTGAAATATTTAGAATGGGGGGGGGGGGGCGTAATTAAAAAGTAAAATGCAAAAAATAAGAAATAAGTGACTAAAGTGAGGCATTAGACCAAGATGATTTATTACAGTAAAAGAATTATGCAAAACAGAAGAAAAAAAAAGGTGAAAAATGCATGGTCTTATTTATCGAATTTATAATTATATTTATTCTTTTTATAATTAGTATATATTTGGAAGCATTTTTCTCTTGTCATAACTTTTAGTTTAGTCATTTTCTCTTTTGCTTTTGTCCGATCGGTGTACGATTATATCAAGATGGTGATTCCTCCTTCCTTCCAGCCCCACCGATTATTTAAGCTTCTTGCCTCAGCATCACTGGATTTCTTTTTTGTCCCTTGTACGCCGTCAACTAACTTTTTCATCAATCTAAAACAATCTTTGTGCTTTATTTTCATTCTCTCTCCTCACAATTTCTTTCTTTCTTTCTTTCTTTCTCCTTGTTATATTTTCGGTCCTCATTATCTCGTTGTTACTTAATCTACGGAAGTGCTTTTCGTGTGTCACGTCTTTTCAGGAAGATGACCTCCTGACCCAGTTTAGTGCTGAGTGTCACTTTATCGTGATTACAATGATTATGATGATGAGTAGGAGGCGAAGAACAAAAAAGAAAAAGAACGCAAAGGAGCTGGAACAACCCGAGGACTGGAAGAGGACTAGGGGGAATTAGAGCGAATAAAAAGAAGAGAAAAGATAGAGGAAATGTGTAGAGACCATGCTTCTTGGGCAGGGAAGAGAAATGGAAGGAGAAAAAGTAAAGAGGGCTATTTAGTTAGGAGTTAGGTATGAGGTATTCATTTAATAAACAAAAATTATTCTAAAGATCAAATATGGCCTTTCCATGATTGAATGAATGAATTGAATTAAGGAAGGACTGAAAAAGAAAAGAGGATCTGAATTTGGAATGCACAATGTCTGTGAAAGAAGCAGGTTGTAGGAAGTGGAGATGGGATCGAATATGCACAGAAGATGAAAGGAGGGGGAGAAGACAAAATTAGGAAGACTCCAAAGAATTGAGAGAACGATTGGGAAAATGAACGAGGCAAATATGCAGAGTTGAAAAAGAAAAAGAAGACAAACCACTACTCAACAACAAAATTGTTTTTAAGACCGAATGACAGATCAAAAGAAGAGCCAGAAAGGAATCTTCAAAAATCTTTAGAATGTAACGTGCATGAGCAACTGTCAAGATGTTCTTAATTCAAAGACGCTGAAGGAATTGGAATGCAGCAGACTCGGCGTTCCCACGCGTAAATGCATTCAGCTGATGTGAACGTTTCCAGCATTGAAGCAAAATATTGACGCTCGCAACTCCACCTATACATATGCGCTCATCATTCTTCACCAATATCCGTAGTAAGAGTCACGCATACAACATGAATGATGAAACATTCCATCTTTGAAAGTAGATTTGAACATCTGGATAATCTACGTTACTCTTCCGAACAAGTGACTATTGTAGATTATTTTCAAGATGTTGAGTTTATCTGAGCAGCCTCGGTTTCATTGACGATTAGCACTCTTCAAGGATAGCGTCGACATTATAACAATAGTGAAGCCAGTTCGCAAAAAACAAATTTTTATACATTTATCGAAACAGTGAAAAAGGTTAATTTCTTTGTATTTTAGTGTTTGTTTCATTAAATATATATATAAAGAACGATGAGGTATTGTCTTTGTAAAACTGTCAAATCAAAATCACATCTTCTAAAATCGATAGAAATGTCTAATCTATTTGTCTATACTGCTTAGATGACGTAGTATTTATATTATTTACACTGTTTGGACTGTTGTCGTCATCTTTATTTCCCTATTCTCAACATTTCGCCATTCTACGCTCAGGCCTTCTTCAGGTGATTGGATTTTCGAACGGTACCCTTTATTTCGATTACTGAGATATATTGTTCTCGTTCCATGAGCCATTATACTTCCGTATGTCTTACTTATTTCCCTTTAACCAGACTCTCTAAGTTATTTGTTCACTACTTTTCCAGAAGTGGAGTCTCTCATAGAACGACAACAATATACCCCTGTGATCGAAATGAAGAAGGCTGAAACGCCGTTAATATGGCAATAAAGATGGAGACAACAATCTTAACAATGTAAATAATGTAAAGGTCCTCTGTGTCTAATTGTCTGCTTTGGGTTTGAGAAAAAATGACCGAGAATCCAAATAATGAGTAAATATTACGTAGAAATTACCCACGCATAAAAAAATGAATGGATCATGAATAACGAATAAATATTATAGTTTAGTGTTTGCGAATTCAATTCTCAATGGATATACTTCAAAAACAATTACGTCCACAATTAAGTTGATGATCGACAATAACAGGCAAATAGTTTTATGAAATAGAAATTCCACGTTTATGCTTTTATTTAAGATATCGTATTTACAAAGATTCATTATTACTATTATATATCATCTAGTGAACAAATTCTCTTCATTCACTTGACGCGTGCAGATTAAATTTAAATAACAATAATAGGATTATAGTGTTAACATTGTGATTGTAATTTCAATAAGAGAATGAATTCTCGTGGGAAATCCACGAGCCAAAAGTGGCTTTTTTAGATTCCCTTATGGAAATGATCAGACTACTTCATAGAATGTCGCTATTCTCTGTGACAAATGTCAAGTTTCTCACTCGTTATTTAATATTCTTTTGTTTTGGTTAAAGTTTTGAAATGTTTTTCTCTACATCCATAGCAATTGGTCTTTTCAAAATTGCATTCCAAAGCTCCGAAATGGCTTAATTGCAAAAAGTAAACAACAGACCTGATTTACAGTTGATATAGTCATTGCCTCTCCATTGAGCCGACTCTGCTCCAAACTTGCCAAGTTATAAATATCAACTTTTCAAGACATATATATATATATATATATATATATATATCACACTCGTGGAAAGAATGATATGCACGTGCAATTTACAATGATAAGCAAATTTTTATCATATTATTCATTAATATACACAGATTACAAACAGTATCTAAATTATATCAACACCGTAGTTACATTCAACACATTAACTGGTTGCTGCCTCTGATGCATTTATCGAAAGAGATAAGACCAACTTGAAGATGAGATCTTGCACACACAAATAAAAAATGTAATTGTTTAAAATATAAATACAAACTCAAAGTCAAATAGATTAAGTCAAAGTGCCTTTGCAGCGTTGCAATGGATCAGCAAAAAAAATAAGATTAAATTTTGAAATAGTAGTAGTAGTAAGAGTAATAATTCAAATTAGATTTATCAAATTCTAAAAGTGGTTATGTATGATTTGGATATTTTTCGACATCATTTGAAATCAAAGTTTCTCTATCTAAATTGACTTTATAGTCCTCATTCTCATTTTCATGACACAAAGGATAAAATGTCAGTAATCTTTATTCTAATTTACACTCTGCTGCAGAGATGAACCTGGAAATGCAAATTGTTTCAATATTACTAAATATTTGATGTCACTTATTGATAAAACTGCACGAAAAGAAAGACACTTTCATTTGTTGAAACACATAAGAGTAATAGCAAAAACAATTACAGTTACTGTTTAAATAATGAATTTGTCAGGATATAAGTATTTGTATTTAGTAGGCTCTGTGCAAAGATTTAATGGAATTTAGCACAAGGTCATTTATTTATAGATGCAGTTGAAAAGCAACGATATTTCATTGCATAGGAAATATCACGGCTTTCATAAAATTACAAAAGCAAATAAAATCTTTTACTGAAATGGAATGTTCATGAAATGTGATGGATAAGTATGTGTTAGGTAAATTTCAAGGAGACAAAATCATACAAAATGAAAAGATTTACTTGTTTTCACACAATTTCAATTGTTTTAGTCTTTTCAAATTTGACTCATGTCAAATATTTTGCCATTTATTTTTAACATTAGCAAAACTTGACTAATGCAGAGACTCTGCTCAATGTTTGACGAAAATGAAATCTTTGGAGACAAACGCATACACAGTGTATCTGATATTAATTTGGAAACCTTTAACGCCAATAAGGTTGTCTAAAAATTATGACGAAAGATATTCTCAGATAGTAAATGCACCCGCCCTTGCGCAAATTAACTGAAACAAAAACGAATGATATTTTCTGAGAATCTTTCACACTTTCTCTGATCACGTATACGTCGTGTCTTGGCGTTGTTTTTCTCTTCCTTTAAATTTTGGACTGATGAATCCAGTTTTTTCTTTGCCTTTATGATCAGACTGACAGTTGAAAGGCTGACACCAACAAAATTCGCGATCTCTCTGTAAGGCTTGCGAGTGTGTTCGTGCGACTTGACAATTTTCGTGCGTTTTCTTGTAGTAACGTCCATCGCAGACAATAACCATAGGACAACAGTCGAGACATTAGTGTGATAAAAATCTGTTGCAATCACGGATGACGCAATATTTTTCAAGACCAAACAAATTTCATCATAAAATAGATTCATATTACTGCACACAACTGCAAATGACTTAATTTGAAGAAAAAACAGAAATCGATTGCACCCTGAAACTCACTAAAACTGACTATATGGTGAAAGAAAGGAAACTAAAGCAGTTGTTTCTATTTATTTGCACATGAGTTTATACACTGTAATAAAATTGAATTTCTAGTCAAATCCATTTTTGACCAAAGTTAATTTTATTTTTTCTTTTAACACACACACACACACACACACACACACACACACACACTTTTGTCTATAAATAAATCGATTCTAAGTTTTAAAAACTTCTTTCTGATATTTTAAAGTTATTTTAAAGTTATTAAATTATCCAAAGAAAAAATCCTTCATTTATTTTTCAATAATAAATACTAAATTTAAGTATTATTTGAATTAATTAATTATTTGAATTAAATAATTTTGTTAAAATAATTTCATATGTAATGCCAGTGCAGACTTTGCAATGACCTATCGAAGTATTTTTAAACATAAAGCTTACCTTTTTAATATTAAAACTGAACTATGATACAGATTTTGAAAGCGTAGTTGATGCTTCAAGATAAACAGGAAAATTTGTTATATTTTTTAATGCATCTTTTATCATTTAAAAATCAGGTTGCTAATAAATTTTTCAACTCTAAATAAAAAATTCAAAGTATTTTGAATGTTCCTAATTTTTATGGAGCTCGATGCGACTAATATTGTAATAGAGATGCTGACAGCCTTAGATGATTTTGGCATAGAGAAAATTACAGAAATAATTAATGAAATATACAAGAGTGGTGTAATACCAGATGACCTAAGCCGATCAATTTTCATAGCTCTGCCTAAGAAGCCAGGTGCAAACGAAGGCGAACTCCACCGAACAATCATTTTGATGCGCCACATAAACTCATCATCTGAATCCTGATGAATAGAGCGCGAAGCAGAATCAGGCCAGAGATAGGACAAGAACAGTGCTGTTTCGTCAAGGACACTGAAACAAACAACGCGATATTTATGCTTAGAATGCAATCAGAAAGGGTAATACAAATGAAAAGTGACGTGTACCTACGTTTTATAGACTATGTAACGGCATTCGACAAAGTACGCCACAAAGAACTGATAGAAATGCTCAGCAACCGCGACATATTTGGGAAAGACATTAAAGTAATCAAGAACCTCTACTGGCAACAAACCGCTTGCATACGGACAGGAAATGAATTCAGTAGATATACAAAGATACAAAGGGGCCTAAAACAAGGGTGTGTCTTTTCACCAGAGCTATTCAACTTGTACAGCGAGACTATTATGAGGACCCTATAAGTTATGCCCGGATTCATCATCGGCAGGCACAATCTAAACAACATAAGATACGCAGATGATACAGTGCTCATATCCGACACAAAAAGAAAGTACAAAACCTCCCAAAGAAGATAGCTGAAGAAAGTCAAAAGAAAGTACTACAAATAAGCTACAAGAAAACCGAATGCATGGTCATCATCAAACAGAGGAGCCCAAAATGCCAGTTACAGTACAACAATCAATCAAGTACAAAAATTTAACTACCTGGGAACTGTTCTAACAGAAGACGGAAAGTGCGACACTGAGATACGAAAGCGAATTGGCATGATAAAGGACGCATTCCAGAAGCTGAGAGACAGGAAAATTTTGCTAGAAACAAAGAAGATAGTACTGGATTGTTATGTGATGTCTGTTCTTCAGTATGTCAGTGAATGCTGGACAATATTATCAAAGATGAAGGAAAAACTTAAAGCAACTGAAATGTAGTTCAAATATCTTAAAATAATACATTAGTTAATGAATAATAAAAATAAACGATAAAAATAACACTGATGAAGCTATCGACGTTTTGAACAAGGATTTTTGAAGCTTCATAAAATTATTCTTTTATGTGTCATTTCCTTCATTTTTTCTGATTGTAAGCATAAGTTTATTTATTGTTCCTACTTTCTTTAATACTTCCATGATGCTCGCATGTTTCGTTCATGGGATTCTTAGCATTTGTTTGTAGAATCTCATTTTTGTTTCCTCAGTTCTCTTCTTCATTTGGGAAGAAATTACCCAATATTGACTGTAGTATAGGGAATAAAATATTACTTAGCTGTCCAGTACTTTTGGTTTTTAACAAAAATTCCCTGTCTTAGTACTTTCCTTGGTTTCTAGACGATAAATATGGCTATAGTTATACTCCTTCAGATTTCTATGTCACATTTTTCCTCGTCTATTACGGCCCTATCCAGATATTTTTGTACTTGCTTGATTTTCACATCCTCAACATATAGTACACATATTGGGTTGCTTCTTTTGCTGACGACCATGCTTTTTTAGAGTTCTTTTTTGAGTTTGTCATCACAGTGTCATCTGCGTATCTTAGGCTGTTAACATTATGTCGACTGATAATAAAGGCTGGCCAGTTTTAGGATTGTCTCACTATATAGGTTGACTAAATTTGATGAGAAAAGGGCATCCTTGTGTTATTCCTCTTTTTGTTTTTGCCTATGACTTTTTTTCATTATCTGCATACAGGTTATTTGTTCCCAGTTGAGGTTTTGCATGTAAGTAAATTTAATCCATGTGTTGTGCATTAACAAAGCATAAAAAACATGTATGGCCATGTACCGTACATTACCAAATCATGTACATCTAGTAATAATTGAGTCGTACATTATCGAATCATATAAAACAGTTAGGTCCTTGTGTCGTACATTATCAAATAACGCAAATTAAGTAAGTCTGTGTGCCATACATTATTGAATCATGTAAATAAAGTGAGTCTCATAATCATATAAATCAAGTATGCTCTTGTTCGTTCATTATCAAATCAGACGAGTTAAGTATGTGACACTGGGGATCACCGGAGAGGGATCAAACTAAAAAGAAAAGAAAAAGAAACAAAAAAGAAAGAAAGAAAGAAAGAAAGCAAAAATCTACAAACTGGGGATAATTATTGAAATTGCAGGAAATTGGTTGAAAAGTTAGGAAGAAAATTAAAAAAGCGAAATGCGTTGGAAAATCATATTTTAAAATAATTATAAGGAGAATTGAACCCACAGTTAGCTAAACAAAATTCAGCAATATCGAACAAAACTAAGACTATCATCTCTCCCGACTTCCCGTCAATAAGAAAGATACTATTAAACGTATATTAGAAGATTTCAAATAGAAAAGAGTATATGTTGTTGATAAAGAAAACCCAATGACCGCCAGAATAACGTTTGTGATTTCTCTGGACAAAAGGGAAAATACATGTTTTGAATCAGCCACCCAAAAGAAAAGTACCTTCTACGGAAAGAGAAGCCAGTTTGAAAAAAACTTTCCTTATAATTCGTCTCGAGAAAAATTTTATATCCAAAAATTAATTCGGATTTCCTTGAATGCATGTGAAAAGAAAAATATAATTACTATTTTGAAGTAACCGTAGACAAACAAGCAGTGTGGTCTATTTATCGTATAAATGCACAGGCAGAAAAAAAGATAAACTTTTTTTTAAAGAGAAGTAGAAATAATTTTCTTTCCTTTATTTTGAGTGATCTGGCCAAGAAAGATCACACTATGAAACAACCCCTTTTGCTACACCACTTTGAAAGTTTGGATAATTACAGGAAGCAGGGTGAGGTTAGCTGCTAAGAAGGTGGGAGAAAGAAGTGAGAGATTAACGCCGCCCATTTGAAGCAGTAGTATGAGATGATACGCGAGGGGATTCGGAGTAAAAAAAAGATTGCGCTGATAAGACAAATCATTTTTAAGTCCTTGTGTCACATATAATCAAATTATACAAATAGGTGAATTCTGTTGTCATACATTATCAAACCGGGTAAATCATGTAAGTCCATGTCTCGTACATTAAAAATATGTAAATCAAGGAGGTCCTTGAGTCATATATTATCATATTATATAAATCAATTAAGATCTTGTGTCGTATATTATCAAATTATATTCATCATCGTGTTGTACAACGTACTTATGTAAATCAAGTAGATTCCAATTTCATGCATAATCAAAATTGTAAATTATTTAAATGCTTATGCCGTACATCAAATCATGTTAATTAATCCGTTGTTGTAACATACATTGTAAAATCATGTAAATCAAGTAATCTCTTGTGTCATATATTATCAACTTATGTAAATCAAATTGATCCTTGTGTCAAGCATTATTAAATGTAAATCAAGTAGGTTCTTATGTCATACATTATCAAATTTTTGCAGTCACATATACTAGAAATAACGCCTTCAAAGAATACTGTCACACACACACACACACACACACATACACACACACACACACACACACACACATATATATATATATATATAATTTTTACAATGTCACGTGATCCCAGCAGCACGATTCCTCTAATTACATCAAAATGAGATTGATTGTTTGTTCTCTGGCGAGCTGTGTCCAAACTCAAATGTCGGCAGCGACACTTCATTCATATATGTACCTATTTTCGAAGACTTTCTAAATAAGTGAATCTTCGTTTTAACTAATGAAAGTATTGCTTATGTTGACACCTTTGTCCCTGTACCATGTATGCCATTTTACCGATCTGTTTTTATTTTATAATGTCATCTTCCCAGAATTCTTTCCCAAGTTGATACATTTTAAGAAACGCCTTATCCCCAGATTTAAAGTATTTGCTTATACTCTTATTTCTTGATGCTCTCGCCTTACATTCTGGTCGTAATTTATTAAAAATGGGCTTAATCATCCTGGCGAACATCAACTCTGCAGATGACATTTCAGATACGGTGTTTGGGTTTGGTGTTATTTTGAATACTCAGAAATTGTTGTAGCATCATTTCATCTGACTCCTCTTCCTCCAATTTTTAGTGCCCTTTTAAACGTATCGACAAACTGTTTGGTTTGTCCGTTTGATTTTGGGTGATAAGGGGACGTTATAAAATGTTCTATTGCTAATAATTTACAGTAAACCTTAAATTCACTAGCCGTGAAAACAAAGAGAGTCAGGTACACCGAACCTTGCAAAAATCTCGTGTAAAAATTTATCGTTACCGCGGTAGTCAGTCTTATACATTTTAATATTTCTGGCCATTTTTTCTTTTTGTAAATATCGACTACCACTAGATAGTATGCTCTATTTAATGACCCTGCAAAGTCTATATGCCATTTAATATTGATTTTCGGCCAAGGTTGAAATTTTGGAGGCGGTGACCTCGCTACCAGAGCACAACCTCCGCACTATTTTAGGAAATTTTTAATATCTTAATCCATTTTTAACCAATAAGTTTAACACCTCATTAAGCATTTCCTCCTAGAAATTCCTGGATGTCCTATGCGAAATTCTTTTAGCATACGCTTTTGCAACGGAGCTGGTATCACAATTCTTTCTGCATACGTAAGTGGATAATGAAAATGCATTATTTCTAGTAATATTTACTTTTCTATTTTTTAAAAATCTTTCTTGCTTCTTCATTTTTATTATAAAGTCATCTTTTTCCGACTTAATTCTTTTTTCCTTTAATGTTATGGGCAATTCTCTTATTGTATTGCATTATTGATT
The DNA here is from genome assembly GCA_037127315.1 of Ascarosepion bandense. NCBI lineage: Eukaryota > Metazoa > Mollusca > Cephalopoda > Sepiida > Sepiidae > Ascarosepion > Ascarosepion bandense. Next base: position 1,964,979 of record JBBBDQ010000875.1, on the reverse strand, counting down.
TTCTTTTCGGCCCAAATTACTGAGTCCTCAAGGGATTCGCAGAATTTTAGTATTAGTCTAGATAGTCCGTCCGCATGACTCAATTTTGGGATGGTAGAAAATCCATTTTATAATTATAATTTAATATGATAGTTCCCCAGCGCTGCAGTCTATTCGCTGTATGTGTGGGGATACCCTTTTTTCATATAGGAACAATAATAGACGCTGGTTTGCCTGTAGTATGAATTCTCTACCACGTATGAATTTATGGAACTTTTTCAATGCTTACTTTTTCAATGCTTACTTTTCTATCTGGCTGTAGCTTCAGCTGCTATTAATGACCTTGAAGCTTGAGCTATTGGTTTAGTTTTTCGTCCCCATATTTATGTAGTATCACCGCTCCAACACCCAAATCACTTGCATCTGAGGCAACCACACCTTTAATTCAGGGTCAAAATGAGCTGCTGACAAGTTCGACGTTGAGACTTTCTTAATTTCTTTAAAAGTTCTTTGACATTTATCAAACCAATTCCATTTAATATCTTTTTAGCAGGTTATTCAATGGTGCCTTTAATTCATGCATGTTTTGGTATATATACATGATAGAAATTAGTAAACCCTAAAAATGCCTGTAACTAAGTTACATTTGTTAGGGTGGGTATGTCTTTTATTGCGCTCGACTTTAAGAGATCTGGTCGTCTACCGTTTGCATTTATAATCTGTCCTAGATATTTAATTCTGGACATAAACAATTCGCATTTTCCTTCACTGATCTTACTCTTTAATTCTCTCAAATACCACCATTTAATTTGGCAAAAATTTCCTCTGGATTTGGTTACGGGTAGTTATATTGTTTCTAATTTTCATTTAACCCCGTTGAAAAATCATCATATACGTAAATTTTATTATTTCTTTTTTAATGAAAACTGTTGGTAATGCCCATTCGGAATAGTCTATTTTTGATATCACATTTAAGTTTTCTAGTCTCTCTAATTCCTTATTAATTGGTTTTAAAGCAGCAAAAGTGAACTCCTTTTTGGCTTAAATTTCGGTGTTACATTATCTTTAACTTCAAATTTAGCTTTTGTTTTTTGTGCATGTCCCTAAACCTTCTGAGAAGACTTCTGGAAAACTCCTTTTTAATTCGTTCTTTAATTTTTGCAGTTGATATATTTGCACTAGAGATAATATTTATTTTTCTTCAGAAAGAGTTAACTGGCAGGTCCCAAAGATCAAATAATGCAGTCCAATTTGTTCTAAATAAAGAAACTGTATTCTTTAATACAAACACCACCGCTTTTTTTAGTTTTGCTAACAAAAGAAATGTTAAAGGTAAATTCACCCACAAAGTTCAATTTATTTCCTGAAACTCCCTGAAAAACTTCTGTAGAAGTTTCCCCATTTTTCTCAATATCTGTTTATTTATGATTGTGATATCAGATCTTGTGTGGAATTGTAGTTTTATTTTTACATTATTTTTACAAAAAACAAATCTCCTCTTCTGAGATGTTTCTATCTCAGTTAAAAGCACGTTCGATGTCTTGTTAATCTTTCTTTATGCATTTTTTACATTGCACCATTTATTTAGCATGTTTAACAAGCACTTTTGTGTCATATCCTCCAACATTCGCAACATTTTTTGTTCTTAAAATCAATTACTTTTTAAATGTTTACCTTCGCAACCGTGACAAGTATTAGGTATTGATGGAAGTATCGTCTTTTTAATTGTCTGCTAGAAGTTGAAAAACGTCTATAGTCTTTTTTCTTAGATGACCGGACGCTATTTACTTGGGAAATGTTTCTTTCCTCGGTCTTTGCGGTATCGAGTTTTAGATTCGCAATGCGTTGACATTCTTCTGCTATTTTCTGGAGAATTAATCTGGGATCCATTTCTAATTTAGCAAATATCCTGGATCTTATTTCCACGTCTTTGTTAGAAGTTAAGCCCTTGGGTATTTAAACGAATCCGGAGTTAATTCATTTAAATTGAAACTTCTCGCATTCTCAATTCATGACTCTTGCATAGGTGACAAAATCGTCACACTTTACTAATATAAGACATTGACAACGTATTTTGAATAATGAACTCGTATTACTGAAAATTTTCGATAGTATTACTAGAGTTTCATCAAAATTTATCTGGCCTGTTTTTTTTTTATTTATTTTTTTCAAAATAAAACATACACGCTTTTCATGTTCAGCAGGGGACAATTTCTTAAAAAATAAACGAACTTTCTTTTCGTAATTTCAATGCAAACAATCTCTTTTGAAGATCCCTTATTATCTTCCATAATACACTTGAAAAGTTATCCCTTCGTCAGGGTTGTATAAAAATTCGCTAATTATCAACAGCATCTGAAGTGAATAAATTTGATGTTTATTCCTCCGTAATTTTATTAAATAATAAATAAAATCTTCTGCGGGTGTTGTAACTGTAATTGCTGTTCATGTTGTTTTTGTTTCTACAATTGTTGTTCTTGTTTTCTAGCGCCAGCATTTGAATAATGATAGATTTTAGTTCTTCCATTTTCGTGTACTCCGCTGAATATTTTATAGATCAATTTTTTAATAACTTCGCCTGGTTATTCTCTGTAGGCATGCGAATATAACGTCTCTTTGATGAAGTGGCAAATATTAACTGAATATCCTATTACGACGTTGAAGGTACCTAATTTTTGTTTCTTCGAGTAAGTTCAAACGAATACTCGTCACCACTTTTGTAAAGTCACGTATACTAAAAATAACGCCTTCGAAGAAGACTGTCAGGTTTTTTCTTTTTTTCTCGAATGCTTATTATTTACCCAGATATATTATTTTTACAACGTCACGTGATCCCAGTAGCACAATTCTTCTAATTACATAAAAATGAAGTCGGCTATATTTGTTCTCTGCCGGTCCGTGTTCAAACTCAAATGTCGGCAGCGACACTTTATCTAGATTTATCTATACTTAATGACATGTGTTATTTGTAATTATGGCACAAATTATGTAAATAAAGTTCGTATTTGTGCAGTATATTATCAAAACATGAAAATCAAGTAAGACATTTTTCATTCATTGCCAAATTTTTGTAAATCAACTACGTTCTTGTGTTATACATTATCAGACCATGTAAATATTTTTAGTCCTTGTGGTCTAAATTATGAAAACTTGTAAATCATGTAATTTCCTGTGTCGTACATTTATTGATTTATATAATTCAAGTCGGTCCTTTTGTTATAAATTACAAATAATGTAAAAGAAGTACATTCTTATGTCGTAAGTTATCAAATGATATAAATGAAATAATTCCTCGTGCCGTACATTATCAAAACCTGCCAATCATTTAAGTTCTTCCGGAATAAATAGCTTTTACACACTTGTTATGAAATAAGACGTTAGGAGTTATTTCAATAATAAGAAATAATTTATCACCTGACACTCTACTTGCGACTTTCGAATTCTTTTTTAATATTGATTTTTCATTTGCTTTCTATGTGGATTCATTGATTATTGTGATATTAGTACCATTATCCAGTCCCATTTTTACATCCACATTATTCATTTTCCCACAGATTTTCTTTGGTTTTCTGTGCTTATTTTTCGTCGCAACGCTGTGTACGATTTTTTCTGTGTGACATTTTATGCTCTAACGTTCTACATTTGTAGCACATTGAATTCTTAAAAGGATAGTCGTCTCCAACATGTAACCATCCACATTTGATACATGGATCAATTTTGCTTTTTACACATTTTTCTTTCGCTTGTGTGTATTAACATTTTTTTCATCAATTTCTTCGTCATCACGTTTCAAATTTAGCCTTCTCTGACATTCGTCTGATATTTCATGTAAGTTTATTATTCTGCTCAAGTTTCGTTAAAATTCTCGCCTGTATTTCTGTGTCTTTTTTCACCGTTAAATTTTGAACGAAAATTAATCCTTTAAACATCGCCAATGTTAGTTCGTTTAATCTGAATGTGTCACACTCCATGCTGGCGATTTCAACATATGTGACAAATTCTTCGTCTTCTTTTTTCGTCAGATTCGTAAATCTCTAACAAGTATTGTATAACGAGCTTTTCTCGCTAAAACTTTAATTCAGAATATTTACTGTTTCTTAAAAAAAATTCTCCTGATTTTTCGGTAGTACAAAGTTACAGTATTTTCCCTTTTCTGCCGGTGCTAACTTTCTCAATAAAAGTTTTTTTTCTAATCTTTCCAGTCGCTACATTCTTCTATGAAATTTTGCTCGTATTTTCTAAAATAAGCAGAAAATTAATTATATCATCTGAATTGTATGTGAACTCAGATATGGCATTTGCCACCGAGTATAGAATGAAAGAACTTGAGGAAATTGTTGTTTTCTTCTTAATTCTTTTGATTAATTTTTGTTGTCGTTTCTGGAGTTCTAATAACTGCTAATGCTTCTGTTGTTGCTGTTGCAGTTGCTGTTGTTTTATTTTTACAACTTCAGCTAATATTTCTTCCATATGTAAAGAACATCTGTTTTTTCTTTGGGGTCTCTTTTTTTACACGCGCCAATGAGAAAAAATTAAACCAACGTGGTTCCACATTCTCAAAAATATTTTTCCTAACTCATATGAGTTTCGATTCTTCGTCGCCACTGTTATAATTCGCTTTCTAACAGTTATAATATTAAGTCTTGCTACTTACCGTGATGTTTGTTAGAAATACTCTAAACTGACTCTGCTTGGAGTTGATTATTTAAGGCGTCTAGCCTAATTCATTTGTGTTACCGAGGGTGTATTATTTACTCAATAACATTATTATTATTATGTCATTTTTCATCATATTTCGATTTCTGCTTTGGTCGCACTTCCAACCAAGTCTGCGAGAAGATCTAAGGCAGGTCATGGCGTGTTGTTACGGCTCCATTTCATGTTTTTTCTATCTCCCCTATCATCCCTAGCGTTATATGGACAAAGTTTTCCTTAGTGTGTGGGCTGTACTTAATAAGACAATTTTTGTATATCTCTTAAGCTGGGGTTTCCAGGGATTCTTTCAATGTGTTGTTTTGTTCCATTTTTTATCATTCCACGTGCACCTACTATCACTGGCAAGACTCTTGTTTTCAATTTTCACATTTTTTTCTATTTCAATTTCCAGATCTTTATATTTTGACAGTTTTTCGAATACCTTGGTTGCTATGCTACAATCCGCTGGACAAGCCATATCAATTAATAGGCAAGTTTTTTCTTTCTGGTTTTTAACAATAATGTTCGGCCTATTTGCTTCAATTTTTCTGTATGGTGTAATCCCATAACATGGTGACATCTTTTATTTCTGTAACCGGTGCTAGGTGATGTTCATACCAGTGTTTGTTTACAGATTTTCCATAGTGTTTGCACATTGTCCAATGTAAATATTGCCCCACTCTATCGTGACAATTTTTATATTCATTTGGGGCAAGTACAGAACAACCTGAGATTAGATGGTCTATTGTTTCTTGGTGTTTATCACAGAACCTGCATTTTGGATCCACATTATTATGTATAATATTTGCCTGAAAGTTTCTACGGAAAAGACTTTGGTCTTGCGCTGCAAGAATAAAGCCTTCAGTTTCAGACTTTAATCCAGATGCACGTAACCATCGATGAGTATTAATTTTATCAACATTGGATTTATTGGCACTTTCTGGATATTGGCCATGTAGAGGTTTGTCTTGTCAGCGTTGTTTCATCTGTTCAAGAGCTTTATCTTTGGTTTTCATTTTCATATTTTTTGCCGCAATAGTTGGTTCTTGGCTTCTGTTTTGTTTTTCTACAGAATCTACTAAATGTAAATCTTGTTTGTATTTACTGCCTTCTTTTATTATTGAATATTTTTCTTTCTTTCTTCATGTTGCTTGACTATTTGTATTATTCAGTCCTTTGTTGTTTCTATGTATATTATTATTATGTCATTTTTCATCATATTTTGATTTCTGCTTTGGTCTCACTACCAACCAAGTCTGCGGGGAGACCTAAGTCAGGTCGTGGCGGGTTGTTATGACTCCATTTCATGTTTTTCTATCTTCCCTATCATCCCTAGCATTACATAGATAAAGTTTTCCTTAGTGTGTGGGCTGTACTTAATAAGACAATTTTTGTATATCTCTTAAGCTGGGGTTTCCAGGGATTCTTTCAATGTGTTGTTTTGTTCCATTTTTTATCATTCCACGTGCACCTACTATCACTGGCACAACTCTTGTTTTCAATTTCCACATTTTTTCTATTTCAATTTCCAGATCTTTATATTTTGACAGTTTTTCAAATTCCTTGATTGCTATATTACAATCCACTGGACAAGCCATATCAATTAATAGACAAGTTTTCTCCTTCTGGTTTTTAACAATAATGTTCGGCCTGTTTGCTTCAATTTTTCTGTCTGTGTAAATGGTGTAATCCCATAGAATGGTTACTTCTTCTATTTCTGTAACCGGTGCTGGGTGATGTTCATACCAGTGTTTGTTTACAGCTTTTCCATAATGTTTGCACATTGCCCAATGTAAATATTGCCCAACTCTATCGTGGCGATTTTTATATTCATTTGGAGCCAGCACAGAACAGCCTGAGATTAGGTGGTCTATTGTTTCTTGGTGTTTATCACAAAACCTGCATTTTGGATCCATATTATTATGCATAATATTTGCCTGAAAGTTTCTAGTGAAAAGACTTTGGTCTTGCGCTGCAAGAATAAAGCCTTCAGTCTCAGACTTTAATCCAGATGCACGTAACCATCGATGAGTATTAACTTCATCAACATTGGATTTATTGGCACTTTCTGGATATTGGCCATGCAGAGGTTTGAATATTTTTTTCTTTCTTCATGTTGCCTTACTAATTGTATCATCCAATCCTTTGTTGTTTCTATGTATGTTAGTAAGCCAATAGTTGTTGTCTTGTATGACAATTCCAGCTGAATAAGACCTCTTCCACATTCTTTACGGGTTATGTATAGACGGTCTACATCATCCTTTGGATGATGCATCTTATGCTTAGAAAGAAACTTTCTTGTTTTAGAATCCATTCGCCTGATGTCGTTTAGAATCCAGTTTAAGATGTTGAAGCTATATTGGACAACTGGGATTGCAAGGCTATTAATGGCCATAACTCTGTTCTGAGAATTCAATTATTATTATTATTATTATTATTATTATTATTATTATTATTATTATTATTATTATTATTATTATTATAAACTATTGTTTAACACAGTCAAACTTAATCTTAAATCGCGTACTTAACTGTTGAAAAATCGTGAGAGTGACATCAATCATTCTATTATTATTATTATTATTATTATTATTATACAAACTGAAAACACTGTAAAATATAACTGAAAATGATAGAACTAAAAATCTGGAAATCCTTGTGCGACAGTTTAAAATATGGTTCAGTTCTCTAAATTCTTTCGCAGATACAGATTACTTAGAAAAGTAAATATTTTATAAGTAGAATACCATCGTAACGAGTTACGAAAGAGTTGAGTACAATCTAATTAAATTTTTAATGTATAATATAAGCCAAATATTCGTTTATTCGTTTGTAATTTGAATCCTAAAGACACTGAGAAAATACGAGACAAAGATTTTTGTTGAAGTCTAACTTTCGTTTTATGTCTAATATAATAAAAATTATATATATGTACTTTAAATTTGATATAAAGTCTGTAATTTTCCTGCAATTCTGACTAAAATCTGACTCAATTTAAGGAGCTTCAGATACTACTGTATCTGAAGCTCCTTAAATTGAGTCAGATTTTAAAAGTGAACATCCTTAGCAGTTATTTTCCTTTAATGCTCCATACAGTCTTTAATTTCTAATAAAAACTAGTGAACATTGACGCTTTCCAGTTTTATACAGTTCCAGTTAGAAAGAATAACGTGTTGTGTCTACGAATATCATTTTACATTTATTCATTAAATGAAGTTTTCTTGTTTCAGTCGAACGACATTTTGCTTTTAGTAACCGTATCTGTTTTTTTTTTATTTTTTTAATTTGTCGTATTTCTATTTGTAATAATGTACCGACTCATTGTACGGTTAAAATCTATTTACTTTTCTTACCAAATTCATATATATATATATATATATATATATATATATATATATATATATATAAGTTTGCTCTTGTAACAGATAGATAGATAGATAGATAGATAGATAGATAGATAGATAGATAGATAGATAGATAAATTATATATGATTTTCTATCATTATGCTGAATAAAAACTAGTTTCTAAAAAAGAAAAATACAAAAATCCCTCACTAAATATTTTCGGTGATTCTGATATTTCATTCATCTGTCAAAAATACGGGTACATTTAGAAGTAGATATGATCATGACAGGGATCTTGTTCAACTTCAAATATTCGTCGATGCAATAAAAGGAAAAAAAATCAAACATCACAAAACGAATAGTGTCATAAAAAAGATCAATACTTAGTGAAGGAAATAATATTTACTGAAAGAGTTTGAAAGAAAGAACGAAAGAAAGAAAGAAAGAAGTTCAAACTAAAGAATCAGATAAGAAGCCAAAAATAAAATAAAAAAATTTGTATAAGTTGAAATTAAGAACAATTTGTAGATAAAAGAACTAGTATATACTACAGTCCGGGAACAGAAAAGGGAAAAATAAATAAAAGAAAAGGCGAAGTTCGATGAAACTGAGCATCCAAGAAGAAGAAGAAGTAAATACGAAATTACAGGAAGATAAAGAAGGTAGAAGAAGAAAAATAAATCCTTGGAAAAATAAAATGTACACTGAGAAAAAATATAGCGGATTTAGGTTTCCAGTGCCTGTTATATGCTGTCCTATTTTCTACTTGATGCAGCAATGTATTTCGAGTATTGGTCTAGAAAAGATGGTTGAATTTTTTCTTTTTAAATTGGTGTCTGATGCTACGTCAAGTAGATTAAATAGTTGTGCTTGTAGCATTAGAGAAAAGAATATTGATTTTGTTACAAGCTCTTCAGTGCATGTCGATCGCGCAAGTGCATAACATTGTATATTTGTTACTTCCTAAAATGTGACATTTATAACATGAATACACAGAAAGCTTTGTGCAGCAACAACTGAAAAGTATGCACCTCTACTTGTGTACGTACATTAACATAATTGGTAGTGTGAATGCATTACATGTATGCATAAGTTTATAAATTAATATGTAGTCAGTTTAAATATGCAAGTTCTAGTAAAAAATGTCAGCAATTGAAACCATTGATGCTGTTTCAAATATAACAAGAGGCAGCTGAAGCTATTTTCTGAGAGGTAAAAATTGCTATAGAACTTATCATTGATGTAAACCTTTGAAAATTATTTCTGATGAAGTTTTGTAGAACTTGGTTGTGGCTAGGTTATTGCATAAATTAAGTGTTAAGGTAATTGCAACTGTTATAGACGCAGTCAGCTGCATGCATATATTAATTCGATCTGTCATTATCGCAGTTTTTGTGCAACGAATCAATAAATATTTATGTTTGTTTGATGTGCAAAAATATGATGATTGCTGCCGATATTATTTTTAATGTCGAATATTTTATAAATAATAATGGATTAGTACAGCTATAACGTATGTTATCGCAGACATTTTTATTTAGAGTGGCTAATAAAAAACAAGAGCAAAATGACGAAATAGCTGCAGATCTATTTTCTTACATTCTTCTCTTCCTACAAATTCTCATGTAATTGCATGCACTCGCGCACACAGCCGCACAAGGGCAATAGATAGATAGATAGATAGATAGATAGATAGATAGATAGATAGATAGATAGATAGATAGATATCAATAGACAACAGGAAGTAGGGTGTGTGCAATAATGATTTAGGCTCACGAGACAATTGCAAAATAATTAATAATGCTTGCGTATATGCTGAAGTGAAAAGAATCCATGGATCCATAAAAAAAAAGCTCTATTTATATCCACAAATCAAACTTTCTGATACAAAACTTTATGCATTTCCATTAAACCGTATCACTTTAATTCTGTCACAAGTTTCTTTTCAGCTAAATTTATCATTTTTAATTTATCTCTCTCTCTCTCTCTCTCTCTCTCTCTCTCTCTCTCTCTTTCTTTGTCTGTCTGTCTCTGTGCGTGTGCGTGTGTGTTTGTGTGTTGGTGTGTGGGTGTGTGTGTGTGTGCACTATCAAGCTTTTTCTGTAATTATTCTTAATTGGGATTTGTATATTGAAGCGTGTCAAACAAGTTGGTTTCTGATGATAAGACTGATTAAATAGGACCATTGAGCGTCCATCTTAATGAAATATCTTAATATCATATTAAAATAGTTGCTATTTCAAAATGAATTTCTCTATTTACTGCTATGTCACCTCTGGATTGCCTGGTAATGATTCATAACACAATCAGCCATAATGATTCCCCAAAACGGATACGCAGGTCATTGGTTTCGATGTACGTGAACATTGCGTTCATTTTTCTGAACTGATCACTTTTGTGGTTGCAAATAACTATATCATTTGACAAAAGAAGAAGGAGAGTATATATTATCAGGATGAATAAATTTAACATTATTTTCTGGTACACAAACAAAGAATTAACGGATAGATATACCGAAAGAAAAGAACATAGATATTTTTATTTTGGAAAGTGAAAATTCGAGAGACATATAGAATTTCCCATGGACGAGTAGAAACTCGGAAAGCCATTTAGTTTTTCAGGGTAACAATTGATTGATGATGATCTATGAATACCCGAGAGCTTGTCAAAAAGTTGAACGGATAAGATTCAGTACGGCTTTCTTAAAATCGGAATCGGGCTGATAGTAAGGAACCACTTCGGGCGAAAGTAAAAAAAGAAAATAAATTGATTGGTGGCCATAAAGAGATCATCCCACCAGCGAGATGATATTCTATGGTAACCGGTGTTATCAGGTAAGATTTCTAGATTATGAAAAGGAAATTTAGTGACCCTGACAAAAAGGTATATGGTATTTTTCTGATTTCGAAACAGATTTAAAAAAAACATTTTTATAAAGATTCTGGAATTTGAAATAACAAGTACGAATTAATTGAACGTTGGGGAGGGAAAGAGAGAGAGTGGGGCGGTGAGAGATGTCAACTAAGAGAGAAGGAGTGCCACTAACGAGTCAAAGGCTAACTAAAAAAAACAGGCAGAGGTACTAAGAAAGGAAAAGGGATTGTCTGCAACCCTTGACAGGCAGTGGTATAAGACAGAAAAGACAATTTTTTTCACTAAATATTCATCAATGCAAATGATTCAGATGATCCATGATACCAATGAAGTAGAAAACCCTATTATTTATGTGACATTTATCCCATCACCGAATAGACTCTTCAGGCGGATATTTGCACTCGGCAGCAAATTTCCATGTTTAAATCTAAACATTAATGCGTAACCTCATCATAAGACTCTGCATTTCTATGAATCTTGAAAAAAATCTCATTTTTGCCCTTGTCGTCTGAGTCAAAGTTCTAATTTTCACTCTGCACCTCCTTTCCAAACATCTATATACTCTTTAACCCATCTGCTTACATTTTCTGACTTTTCCATTTAATCTGCTATTCTTCTTCTCCTTTGAATTCATTCACTCCCTCTTCTTCAGCTTAAATACTTGTCTCTTTTCTTATTGATTTCTTTTCTTTTTAATCTTAGATATAAGGAATACGTTTTCTTCATTTTAATCTATTTCTTCTGTTCCTTTCAAAATACATGTTCTTATAACTTTTTCTCATCTACTCTCTAAAACCATCTTTTTAAAACAGTGTATTCTCTCAGAAAGAGTCCATTTCTTATTATTATGAAAAGTCAGTGTGTGTGGCTGTGACTGATTGAATATTTTAGCCTATTTTATCGCTTCGCTTTTTGTTCCTTTTTATAATTATTTCACCCCAGGCAAGGCAGAAATGCCGGTGGTGCACAGGGAGTTACAGTGAGAGAATAAAAACTGAACAGGGGATGTCGAAGAAAAGATAAGAGATTGATGACAATCAAATAGATAAAAGATGGCAATTTACATAGCATTTAAACTTTTGGAGATTGTAGCTATCAGGGAAGCATACAAGTGGAAGTGGGTTCTACAAACGGGAAGTGCGAGAAAAGAAACCGTTAAAATACAAGAGTCGGTTACATTTAACTGTATCGACAGTAAAAGGGCGGGACCTTAATGCCAATCTAGTAACCCGATTAAATGCATGTGGTTGAGGTACCAGGGAAAAAAGCTCAAGACGTTCAGCGTTTGGGCTCCAGCAAGATCAGTGACAGAGTTTTCCAGCCACTTGGCATAATGGGCATTGAAGTCACCGAACATTAGTAAATGGATGAAAGTAAATACCACTGTCTATATTGTCTGAAATACTATCTAGAATAAGAAGTCAGAAGAGGAAGGGGACTGGTAGAGAAAGGAGAGATAGCTTACTGAGTTTAGCAGAGAGAGACGGAGACACATGTAGGAGTGGACAGGACATTCAAGAGAGATCTCCCTAATCCGATGGAGATGTTCGCTGACATAACCATCCAGGCCATACATGTGAAAATTGGAGTCTTTCCTAAAGAGAAGTAGGCATCTAGGAACCAAGAAATAAGATTAGGAATTTATAGGGCTGAGGTTAGTTTCGCATAGAGCTAAGATGTTTAAGAACCTTTTGTAGAGGAACGATTCCACATTGCAAAAGTTGGTATGGATACCACGGACATTAGAGAAAGAGATGTTGAGGGTTTTTTAAAACGGTTCTTGTTTAACTAGTTTAGTTTTATATCTTTGATTATTTGTTGTCATGACTTACAGTTATGTCAGCAAGGAGAGGCTTAGAGTAGCAGTCATCAAATGTAACATGTGTAGGAAGGGAACTGACACAGACTGAAGCATAATGTGGCCTCAGGGTTGACCACCCTTGCAAGGACACCCATCTATGCGCGACCTGGCAGTAAAAGAACCCCGATTATTCAACTGTTGATCAGATCAGTCTCTCAAGACGCTACGCAAGAGCTCGTGCTTCTAACTACCGGTTGGAAGCAGCAACCAGAAAACTGCCAAACTGGTGCCCTCAGTATAAAGAGCCGTTGACACCATCAACACACATTACAAAAATACTAAAAAAAAAGCATCACTATTAAGACATGAAGAGAGGAAAGAAGCCGCGTACCCCTTTCTAAATAGTAAACAAAGAACAAGCCTCTACTCCTGTTCAATGAAAGGAGAATTTTTAAATTGAGAAAAAAATGACTCAAGATAAGTTAGTATAATCAATCTATTATTGATTCAATGAAGGATAAAAAAGACAGGTAAGGCGATACCTCTGAAAACTAAAAAGGCAAAAAAAACTAAGACTTATCTTAAAAACTAAACAAGCATGTATATCAATAATAATAGATTATAAATGCGTAATAATATAACAAACATTATAATATAATAAACAACGAAAAATAAAACAGTAAGTAGATAATTAATGAAAAAAATCAAAACTTTACTTTCAAAATACATCTGTATATTATTCCGTTATTCATTGAACTAAATGAAAATACTGTTATCTACTGCAAGGGAGATAGTTACATTGCATCCGGGAATGACGTGGCATATAGAACGAGAATGATCTATCCCAGTGATTGAAAAAAAAGGATTCGGTTCAAAATTCCTAGCACCTGAAAAAGGCCGGAGTATACAAAGGCTGAAACGTCGTTAACATGGTGATAAATATGAGGACAACAGTCCGAACAATGCAAATAATGTTAAAAAATGATACTTAGACTTTCAAGTAAAAAAAGTGAAATGTCGAAGGATAAATTCAGAGAAAGGAACGTTTATGAAAAGTGACATTTTGAGAAAAGATGGTTAATAACAACAGAGAGAATAAAAGAGAGAAAAACGAAGAAGGGGGGTATCAAAAAGAAAGGAAACGCAGCAAAATATTACGAAAGGGACAAAGAAGGAACAGCAGTAAAAAGAGCATTTACTTAACGGAAATACCAACACGCCCGATTAACACTTAGGCTATTAGTTCTGTTATTTCGTAACAATTACTCCAACTAAATAAGGCTTTAATCTGAAATTTGTACAACACTGAAAAATAGATCGGAAAAAACTTTACTATCTTCCCCATTGAAGCCATCTTTTTCAAGTACTTCTGTTTTTCTTTATATATATTTATTTCTAATCTCCCAAAAACATTACTAGGCTGTTGTGTGTGTGTGTGTGTGTGTGTGTGTGTGTGTGTGTGTGTGTGTGTGTGTGTGTGTGTGTGTGTGTTTTATGCTTTATAACTTTTGTTAATTCCTACCTTGACATAATATATGTCATTTTTAATGTATGTTTTCTTAAATTCGACTTTCTGATATAGACCATGGAATTTGTGACTTCGATTCAAATCTAAATTGTGACGATACTTTTTCTCTCTCACTATTAACTTGAGAAGTAAGATGTTTTTAAAAAAATATTGTTTAGAACTTTAACTAAATTAAAACTTACTTAATATTTCTTTTCAAATAAATGATGGCAAACATGAAGTTAACTCTGTAAATGAAAAGGTACGGTGTAATAGTTGCCTTAAGTACAGAACATATACATTTTTGGGAAAAAGACATTACATATCTTTTGCAAGATCAAATTTATTTTTGCTCGGTTAATCATGTTTTTAATATATGTTACATTCATTTTTTATTGAGAATTTTTGTCCATGGGCTTTTATCCAATGAAATAGTAAAATTGTCACTATTAGTGTTTATTAAAATGTCGTGAAAAGAAATGATTTTCTACACATTACCATGAATTTACTTATTCATTTTTTATTCGTTTATGTTTTTCGCTCGTCTGAATGTGATTGATAAAACCTAAGTTTATCACACTTATTAAAGATTGTTTTCTATGTGAGTCATGTAGAAATTAGATGATTGTAATAAATAGATACTTGTGTCGTGCAGGATAAGCAGAAAACTATGTTGAATTACTTCCATAATATCAGATGGGATCGAAGAACACACACACACACACACACACACACACACACACACACACACACACATATATATATATATATATATATATATATAGAGAGAGAGAGAGAGAGAGGGAGAGAGAGAGAGAGAGCTTCTTTGAAGAGAACTACAAGGTTAGGGAACCGTTATTAGGCTTATTTGAATGTAATATCTCAAGAAACATATTTGCGGTATAAATATAGAAGTATGGTATGTACTTGGTTAGTATGGTAGAGTAAGTCGTTTTAAAGATTTTGATAGATGATATACTGGAACGAGGGTTTATGAAATCATAAACTGCACCAATTCAATCCCATCAAAAGATTGTCAAAACTTTCTTTGGATCAAAACATTCCTTGCTCTATTGTGCTTCATTATGTTCACATTCGTTAAGCCCTTTTTTCACATACTTCGCGTTTTACTTGAGTAACTAAAAACTTTATGGTTTTTTTTTAATTTAGATGTTATATAATTACATTTAAATCTGACGGAGTTGTTCATATAAAATCCATGCTACGCTGAATCTCATGACCTTTCGCATTAATAAAAAATAATAGGTTAGCAAAATATTACTTTGTTTCTATGAAACTGTCTTGTCTTGATAAGTTAAATTAACATATCGACATTAGAATGTATTTTCTGAAGTTTTGCAATTTTATGGCGGTGTTGAAGATTGTGTGTGACACCATTAGTGATGACGACGGTCAGTAATGTTTTCTTAACATCAGCTTCATCTCAGTACATAATGAAAAAAGTGAAGTGAAAACTGTTCATTTTCATACCAAGGAATTTTGCTTATGGCTGAATGCCCTATGTTAGAAATTAAATTTGATATTTCCAGGAGAAAAAATTATTGTCTCTGCATAAATAATTGGCACTGGGTTCAAAAAGTATACACAAGAGGCGGGGTATTGTAAATGATATGCATATCACAATTGTGGGGACGCTCACACATACACACACAGATAGATAGATAGATAGATAGATAGATAGATAGATAGATAGATAGATAGATAGATAGACTGACTGACTAACTTTCTCTCTGACTGAGTGATTGATTAAAAGAGACAACTAACGTTGTGTTAAGTATCTTTCTTGACATGTGGTAAGTATGGGAAAAATTATGAGAAATAAGGAAACAACAATAGGCAAAAAATATCAAGAAATTTTCTATTATTTGAAGATAAAATTATTTTGAAAGATTTTACTTTATTTTTCAATATATCAACTATAAATATAAGAAAGTAAAAAATAGCAAAAAGTAAATAAACAATAAATTTTATCATAATTCATCAAAGAAATATAATCGCGAATGTCTTACAGTGGGAATAACTTTTAACAATGCTACTAAAGAACGTCCCCCTCTACCTTGAGTGGCCCCGGTCCTTGTACAGGGTGAACCATACTGTAGGGGGAAAATGGCTTGTAATATTTTATTCAAAACTAATTAAAATTAGTCATCCCAGTGATGAGTTTTAAATGTTCATGCGAAAATTATTGGAACTAAACCAAAGTTAAATTATTGAGTTTCAGTTGATTATAAATATATATATACGTGCGAAATTTATTTTTACAGTGAATCTTTTTAGTTCAAAGTCGATTAGAAATTTAGGTCAGTAAGTCAGTTAAGTACCATACGAGAGAGATATGACTGACTGGGCAGAAGATTCTTCCGCAGTAGGTTGTCGTTACTTTCTACGGTAGACTGATTGCCAACCAAGGCTATAGAACCCAGTCTGTCCTGCTATTTAACCCTTACCTGAATGGTATTTGCACATATGTGCAACAAATTTAACTGGAATTCGAACGCGGCTCTCTAATTTTTCGTTCCGAGCCGATATATACCGCATCACAACGTACATCCGCAAATTTAGGAAACTGTTTTTTTAAGTCAGTAAATACAAATTTGTGGCTGTTTTTACTCAAGAGTACTCTAAGCAAACCAAGAATAAAATTCAAATTGCTATCAAAATTAATTTTGTTTCTTGTAACATCAGTAACTGCAGTATAAGTTATTGTCAAGTTTTAAAGTTCTTTGTAGTGTAAAGGAAAACTAAAAGATCTTGGTAACCTCAGAACTTTCTCACTTTCCTCAGTATTCCCTTTGTCAAAAATAATAGTATCGTTTGTATATAGTAATATTCTTTTATATTTGTTTTATTACCTAGTGCTTTCATGAATAAGAAATCACTTTCATATAATCGGTAACTTGAAAAAGAATTGTTAATTTTTTCTCTTCTTTTTTTTATCATTCAGGATTGGAGTTCATTACTGAGAAATCCATTATTTCACCCGCTCTTTTATTCTATATGACGATTTATCTGTAACTTTTTTTGTGAATGACATACCATTTCTATACTTCGAAATTATAGAGTGGTTTTTCTTTCAGTATCTATTTTCTATGGCTGTAAATTGTTCTTTTGTTTATCATTTCACACCATTTGTTATTTGTCAACAATATTTTTGATACTACACTTGATATGATTTTGTTATTAATAATTAGATTAATCATTTCAGAAGCCATGCTATCTCGTTTCCATCGAATTCAGCATTTCATGGACCGACTCAACTATTCGCAGTGTTCGAAGGAAAAATATTTTCTATTGTTCATCATTTCTAATTAAGACTCACACAAAGTTTGTCTTAATTATAGGCGACATTTCTATACTTTAAACAAAGGCTATACCGTTCGCATTTAAAGATTTTTCGAGAACTGCAGAATTCATTGTTATTTCTATAATCTTCGATTTCTATGTTCTATTGTGTTGGTTGCAATATTCTATAAAAATGCTTAGAATAATGAATTTACTTAACATCAGAGTACATCAGTAAAAGGATCTAAATAATGTTTTCTAACGTTTCTTGCAGTCATTTTCTACTAATGTTATTTTGAAAGGCATATGTTCTCTTCGTTAATCATCTTAACGTTGTCTAATTTGAGACATGAAGCAATGCTTTTGCAAATTGTTTTTTACCCGATATATGTACAAAACAGGAATGTTAAGTGACCACTTATTAAAATGACCACTTTGTATGACCGGCTCTGACTTGACTGGATTTTTTATGTGTTTGGGTTTTCCGTTTCTTTCACATAGCGTATGGACAAGCGTAAATAAGTGTTCGAAGATGGCTCTCTTTATCGGTCAAGTATTTATATATGTTTTGGGCGGTCGTGTTTGTTCTTTTCATTATCTCTTTATCATATATGCCTTTATAATTTCAAGCCTATGAATTACGTGCACACATTTTTCTGCATATGGTTACACGCGCATCAAACTCTATTTTGCAACGTTCGTTTATTTGAATGTATGAATGTACGAATATTCGATTGAGTGTTTGTTTAATCATTTCACCCTAAGTAATGCAATAAAGCCACTAAGACATAATGGCTTAGAAAACACGAGAAAATACCACTACAGAGAGAGAGAAAACAATAAAAGAACAAGAATTAAAAAGACAGAATATAATGATTGAGATTGCCTTTACATTTTTGAAACTCAGAGTTGACGGGGAAACAAGAAACTGCAAGAGACTACTGCGAAAGAAGAAACTGTTAACATAGAACTAACGGTTACATCTAGCCATTTCAACTGTAAACTAATGAGACCTTACCGTCAATCTAGTACTGCGCTTAAAAACATAAAGGCTAGATACTATAGAGAAAATCTCATCAGAACATTAACCGTGAAAGGCGCAGGGAAGTTACATTAGGGCGATGGGAAAATGAGTGAAGCCGAGATACCAGATCAGGACCAATAATATTTCAGATTCCTTTTTGGATTTTATCAAGAATCTCTAAATATATAGTAGAAACATCAGACCAGATGTAACAGTAATATTCAAAACATAGATGAATGTTAAACCTATAAATATGTAAGATAGTTTCAGGTGAGAAAAATTATCTAGCACAATACAGAGAACCAACTTACTAGCACCAGGCTTAGTAACTGATGCAACATAATCTTTCCAATTCATGTCTGGGTTAGTCCGAAAAGGTAAAAAAGAAACAAAAAAAGTGATATTTGAAAGTGATGCAGCGATCTATTCATGTATTTAACATAAATCTATATTTTTCTGTCTAATCAGCTCTTTTTTACTCATCAATTTCATACATACAAGGATGAATGTACATTCTTACACATAAAAAAAAATTCGATAACAAAAAGATAATAACAATGTTTAGTTATAAAGAAAACAACATAAGAAGAGTCTGTAAGGTAATGAACTAGCATAAAAAGGTCATGAACTGGCATCTTGACTTTGGTCACTTTCCAACTGCTTTGACGTTCTTACCTGTCTTTTCTATAAGTATTTTCATGGAAATTGTTCTGATGAGCTTTTATCATTGATACCTAGACTGAATAAAAACAGTGTACCTCTAAATTGACAACTTGGTCTCACCATTTTGCTGTTCAACTACTGATATGTAACCTTAACTTCTATTATTCTAATAGTTTCTTTCCTCGAAAGGTTTTCTGTGGAACTCAATTTCTTGCTTACCTGCCATTCCAAAAATTTAAATGCAACGCCAATCACCATCTTCTGTTTTCCTAAACCCTGTTCTTTTATTATCTTTCCTTTTCATCTTCGCTTGTAGCTGAATGATTAAAGAACAAAATACAGACACAAATATATATATATATATATATATATATATATATATAAACTTATTTATAAATGGAACTTTGTTTGTGTGTATGTGTGTCTGTGTGTGTGTATGTATCCGTTACCTATAGACTCCAAAACGGCTGAACCGATTTTTTTGAAAATTTACACAGTTGTACTATGAGCGTCTGCGAGTGTTCTTAGCTAGGTTTTGTGTCAAGGTACCCCCGATAAATATCGAAAATCAAAAAATCGGGTTATATAAGGAGTGGTCCGATTTTAATCAAATTTGAAACACTCATAGACAAAGAAATAAGAAACGATATTCAGAAGTTTCAAGGTTACAGTTCTTACAATAGTGCAGAAAATCGATTATATATATATATATATATATATATATATAAGGCAAGATGTTTGTGTGTGTGTGTGTGTGTGTGTGTGTGTGTCTGTGTGTGTGTGTGTCTGTTTATCGGCCTGTATGTCTGTATCTTTTTCAGCCCTTTTATTTTAGTTTTTGCTTCGGGTTTGGCTCTAAGTTGGTATATTTGGAGTTCTTAGTCTCAGCCATGATACCATTTACTCAGAGGACTTATTTAGCCTTCAAAATTCAGTTTACGACGAAAAAAACTTATTGGATATCGATACCAGGAAATCAAAATTTGTCTTACATCTATTCATTTTTCTTTCAGTCTACGGTTTCGCTTTAACTGGAAACAACTATTGCTTTTTAGTCTTTCGTGCCAACGTCCAAAGGGTCTGAGCTCCAGGACCATAGATTAGTTTTAAAGCTTTCATTACACCCGGGCAACGCCGAGCTATACTGCTAATATATATATATATATATATATATATATATATATATCGACCACCTTCTACGAAATTGACACGCTCTCGTTTAAACACACACGGAAACATACCAAACACTATCTATAAAATAATTGTTGACAACACGGATATCATAGCATCATCCGCATGCAAAATGGTTAAAACTAATGGAAGCATTATAAAGAAAAAAAGAAAAAAAAAAGAAAAAGAAAACGCTCAATAATATCAACTACGAAAATGCTTACCGTGTTCGGAAAATAAAAATACACACTACTCTACAAACATATATAACACTACATATCGTCAGTTACACGTAAAATAAAATCCATCCTCGATAATGGCTAAAAGTATTGACGAAAGAGCTTGGAAAAACAAAACATTCGGGCAATTTTTATATAATTTATGTTCTGAAAAGCAACAACTACTAAGATCACATAAAGAAATTACTTAAAATACTTAACCATAATACCTTGTCTGTCATTTCTAATAAAGCAGATAGATAGATAGATAGATAGATAGATAGATAGATAGATAGATAGATAGATAGATAGATAGATAGCCTCTTAGCATATGTGTAACTGCTCTTAGGAATAATGACAAAAAAGAAAAATGAAATGGCAAATGAACGCCACGAATAAAAAATTTCAGTGATGGCTGATTCGGAAGCACAGATATTCTGTCGATGGAGTTCAGGATGAGTAGGATTTGAACGGCAGGGAGATTTATATTAAGAAACGAAAGAAAGAAGAATGAGAAAGACAAAACAAATAACTGACCAAAGTTGAGAAAATAGAATGAGTGGAAAGTAGAGGAGCATGCAAAAAAAAGATTGTTGGTGCTCATTAAGAGAGGTGTACCATTGAGAAAGAGGGATGACATTGCACGAGGAAAGACTAAGAAAAATAGAGTGAGTAGAAAGGGAAGGAAGGGAGACTGCCAAGAAAATTATGGAAAATCAAAGAAAATATAAAATACTCAAAGAGAAAAGAACAAAGATGAAAGAAGCAATAAATGAAAATGAAAAGCGTAATAAATGAAAAACCGAAAAGAAAGAAAAATGAAAAATGGTAAATGTATGAGTAAAAAGAGAGAGAAAAGAAAGATTAAGATTCAATTCACTGAAAGAGAATGAAAGAAAACAAGAAAAGGAACGACGGTACATTTATTGTTAAGAGTTGCAGTCACAGTGTTAATTACGTCACATATGACGTGGCATACAATTTGGGCAACTACTTCAAAAGATGAAGCGGCCACCGCAGTGAAGAAAGCACGAAGTCCTCCATATTCATTGAGAAGTGCACTGGGTTGAACCCTTCTTTTCGGGCAATATAGCTTGTATGCAACTCTGGTGGAAGGCTATCAAGAAACTGGCAAAGGGATGGGGTTGTTCATATTTGTTTTTCTTGCTGCTTTATGCTCTTTTCCCCTTGTCTTTTTTTATTTTCATTTCTTTTTCTTTCTTAATTTTCCTATATTCTTTCTTTTTAGATTTTTACACCTCGTTTTTCTTTCTTTACTTTTGGTATTGAATTTTTATTTTATCTCATTGAAAATGTTTGGCATGTCTGTGCCTAGATTTCTTATTCTCTTAGTGTTCTAGCGTCACCCTTTCCTTTTTCTGTGTTTTTATTTCTTCCTTTTGCTCTTTTTTCGTTATGTTTCTTTACTGATATACATCTTTTTCCCTCTCTCTCTCTCTCTCTCTCTCTCTCTCACACACACACACACACACACACACACACACACACACACTTCCTCTCCGCTCCCTGAATTTCTCCTTTCTCTTCCCTTTGTCGTTGTTTTTTTTTTTTTTTCTAATACATCAATCTCTCTTTCTACGGTATTCTCTTATCTTGTGTGTAAGTCTTTTACTGACATCCATCTACACGCCCGCGCACTACTATGTTTTTCCGTCTGCCTCTGTCTCTCGGATTCTCACTCTGTCGATCTCTTTTTGTCTGTTTCTGTCTCTCTCTGTCTCTCTCTGTCTGTCTCTCTCTGTCTGTATCTCTGTGTCTGCCTGTCCGTATCTATCTATCTATCTATCTATCTATCTATCTATCTATCTATCTATCTATCTGCTAATCGTTATCTTTACTTTGGTGACAATACAAAGCTTTCATTCCGGCTTCAACATATTACCTTCCGTCCTATTTGTCTAATACCATCTCTACAATCATCATTACCACCTTTCATCACTTGATCATGCATATTTCTATAGTTGGGTAATTGTCAATCGCATTTTGCATCATTCATCCCAAGAATTTCACTTCCAGATTATGTCCACTGAAGTGTCTTGCTCAACTATTTTCATTCTTCAATTTTTCCGCTTTGTTTCATTATTAATTCATTGACCAACTTTCTTTTATTCAATTATAGAAGTGCGCATTTTTTGAATAGTTGAAACTGTGTTGACCTGTTTTACAAGTGATCTGGATTATATGTATTTTGCGCTTCTTATTTTAATTTGATTCAATTATCTAAATTATTTAAAATGCTCGTTGGCCGAAACGCATTTTGAGAGCAACTAATGGTTCATCTTATATTATCTGCAACATTATAAATATTATTTATTAAGACTTTCAAGCCTTTATATCATTTAGCTGCCCTTTACACTAAAAATAGATGAGTCAATTTCGCAAAAAAAATCATTTGGATCAACAAAATTCATCGGAAAACCAAATTTATTGAATCGTTTATAAAATCTTTCTATTTTAATTGCTTTACTTGCATAATTTTATTTCAGTTTTACTGTTCTTGATTAAAATAATTATAATTTTTCCTTGTCATTTTAATAAATAGTTTTGTAATGGTTTAAATTTGATAATGTTTAATTGAAAGAAATTAAATAGCATTTAAAACCTACATTAGCCTTAGCCAATTTTATCTACATTATCACAACTGTAGTATAGAAAATATTGAAAAAATATTTAATCACGAAATAAAAACGCTCATCCTTTTCCTTAACTGGGTGGCAAAAAAAAAAAAATTTTCTGGGCAGTTTTCTCTTAATTCATCTATCCCTAATAAACAGAGACTAAAAAATCGCCCTTTCAACAATTCGCAATATAATATTCATTGTATTAAATATCCAACTTTTAAATGATTCCAGTTAGCCGTCATGCTAAATTCCACGTAAATGTTTGCATTTTTCAAGTATTGGAAGTAGGAGAGACAATGTCATTAGCTCTCTACATCTGAAAGTTTCACTTGCCAATCTCCAAACGGAAGCATATTTTTTTCTGCATCATTTGAGTAAATGATGACAGTCCATGAAAACTAGGTTGTATAAATATTTCGTGGATTGAAGGATAAAATCAATATTTTATGGAGTGGAACTGATATTTAAAATAATTTGAAAACATGCCAGAGGCTTTTACTTCGAAAGCAAACTTTCACTTAGGATATCATATAAGCTTTCTCTGAAATTAGGCAGTGTCATCAGGAACACAATAGTCAATGAATTTTAAATATTGAGAGAATTTATGACAACATAAAATAATAGGAAAATATTTCCTCTCGTTCATTTTTTCTTCGTAGAGTTATTTTCTTCTTTATATTCTCCTTCTTTTTCTTCTTCTTCTTCTTTGGTTGCCATTTTTGAGCCCACCATACAAGCATAATATTTATTTACTTATGTTTGTGCACATGCGTGCGAGTGTATGCAAAGAAATAAAAACAAAAGCTTTTCTGAGTTTCATAAATTTTGTAAACGTTATTTTATTGAATGAACAAGAAAAACGGCTATTTTTTATATTTCAACCTGTTTACTTTATATCAATGAAGCACAGTGTGGGGTAAAACACTCAAGTCTAAAAATTAATTTCGATTCATATTGATTTAGGTTATAACGTTAGAATTAGAAAAACAATCGAATAGTTAACAAGGTCTAATCCCGGTTTAGCTTTGCAACATGAAATTGTGCAAAACGAAATTGGTCCAATCTTTCAAATGAGTAGAATTTAAGTCTAAACAAATTGAATCACGAGAATACATTTTAAAGCAAACAAAATAGTATTAAAAATTGGACAAATTTAAAATATCAGTGAAAACTCGTCTGTTTTCCAACACAGTGAATAAAATTCATTCTTTCAAATTTCATGCTGTGTTGTCTTGAGTTTAGCACCAAAGCTTCGTAAGAACAACATTGCTTTTTCAGTTTATTTGTTAGAAACACAAGATGAAATGAAATTAGAGTATGGCGTTCCTTATATAAGAATAACCAGGTAGTGATGAAATATTCTTAAGAAACTTTATTGGAACTTCCTATCGAGTACAAAACTAAAAAGGGGTTTATTGTAGCATCTTCTTTTAAAATCTATTTATTCTCAAATTATATATCTTGCATTTGGTTTCAAATTTATTCTCATCTTTCTACTCGGTTAGTGATTATTAAATTTCGTTGGTTTACGATACATTTGAAAACAAAAAAGAGTTCTGCACACAAACTGATGTGATAGACTACTGAGTGAAAAAAGTTAAGCTATCGCACTGTTAATGGATTTTGTTTTATTCAAATAAAATAAGATATAATAGATAATCACCGTGAACCAAAATCCACAGCAATTGATATATTTCTAAACGAAAGGTTAGGTAAATTTTTCAAAGCATGATGTTACTTGTTTTATAACTGATCCTGAAGAGACGAGAACTATGTCGTCTACAAAAGTAAGTTCTCTGTCTTAGTGTGGGCTAAAAGCTATTTTAAGATGAACAAGTAGCCATTCAGCCGTGTGTGCGTTTGCATGTCTTCGTTCTTAGTTCCATCTTTTGAAGTCGGTTTTAACACTCTATTGAAGAATGTAGAGATATGCGATGGAAATGAGATGTCACACACAATTTTGACTCTGCCGAGCTGAACCTCATACAATTGACTAAATATACTGAGGAATTAAGATGACAACTACGTTTCTTCAATATTATACAAAGTCACGATCTAATTACGGCATTTGCACTGTTTTTCGCAACGGACAAGTAGTTTGAGCCTTGAATGTTGATTTCTATACTTCTGTACTTCCATATCTATGGGGGATGTTCTCGAAGACTGAAGTCCTATTACATTTTAGTTTCATCATTTCTTTTACAATTTTTTATGCTATAGATCAGTTAAGTGCCATACGTGATACACGGTTTGGCGATCATGTCTCTAAAGAGACATGATCGATATGACAAACTGGGTAAAAGATGTATCCCGCAGTAGGTTGCCATTGCTTTCTACGGCAGACTGGTTACTGACCAAGGCTATAGAACCTAATCTGTCCTATTATTTAACCCATAACTGGAAGGAATACAAGGGTATTTGTACGTAAGTGAATGCAGGGAATCCAACTGAAATTCGAGCTCCCCGAGTTCGAATTTCATGCTATAGTTACCATGTTAAATTCTAGTTTTGCTAGAGGTTGTATAATGCGTTTGATTGAAGCTTCAGCACTAAAGTACGTGTAAAACTGTTTACGATTGACTCCTTGTCTGTGCGCTGCATAGTGTGTTATGAGCCTGAGTTATTTCAATGTTTGGTGCATATATATATATATATTAGCAGTATAGCCTGGCGTTACTCGGGTGTAATGAAAGCTTTAAAACTAATCCATGGTTCTGGAGCTCAGAGTTTTTGGATGTTGGCACGAAAGACTAAAAAGCAATAGTTGTTACCAGAAGTGAAAACGGTGGACTTAAAGAAAAATGAATGGATGTAAGTCAAATTTTGATTTCCTGGTATCGATATCCAATAAGTTTTTTTTTGTCGTAAACTGAATTTTGAAGGCTAAATAAGTCCTCTGAGTAAATGGTATCATGGCTGAGACTAAGAACTACAAATATACCTACTTAGAGCCAAACCCGATGCAAAAACTAAAATAAAAGGGCTGAAAAAGATACAGACATACAGGCAGATAAACAGACACACACACAAACAACTTGCCTTTTATATATATATATATATATATATATATATAATATTTTCTGCACTATTGTAAGAGCTGCAACCTTGAAACTTCTGAATATCGTTTCTTATGTCTTTGTCTATGAGTGTATCAAATTTGATTAAAATCGGACCACTCCTTATATAAGCCGATTTTTTGATTATCGATTTTCGATATTTATCGGGGGTACCTCGACACAAAATCTAGCTAAGAACACTCGCAGACGCTTATAGTACAACTGTGTAAATTTTCAAGAAAATCGGTTCAGCCGTTTCGGAGTCTATAGGTAACGGACACACAGACACACACATACACACATACGTACACACAGAGACAAAGTTCCATTTATGAATAAGTTTATATATATATGCTGAATTATTCGTCCCTACTGAATATTTGCTTATTTTCTAAGGAAATGCGAATATCTGCAAGTACTTACTGAATTTAAATTTGAATATTTGATACCTTATTTAGTATTTTTTACACTATTTACACTGTTCGTAATGTTGTCCTCATTCAACATGAAAATAACAGTCCGAACAAAGTTAATAGTGAAAACAATAGCAATATTTAATCTCAGAAATATTGATAAATATTCCGTATTTAAATTTGAATAATTCGTTAAATTTTTAAAAGTTTCGATCTATTCTATTCATAGTTATAGATTTTCCTAAAAATTAAGGCAAGCCAAAATTATTTGCCCACCACCACTTAGAGAAATTATGAAATAATTATCCCTTATGGTAATTATAATGATTTTTTCTAAATTTGTCATTTAATACAAACATCTTTAGAAACGGAATAGTATTTACCTGATTCTATAATATTCTAAAAGCTAATGAAGAATACATTATGTGAGTGTCATGTACTGTGATAATTCATTCGTTCTGAAACCACGTCCAGAATAGTTGAACTTGACAAGAAGTACCGAATTAAGATAGTTGATGCGTGCAAACAATGTGATGGATATGTAACACATTCCAAGCATTTAAATTGTTCCTAGATCGATCGACAATTTGTAGCATTATGTTGAAGTACAACAAGGTTCATTGTGATGAGAATAAATTAAGTACTGGCAGAAAACTGTTGATTTCTGAGAGAATGGAAAAGAAAATTGTTAGAGATGTCTCGAAGAATCCTCACATAACCAGGAAGAACATTTTCAATGATGTAAAAACATCAGGGTTCAATGTATCGACGAAGACAGCCACTAGCTGCTTTCATCGACAGGGCTTCGATCTTGCCGCCCAAGGAAAATTCCCTTGCTTAAGGTTAAACACTTAAAATGCATTAAAATGATTAGCTTATCATGGAAACCATCTAGAACATGGGAGTACATATTGGAACTCTGTTTTATTGTCAGATAAATTCAAATTAGAATTATTTGGTCATATGAATTCCCGTTATGTATGGAGATAGTGAATAAAGCTCAAAAACCAGAAAATAGTCTCCCTATAATTTAAGAGCGGTGGTGGGAGTATTCTGCTCTGGGGATATTTTGCTGCTTTTGGACCAAGAGAACTAGTGAGAATACAGGATATCATGCATAACGAGCAGTATTTGGCTGTTCTTAAAAATAATATAAAACAAAGCGCACGAAAGCTTTGTTTAAGGCGTCACTGGATGTTCCATGACAATAATACCAAACACACGGCATAAATTGTTACAAAATACTTAGATAACACCAAAATTAAGGTATTGGAACCATCGTAAACCGCAGTGAAATTTATGGGCATGTTTGAAAAAAAAAGTAAGAGAAAGAAGTCTATTTCTAATATGTAGAAACTAAAAACTATTGCCAAGGAAGAATGGAACAAAATACCTACCAATGTGTGTTGTGATCTTGTAAGGAACGATGAAAAATAATTTAAGACAATAATCAAGAATAACGACTACACAATTATTATTAATTATTGAGGAAAGAAGATCATGTCAAATGTTTTTTTACAATTTTTTAAAATTAAAATTAAAATTCGTATATAGGGGGCACCAGTGATCTAAGTTCATCGGAGCAGAAGCAGTGAAAGTATTTATAGAAGAGACACAGGGAAGCCACGTCACGCCGGTGAGAGAGTGACTGCAGCCGGCCTGCCAAGTCGGTATCGATCACATTACAGACTCTCCGTTGTATTTTGTCAAAACCCCGAGGAGAATAGCAGGGGCACCCGACCAGATGTGGCAGCAGTATTCAATACACAGGCGGATGGTAGATTTATATTTGTGCAGGATAGATTCAGACGGAAAAAACTTCCGGACCCTGCACAGAGAACCGACTTTCATAGCAGCGGATTTAGCAATGGATTCGATATGGTCATTCCACTTGAGGTTCGCTGGGAGTGTGAGACCAAGGAGGCGTAGTGTTTTACTCTCTGGGAGGCAAGCCTGTTCCATGCTAATGGGAGGTAGGTGCGATTGTCTATGATGGTTAATTGATAGCAGCATCGTTTTAAAATTTACGAGCCATTTCTTACTCCAGTCCACTACAGGCGGTAATTTGCAGGGTCCGAGTGTTCTCCAGTGTTCTTAAATATAGGAACTACAGAGGAAGACTTCCAACAGGCAGGAAACCAGGAAGCAGATAGGCAGAAGTTGTAGAGAGGACAGAGGAGTGTTCAAGGGTTCATTTCTTCAAGACTATGATTGGGATTCCGTCCCCTCCGCTCGCTTTGTGACGGTCAAGTTTTGAGATTAAGTTAGAAACCAGCGAGGGTGTAATATGGACGTCATTCAGTTGAGCCTCAGTTCTAGGTGGGAAGTCGGGTGTAGAAACTCCAGACGAATCTAGTCTCGAATTGATTGAGAATCTGCGAGCAAAGCATTCAGTCTTGTCTGCTGAGGAGATGAGGACCTCAAATTTATTGATTAGTGGGGGTATTGAGTACTTGCTCTTGTTGAGCACGCTTTTACAGAGTCGCCAGTAGTCTTTGGCGCCGAACTTAGAGGATGCTATGCGTTGCTTCATTCTGGCAGTAAACAACATCTTAGCTTCGTTAAGTATCTTTTTTACACTTAGTATGAGCTGAGGCGAAAAGGTGCCTGTTTTGGTCCGACGAGTAGCTACGATAGAACCGGAAGAAATGATTCCGGTGGGCAATGGCGACCGAGTTTGAGTGATTGAAAAATTCATGGTGTGGACACCAGCAAGGTCGGTGACAGAGTTTTCCAGCCACTTGACAACAAATCTATACCCTAACTATAAACAATAACAAATATCTATTTTTCTGTTTAATCTCTTTCATTTTTAATGCACTTAATTAACTGGTTTATATTAGTTACAAACAGAAAATTATACAGTGAAAAGGTCAGTTATGCATTTTAGTGGGTATAGGTGTTTGAGTTGATATATCTGTTCTTCATTTCCTTAATTGCTTTTTCCGTCTCATATAGCTGAAACGTACAGTTTCTAATTTGTTTAAAGGAAACCACCGTTCAATTAACTATTTCAGGAAAGCACGTGTCTTTTTAGAATCTATATCGGCGAGAATCATTTTTGAACCTGTAACGGCAATGGTTTCCCTGATGAAAAAAAGATTATGCAGGTTCGATTCCTGTCAGGAAACACATTTTTCTTTAGTAGAACTTCTCCATCGATCGGTTATTATTAATTTCACTATTTAAAAATATGAAGAACAGAAATGGCAACTCAGATACGTGTATCCGCTAAAAATGACGTTTGTCATAGTAGGAAATGATGTCAGATTTAAAAAGTTTATTATATATATATATATATATATATATATATATACCGAGCGCCCATAGCTCAGAGCTAGAGTCGCCGACTGATGCCAATACGGTCGGGTTTCAATCATTGGTAAAAAGCAATCTAACCGTACTGATGAGCTGTGATACAGCGAAACAGATCTGTCTGCGGATGACTATTTACGCTCTCACGCCCTGATTGAGCATTCTGGAAGAATGGTAGATTTTGAAAAACAATATCTACTCTAGCATCTACGCATCTACGCATCTCAGCTATTGGGCGTGTATAATGATAAAATACACGCTAAAACGTCTGCCTCCTTCTACCGAACGCCTATAGCTCAGAGGTAGAATCGCCGACTGACGCCAATTCAGTCGGGTTTCAACCCTGGATAAAAAGCAATCGGTTGTCTAACCGTACTGATGAGCTGTGATACAGCGAAACAGATCTGTCTGCGGATATATATATATATATATATATATATATATATATATATATATATATATTGTAACTAAGTTGTTGAACTCGTAGGTTTATTTACCTTTTTGTTCATGCATTTACTTTTATAAAGAGTGCTCGATACAAATTACAGTATATATATATATATATATATATATATATATATATATATATATATATATATATATATATAAGTATATCGTAATCCCTTATCGTTAGGGGATATAAGACGCAGTTTTAAAAAGCAGAAAAATTTCAGGGAATGCGTTTATTTTCATACATGAAATGCAAATGACTTTAAGACAGAGGAAATGATCAAAACTTGTGCAAAAGGAAGAGAAAAAAATATAAAAAACGGGACATTTTATTTTATTTTATTTTATTTTTGCGATTCATAAGCATTACGCAAACTTGATAATGACTCATGTTGTATACGACCACTAAATCACTATTAAACATTGAGAAAACAAATCGAAATAAAATAGAACGAACTTGTTTGTTACGGTTTTTATGAGAATCTGAGGTATTTCTTTCGAAAGTATTTGTGTAATTCTGAAAAAGACTGTTTGTAACGAATCCAGGTCACTTTTCTGTGCTCGTGAGCATCGAAAATCTGAGAGTGGAAGGTCGTTCTCGTCAAACCTTTGAAAGTCGCCTTCGTCGTCGGGGGCACACAGTACTGATCGAATTCTTTATCTTTCAGCTGATTTGTAATCTGTGTAGCATGCATTGCCGGCGAGATTGTCGTTACTATCGTGTGTATCCTTGTGGTATCTCTCTTGACCCCGTTTCTGTAACAATTCTTCGTATAGGATGTCATCTGCGGTACCGTCGAGCTTGTTCGAGACGCAGCATTTCAGGAAGGCTTTGACAATGTTAGTGGCATCAAACTGTTCCCAAGCGTCAAAAGCGAATTGCAGCTGTCTTCAATTTCTGGTTTTGCCTTCCGATGTGTAATTTGTTGCAGTATGCGATTAGATAAATATTTTATCTCCGAATTTATTCTACCATATTTGTTTTTATTCATTTAATTCTGGGACTAAATTCTACTAAATTGTTGGTTTAAAGGCCGTTTCGACATCTAAAGTTTTCTGTTATACAGCTAGTGTCACATTCCAATGAAATATTTTTTTTTGTTTTTTTTTAAGTCCGTTACCCTTTGAATTCAGCCATTCTCTACCTCCAATTACTGGACACTTGCCTCTCTCTCTCTCTCTCTCTCTCTCTCTCTCTCTCTCTCTCTCTCTCTCTCTCTCAAACACACTGCTTATTTACTGGTAGCCGACATAAACTGGAAAAATCAGAGCAAATTTGGTATGACTTTAGAAATTTCCTCAACTTTCAGTGGCTCGCACGTGGTAAGATTGAATTTTCTGCTAATTTATTCTACCATATTTATTTTTATTCATTTAATTTTGGGACTAAATTCTACTAAATTGCTGGTTTAAAGGCCGTTTCGACTTTTACTAAGTTGAAACTTAGTAAAAAAAAAAAATATTTTCACGTCTATTGAACAGGTGAAGAGGTTCATCCCTTGTTTCCTGTTTAGGATGTGGTTTCCGGTTTTTCTCTTTTCCAATCTTTTCACTCTTTTTTTATTTTATTTTATTTTTTTCAATTGGAGTAGATAGACTAAACTATCGCCCGGTTCACACTCCACCCTCGTCTATTGAACAGGTGAAGAGGCTCATCCCTTGTTTCCTGTTTAGGATGTGGTTTCCGGTTTTTCTCTTTTCCAGTCTTTTCACTCTTACGTAGCCATATGCGCATCAGTGGCGTTTTCGCCTTGCTTGTGGTGATATGATTAAAAAAAAAAAATTAGCAAATAAATCCAATTTGACCCGATTTTGTTCTGAAAAAAATGGGATTCAGTTCTAAACTAAAGTGTATGACGCCGCACACTTTTTTGATACAATTCTGGATGAAAAAAATATATATATATGTATATATGAATACATATATGTGTGTATGTGTGCGCGTGTGTGAGTGTGTGTATGTGCAGACATTGTTATGTACGTACTAATATTATTATTATTACCCCCACCCTTGGCCTCTCTCTCTCTCTCTCTCTCCATATATAAGGTTGAAGCCATTGATCAAAACCCATTTGATGCCTCCAAAATTCCATTATCTGATTACCGTACAGGAAAATGAACTTAAAGATATAATCGTTGATTAAATGTATCCTGTTTGCTCATTGATCCTAAGTTCAAATCCTCGGTTGAATTGTAAAATTCATATACTTTGAATGAACTGGAAGAACAACGTAAAAACGAATACGCGATCACCTCTCGCATGGACAGTGGAATGAGAACAATAAACTCATAAATCAAGTCAACTCATAAATCAAGTCGATACGATATTGCTAAGAAACAATAATAAATTACATATTACGAATGACAAAAAGGGATAGTAAACCTAAAACTCTATGAAAGTAAAAATTGGCTTTCACATATGACAATTAGAATTCACAACTTTCTTTAAGCGTATGTTTAATGGCAAGTTGCAAATCCGGGAATAAAAACTAATTCAAAGGCTAATGGAACACTTTGCTTGATTTATATGAGCCAAATTAATGAATTAATGAATTCTTAATTTATTAGAAAAATATTATAAAAATTAGTTTTATTAAAATCTCGATTTGTATATAAAAATCATTATCACTATTCAATAATATTTTTGTGAATTAAAGCTGATAAAATAACTATTAAATCGTTGTTCATATTGGAATAATTGCTTCAAATTTATCAATTTATTTTCGTAGATATTTTCCTTTCATTTACTATATGTGTACGTAAATAAAAATGTAGAACATAGAACTGAAAACAATTTATCAAACAAATATTACAGGTTTTTCTTTTGTGGTGGGGGTTCATTTTTCAAATAACCTTTATTTTTCGGCGATTTTTTTTTTTTACAAACAAATTCTTTCTCGTGAGATCATCTTCAGAATAATTTACAAGCTATTAAGGTACAAAGTAAAAAGTGATTCATAAAATTGAAAAAAGATTTATTACAGGTGTGTCTTTTAATGAAT
Organism: Ascarosepion bandense; assembly: GCA_037127315.1. NCBI lineage: Eukaryota > Metazoa > Mollusca > Cephalopoda > Sepiida > Sepiidae > Ascarosepion > Ascarosepion bandense. The sequence continues at coordinate 1,931,522 of JBBBDQ010000875.1, read as the reverse complement.
CTATAAATGCTGAACTAATGAGATTGTTGGGGAGCGGGATTTCCGTGTCAAAGTCTTGGTTTGTTGCTTACAGCTCTTTAATAAATGTCAGAAGAATTGGAGCAATTATATATAGGAGCCTTAATTTTGGATAAAAATCTTTCTGCGGGTGAATGCTGAAAAGAAAGAAAGAAAGCCTTCGCAAAAACATTTGATCAAATTTTGAGAAGTTGCTCGACCCAAAAATTCTCAATACTTACACTTCATTTGTTATATTTTTCCCAAGACTTCAAAATACAGTCAGTTAATTTCCATACGCAATACACGCTTGAATGATCTGACTAAGTAGAAGATTTTCTCGCAATAGTCGCAATAGGTTGCCATTATTTTCTGCGGTAACTGGTTGCCAATCAAAGCTATAGAACCCAATCTGTCTTGTTATTTAGCCCATAGCTGGAGGGAGAAGAGATGGATTAATACCTTTCCCATTGGTATATCTGCATAACTGAATGAAATGAATTGGACTCGGATCTCTGATTTCTCATACCGAGCCGATATCCTTTGCAAAATACACAAACGCTAAATTAACTTTTATACATTACAGAGCGTTCTCTCTCTCTCTCTCTCTCTCTCTCTCTCTCTCTCTCTCTCTCTCTCTCTCTCTCATTATCTATCTTTCTCTTTTTCATTATCTATCTATCTATATGTGTATGCATGTGAATACGCACACACACGCGCGCGCGCACGTGTGTGTGTGTGTGTGTGTGTGTGTGTGTGTGTGTGTGTGTGTGTGTGTGTGTGTGTGCATAAATTGCAGTGATGTTATCTTGATATTACTGAGAAAAAAAAGAAAAAAACATAATTGTGCGCGGGTGAAAACAGCCGCATGAAATTTTCATGATAAAAACAGGTTTGATTATATAATTTATAAAAATTATAGTCGTGTTTGTTGACGTCATTGCCCATGTCATTCTAGTTTGCGATATTGAAATATACAGTGTAACTAATTATAATTTTTAAAGTACCTGTGAGTTATAACAAAGTTCTTAGCAAATTGAGTAAATTAAAAAAGTACAGGATTAATCTTTGTTAATGCTAATAATTTCTTTTCTTTCATTAATTGCCGAATTTTTAGACAAAATATTTTCAAATACATTAAGTAGGAAGATTCATTTCTGATGTTATTTTATTTGAAAAGTATTAAAAAACGATTATTATTTTGTTATTTTTCTTTACATTATTATAAATATAATTGCCCGATTATTGTAGTTCATTTAAAAATAAAAAAAATAAATCAATAAATAAAAAAAAATCATAAATTAATTCTTCTCGTCTGTTTAACTTCAGTATTTAAATTAATTTTATTAGTATTCTAGTCATTATAATGATTTTATAAAAGAAATTGTAGCAGCAGTAATAATAGTGCGAGGGGAGCATGAAGTGTCATTTTGTTCTCCAAGCAGAAAAAAAGCAAAATTTATACTATTTGAGTCTTATAGATTTCACAAATATGCTGAAACGCAGAGTTTTAATATCGACTCATATTTTAATTCGTGGGTTAAAAAAAACTTGCAACTTTTGTAGTTCATATTGTCCTGATGACGTCAGTCTAATTGACGCTCTTCGCTAAAATCTTAACTACCCATCTTGTTGAAAATAACTAAACTTTCAGAAAAAATAGACGAAATGATTAAAAACATAATTCGTAAGATTTTTTTTGATTTTTTCAGGTTTTCCTGCGTGATACAGTTTTCAAAATGACGATTTTAAATGCACCACCAACTTAAAAAGTAATGGTTCAAAAAAAGTAAATTTAAAACTTTGATTTGTAAACATGTGAGAGAAAAATAAATAAATAAAAAATAATAATAACAGTTGTCATTAGCCATAGAAATCGTGTGAAAGGATACGATGATTTTGCCCCAATATTTATCATACGGTATCTTTGTCTCATTTCATTAAATGAAAGTTGATCACAAAATAAAAATTAGGGTAATGATTCCATCGCAATAGAAAAACTAATTACATTTAAACATTTATTGATATAATAAAGCGATACGTTTCAAGAGAACAGTAGCGGTAAAGATGTTAATTAGAAATAGTAATAATAGCAGTAATGGAAATAATGATTAATAATTATTATGATGAAAATAAAATGATTAAAGAAATTATAAATTTGTATGATTTGTTGAAGACTTTTATTCTTAGTTGCAGTGGTTGTGGTGGTAGTGTTAATAGTAGTAAATGTTGTGACGCTAAAACGGCCGAGGTTATCGTGCCCCAGACTCACCGATCTATTGGGTCTTCATTGCCTGTATTTTATTCACAGTTGAGATGGCTTCTTGATAAACATGTTAGAGAACGCATAACACGCGACACACACACACACACACATGCACGCAAAATATACATACTCATACTCCTATCAAAGCTATTTTTTATTGACCCTTATTGAAAATATTCAAACGTTAACATAGGTTAACTCGTGCGCATTGAGACAAAAAAATGCATATACACGTACAAATATACAGGAATACAGATACACGAACACACACACACACACACACACAGATTCACGCATGCATATAAAAGATGAAGCTGAGAGACGCAGACAAATCGACAATAATAAAGCTACGCACGCAAACAGGCCAGAATATTCGTAACATGAATGTTCCTTTTGCATAATTATCATAAGTATGTTTATTCAACACACACATGTATGCATGCACCCCACACACAATTGCACGCACGTACGTACGCCTACACCTTAGCACGCAATCGAGTGCATATATGCACATCATTCTACGATCATGTACACTTAGATGACAGAAATGTAGCTTTTAATTTATGCTAATCCAGTGTGTATAACTATATGTACGCATCTGCCTGTCATGGCTACAAATATATTAATGGCTATTTGTGCATATACCAGCTGGAAATTTCTGCTTCAATGATTATCGATTTAAAAAAAATGTCGAAACCTCTTTCTTTTTTTAAGTAAAGAAAATTAACTGAATTTAGAGTATTTAAGTAAATCAGAAAAGAATTTGTGAAATTCATCTTTTATATCAACTTTTTAATAAAAGTGAACTATTTACAAAATATTTTACATTCAAAAGGATCAATCGTTTTACCTAATAGAAAATAATTGAGGAGTTGAAGCATTATTGCTAAGAATAAATTGTAGTTTCCTGTTCATAATGCACTGAAATTGAAATTACTTTTGAATGCATTTGCATCTTACACACTATTGTGTTTTATCTTCAGATAAATGACAATAATTGTTGCCATAAAAAGTCTTTGAAATAAATTAATCTTATCCCATTTTTATCAGCAGCTATTCTTTCTATTTATGAAATGCATCTTTAAATATACCAGACACTAACCTTTATTGTTACCCTTACACTCGATGATAAAGGCACTAGAAATAAAAACCAATGTGAATATATTGGATATAAAGGGTACAGCAGAGGATTAGTTTTCTTATACATAACATTAAATATCTTTTACGTCACTTAATGATGTTTTCTTTTCGATTAAATGTCCTAAATTTAGTAAAATAATAACAGTTTTAATTTTTTTAAACTAAGTATATTATATTTCTAACATTAACCATTATTTGAAAATGTTAACCCATCGACCACCAACATTCTTATTTTAGATTGTCCTTGATAGCACATCAACTTTGTTTTATTCACCCAACATAAAGTTTCGCTATTATTCAAATAGCAGACATTAACACTAGTTTTCATTTTAATACTGCTTATTCTTTTAAATAAGATTTATTTTAATTGCAATTTGCATTTGCGTATCTTGAAATTTTACAGCAAACTTTTAAGAAGAAACAATTGATACTCAAATCTTCAAAGTTAAAATTAATTAAAGAAAACCAGAAATGAAAGCAAATAACATTTTTCAATGCGACTCTTAAAAAAACGGAAATATCATCACGTATTAATTTACATAAAGTTATTTCACGTTCCTGTTAACTTTATCTTTGTTTTTCCTTTCGCTTTTTTAGTTTAGAACGACATTTGACGACCGGTGGAATTGCAGAAAACAACTTCGTAAACTCTGTCGGTATCCGATTGGGAAAATACCAGGTTTAGTAAGCTTGGATATGTGGGTGGTGTAATGGATAATAGCTTGGAACTGGAAATCAGAGAGCCAAGTTCCAATTCCAGTCGAGTTCGTTATATTCACTTACGTTCAAATACCTGTTTTAAATAACCAGCAAAAGGTTGATAAATCGTAAAAAAAGAAAAATCAATCATAGACTCCGTTCATATAGATGCAAAATTGCTCTCTTTTAAACGAATAAATTGTAAGCGGCAAAAAGAAGAAACTAAGATTACATAAAAAACACTGATTGTTCCAAATAAATGCAAAATCCTTACTAAACAAGAGTGTTTACAGATTGTGACAAGATGTGGGTTTTCTATTCTGATGCTGAGTCAGGCACAAGTTCAAATTTGCGAAAAATACGAACAGAAAAACAGTGTTGCTCTGATATTCCAAATGAGTAAATGCCCTTTAGAAATCTGATTGTCGTACAGACTGAAACACCAATCCCTGATACCGGTAGCAAATTCCTGGTACCAGTGGCAAATATGCGACAAATACCTGGTATCGATGGTGAATACCAAGCCAATCACAGATATTGATTACGTTTACACAGGATTGAATGATTTCGTGAACCTATGACAGGCACCGTTTTTACAGAATTTTTTTAGTCTAGCTCAAGGTCAAAATAGTGGAAGGCTCAATATTGGCATGAGAAACAAGCTTGCTAATCGTTGCAATAGTATAAACATTTAATTGCTTTACAAATTTATATATTTTGAATGCAGTTGTTATTCTGAATAATTCGTTGATGTTTGTGATTTAGTACTTTCGATCGTTTAATGTGCAAAAGTTGTGTGAATGTAGTTGCATTGTGTGCATGTGATGCATTAATAATATTCATCAAAACTCACTCGATGCAGGAAAATACGTTTTTAAGGATATGTATATCACAATTTTATTAGAGATTACACATGTACACACAAATGCATATATACAAGTAGGTGCGAAAAATTAACAGCGCTTCCAAAAATTAAAATGGTCATTTGATCAGATGTTGAGAAGTAGGAGGGGCCAATTTTTTTTAAATTATCCCTTGTAGAAATTTTTTGAAAACAACAGCTGCAACAGCAGTTGTTGTAGAATTCAAAAACAATACTAGGTTTTAATTGCTAAGCATTCTCCTGAAAAATATGGCTTACAGAAAAACAAAACAACAATAGCACCGTATAGAAATGATGAAGGATTATAATTTAGCTTCTATGTGACTCTTGCAGGGGACATACATACATACATACATACATACATACATACATACATACATACATACTCGTATTCGTGGATACTCGTCTGGCGGGGTGGTTAGCTAATCCCCATTGTAGACGCCTGCCCAAGCACATTTGTTTTTGTACAACACCTATCTGTGGAATATACGACCTATGCTGAACTGACCTTAGTTACAGTTTCTAGGAGAGAGCGCGTTATGTAGCATGAACAACAGTCTGAACCAAGCCAGGACGCTCAAACTCTCGGTCACAATGACTTGTGACTTCGAGTCATCGACGGCTCCTCAAAGAAAGCTGTCTACCCAATTTCACTCACAAGACATGGGTCAACTTGTGGTATGGTTTTTAGGCACTTTCCGACGGATAACATCAAGAAATCACCTTTCTGACAAATCGACCATGGTGAGATTCTAATCATAGTCCCATAGTCGAGATGCTGACGTGTTAACCACTCGGCCACATACATATATGTGTGAATATGATATGATATGATATGATATATATATATATATATATATATATATATATATATATATATATCAGACAATATTAGGTAATTGAATGACAAAATGGTTAAAGTAACGAGTTTCGTCCTCTCAAAAATCTTAATTGTACTAAAATAATATTTGGACTAAAGTAATATTTTTTTTAGATGGAATTATGTATGTATAAGAGTTAGAAGGGGAGATATAAACGCATGCATACGTACATGAAAAATTATATATTGTGTGTCTTAAAAGCATGTAAAGACATTGACTTGAGCAGAATATTTCAACAGCGTCAATTTTCACAATACAGTTACACCTCTTGAATATAAAGATTCGCTGTCACACGGCTTTTTCGCGCGCACACGAATCTATATGTATATGTGTGTTTCCAGTCATAAATCATATATATTTATTTATCTACTCTCTTTATTTCTCTCTCTCTCTCTCTCTCTCTCTCTTTTACACACACCATCTGTCTATGCTTCGATTAAATGAGTGCGTTCTAGTTTCTCTGTGTGTACGCACCCGTTGATAACATATGTGCATTGCTGATTAAATTAGAGACAAACGGGGAAGTGTTTATAAATCTAACGTTTAGTTTTTATTTTAGCTTATCAGAAAAATCCTGATGAAGTTAAAATTAAAGCGAAACATGTTAGATGAAGACTTTCTTGTTTGTTCCTTATTTAATCATTATGACGGAAATATGTATTTGGTTCAATTCATTTATATATATATATGTGTGTGTGTGTGTGTGTGTGTGTGTGTGTGTGTGTGTGTGTGTGTGTGTGTGTGCATATACATTATAACCATATATTTCTCTTGTCATTTTTTATGTATCTATATGAATTTATTTAATAGCTTCCATACAGGTGTAAATATTTGTACTAGATATTTAGTAACTTTATCAGTCTGTCTCTCAAGTTGTTAACTGTATTTACTATTTTGTGAAAATAAAACCGTTAACTTTTCAACTGCAAAAAGTATTTAAAAAACATGGTTCAATGTTAAACAGTCAATATCACTTCTAAATCATGAAAAATTTTTAGATAGATAGATAGATAGATAGATAGATAGATAGATAGATAGATAGATAGAAATTATGTACTGCGTGCATAAACATACATAAACGCTCAAAGCCAGTAGGTAGGAATCGACGCTTATTCACTGCATTCAACCCACTAGTGGGTTCAAGAAGACGAAAATATTACGGAAAATAAATATTTGCGCAATGCTTACTCATTTGTTATCATTTATAATATATGAAGATATTAGCGCTTACATTTGTCTTTATTGTCTTTATTGAAATCGAAATTTCCCGTCGAATATTACATTCGTGTGCACGCACACACACACACACACACACACACACACATAGAATGGCTGAGAAAGAAACCCTTTTTTTCCTTCTTTCTTCTTCTGAGCCCCGCAATACGTTGCCACGGCAACCAAACAGGGAGACAAACGGATAGAAAGTCACCTCGACTTTCTTTTATGCATCTTTGTTTTTATTTATTTCCATTATGCATTTAATTTGCCAATTTTCTTTCTTTCTTCTTTCGCTCTTTATCGCTACCATATTTTATTTTGCTTTATTGCACTTTTTCCTTTATTTCCACTGCAATTTACATTTTTCCCTTTAGCTTTTCTTTTTCTGCTTCTGTCTTTATCTTCCTTCATTTGCTTTCTCTCCAAATTTTCTTCAACACTCTCTTCTTTTTCTCCTTTTCAGACTTTACCTCAATCTTTTGTCCCTATTTTATTTGTTTTGTCCGAGTCGTTTTTTCCTTTTAGTTCATTTTATTTTATTTTTTTATTTATCCCCGCCTTTCACTATCAATTTCAGTATTTTGATCTCTTTATTTTCCTTCTTTCTTTTTATGGTCCATTTGTCTTCTTTTTAAGCGTATCATCATTATTGTCCCTTTATTGACTTGTTTTCCTTGTTGTTCTCTCGGTTTCCTTAATTGTTATCTTCTTATCACTCATCTTTTTTCATCTTACTTAGTTTTATTTTTCTATTATTTTTCTTCCTTTCTAAAGCATAATGACGAGTTATAAACACCAACATCTGCCATCCCATCAAAAGCAGCAGGACAGGAGTAAGAGATACCGCCGCGCCAAATCCCCAACACAAACGCGCAAATACAACAGCTTTTCCATCTGCATATGAATATGTAAATATGATTGCACATGAACAATCTCACGAGCGCGTACATAGACACAAAAATATATATTCTTTTCGAAAAGAATATAAAGAACACATTGACAGAAGCATCTATTAATGGACACCTACATCCAATTGATATTCGGATAAGTTCACTCACGCATATGCACAGACACACATACAGATACACATACAGACACACACACACACACACACACACATATATACAGAGTGTGATGGGTAAATTGTCGTAAATTGATTAATTTGCTTGGAGGGATCATCAATGATGACGACGTTATACCTTCATTCATTTTCACACGGAGTTTCAGACTTAATATGGAGGCTTACATCAAGTGCCTTGAGGATGTAGGGTCAAGAGAGTGGCTACTGGAAGACCTTTTGTCTGACAACAACTCTGCATCATGCCAGAGAAGTAGAAGAACCAAGTTATGGCTGTCAGACAATTTCTGCGACAACATCACCTCTTACATTTGACCATTTAACTCACCAGACTGCAACACCCTTGCCATAATTTTTGTATGTATGGGGCGTAGTTGAGTCAAAGACCAAAGCAAAAATTATGGCAATATTCACCAACTTAGACAAGGAAACTATCCACAGGAGTTGCAGGAGATCCTGAAGTCATCTAGAATGTGTGGTTGAGGTGAATGGCAATTTTATTGAATAAGTTTACTATTTAGTACTTCAATATATTTTGGTAAATATATCTGTTTAAATTTAGACAACAATTCATTTATCGCACCCTATATATATATAGTCTGATTGATAGAGAAATGTATCAGCAGATGGATAACTAAAAAAGTTATAAATGCATTTTGCACACTGTTGGATAGTGTTTAGAACGGGATAGTCTAGTAAAACATTGATACTGTATAGTGAATTTAATCCTTACTGAGTGCTCCAAACCTGTTGCCTTCTAGCAACTGAATAAATGTCTGTATAAGGCATAACGAAAAGCGAACCGATCTATTTTCAAATAAATTATAACAAATTTCATATTTTTACTATTAGAAACGCGTTACTGTTTTAAACATCAAATATATAACATTTGCATTCATCACTTGTGACAAATAAGGTTGCATTTATAAGAAGCAAAAATGGAAACAACGCTTTTCGAGAAATCTCTTGGGATATTCAAAATAGAAAATGGTCCCGACATATTCAACTGACTTGACAATGAGAGACTCTAAGCACTTTTGGAGACTTATTATTCATTTCTTCCCTTTTTTTTCTTTTTCACTATTTTTGTCAAATAAACTTGCGCAAAAAGAATGTTTAATGTTATTATTGAAAAATATCTTCTGTTGAATGGATATATATATTTTAAAACTGAGATTCCCTCCGCTGTTTGAACATTGACGATTCATTTATAAAGCCTTTTCCCATCATCCCAGTTGGTCAATGATTTCCGTGTCAAATAACTTTCTTGTGACTGCTCTTACTATAAGGCTGTTTAGGGTTGGCTCTATTGCATCTAACATCTTGAAACTGTATCTTTTCAATTTCGTCTTTTATAACGCAAAGACACATTCCAGTTGGCACAAGTGGTTTCCTTCTCTTCAATTCACAAATTAATCCGAAATTATAAATTCCTGTTATATTTCATACACAAGCTATTTGCAATTCAGCTTGAACAAGTCTCTTCAAAATCTGGTAATTTCTTACACTCATCAAGTATTATGAAGGGTTTCTTTTCTTTTTTTTTTTTTTTTTTTGCTGTTTTTTGTTTTTTCTATTATTTCTCTTAGAGTTTTAACGCAGAGTAATTGCCAATCAGGATATCTTTATTGAATGTGAATAAAATAATAGTGTCACCTAAGATAGGTGACACTATTATTTTATTATTTATCCTCTCTCTCTCTCTCTCTCTCTCTCTCTCTCTCTCTCTCAGATATATATATATATATATATATATATATATATATTCCATGTGTAAATGAGTTATGACGCACCCAAGGTTTCTACTATTTCGGTGTCTTCAGGCGATTTGCAATAACTGATTTTACCGTTATTTTAAGAATGCTCACGTAACAGGGATTTTTTTTATAAACGCGCACAAGCCAAAATCTTTAAAAAGAAATGTAACTGTAGGGACAAAAATAAATGCCCGCTTTTATTACTTTGTAATACGAAAGAAGTCATTTACAAAGCACATGACTTAAATGGTCAAAACAAGACATATTTGGAATCAACCAAAGTAACTTTTAAGACTAGATGATTTAACCAGAAGCCTAAATTCAAACTAGAAAACTTAAAAAATTGTACAAAATTGGTTAACCACGTGTGGAAATTAAAATTAAAATATGGAAAAGACCCAGACATAATGTGGAGTATAATAAAAACAGCCAAGCGGTACAACGGTGGAAAAATATGTAGACTGTGCCAGGAAGAAACGTTAGCTATTATGTTATTCCCAAACAAAAATGAATTATTAAATGAAAGAACAGAAATTATGACCAGGTGTAACCATACCAACAAATACCTATTAGGATCATACAATAACAGATGAAAACGTTCTAAATTCTTCTAATTTTGAAAATTGCGCGTTCATAAAAACAATTCCTATTACGTGAGCGTTCTTAAAAAACAGTTATTGTAAATTATTAATCATTTATTGTAAATCGCCTGAAGACAAAGAAAAGACAATAACACAAGTTGCGTTATAACTCGTTTAGAAATGAAAAATTTTCAAAAGTTCCACAATATAATGGTACTGAGCACTTTTTAATACAACTGTGTACTGGTCTAATTTATGACCAAAAACTAAATAATTATATATATATATATATATATATATATATATATATATAGAGAGAGAGAGAGAGAGAGAGAGAGATGTGGGTTGCTGCTTCCGAAACTTGAAAATTTTAACACGTAACCTGGTACCATGAACTGTGAAAGCGGAAGCAGAAGAAATATAAGAAGTTGAGACAAAAGAAAGAAAGAAAGAAAGAAAGAAAGAAAGAATTGGGAAATATCAGAATGAATCAGAAGCGTGTATAATTATCTGAGTAAATAAAAAAGTTCAAATTGCGAGTAACAGAAAGTCATCTTATATCAGTTAAGTTAGGGATTATTTAAAAATGATGTAATATGATTGAAAATGTGAAATAGATAAGGATAAAAATAGAAAGACAATAAGTTATATATTAATTACTAATTAACAACCTAAATTAGTATAAATTAAATCCATACATTATATTTCAATAATTAATTTTCAAATTTTGGACCATTTAATAGACTGCTGCTTCCTGTACACAAAAATAAATCTTGTGAGAATAATGATTATTTTAGCGTATTATTTCAACTATTATTCTTTAATTCTAACAAAGTTTATTGACTGTGAATTCAAACTTTGTACTTATTTTAACCATGCTATTAAAACATAACTGGTCTAGTTTTTAATTCATGTACGTGAATAATGATTTATTTATTCATAACCTCTGCCTAAATTGCTTAAAATTAATTTTGAAACATCTTGAGGATTTCACATCAGCAAAATAGGACTTTGATTCTGACATTGCCTTCCGTCTTACTGTTCCCAAAAATGCCTCGTTGTGTACAGTGAAAGTGCTTTAGCTGACAGAACTGTACTGAAGTGGTTGGCTAAGTTTTAAGTTGGTGATTGTAGCCTTATTGATGAAGAATGCTCAGACAGACCCTCACTACAGATGACGACCAAATAAAGACATTGATTGAGAATAAACCGCATCACACAATATGGGAATAGACAGAATGCTAAAGTTATCCAAATCCACTATCCATAAGCACTTAGTCAAGCTTCGGTACTGCAATCACTACTATGTTTAGGTATCACATGATCTGACCGTAAATAATCTTTTGGATAATAATTCTATCTCGGATTTTCTGTATAAACGCAATGAAAAATCAGTCATTTTTTAGGCAAATTGTGACGGGTGATGAGAAACGGATTGTTTACAACAATGTTCAGCGAAAAATTTCTGGGGTAAGTGATATGAACCAATTTTTGCCACCCGAAAGCAGGTCTTCATCCCATGAAAGTCATACTGTGCATCTTGTTGGTTTAGAAAGGAATCCTGTATTATGAGCATCTGTCAAGTAACAAGTCAGTTGATTTTGAAAATTACTGCTTGCAACTAGACGAATTAAAGACAGCAATTCAAATAAAACGTTTAGAATTGGCGAACAGGAAAGGTTTTTTTCTATCAGGATAATGCCAGACTTCACGTTTCTTTGACAACTCGGCAAAGATTGTTGCAGCTTGGCTGGAATGTGTTACCAAACACGACATTTTCACCGGACATTACTCCTTCGAATTTAATAATTTCTTTCGAATCCTTGCAAAATAATCTCAATGGAAATTATTTACATTTTTTGGATGACATAATAAAGACACTTTAATGGGTTCTTTCCTGAGAAACCATCAAAATTCTTGGAAGATGGAATTTTTAAGTTGTAAAAAAGTTGAAGCAATGATGTGCAACATATTGGTTCATATTTAATTGAATAAATATTTAATGGCGTAATTTTATTTTGTGTTTTAACTTTCCTTAAAAGTCGACATGAACTTTCCGGATAACCCAATACTTCCACTTCCTGTAAATACACATAATCTGATAATTAAGTTCTCCGTAGACTTTAAGGCAACCTCCAATTATTTTCGTCTGAGAAAAACTACTGATTTGAGCACATAGAATGTATTAAAATCAAAAAAATATTACAGAATTTAATCGGAAAACATAAAGAAATTTAACCTTTTCTAGTGCTGACTAAATCCAATAAAGAGTAAAAGCACATACAGCTGCCATCAAAGGTCATGATAAACTTTATCTGAGTTCACTGCCAAAACAAAGGTCTCTCTATGATGCTGAAGTGAAGATTACTTCGTCTGAATTTTATACTTTTCAGTTGAATTTGTGCATCAATAAATCCGTAGCCTGATACGAAGGTTTTAACAAATACATACAAGTTGCATAAAATAAATATCTTTTTCATTATTGGGATACGGATTATTGATTTACCTACATAAATTCCTTTTAGATCAGAGATATTCTCGAGAGGAAATATTTTCATTCTAGTTTGTTTCAGCGCCTACTTATTCCGAAGAGATTTGTTGCATGACTTGTCACATAAGGGAGTACACTATGTTTCTTCGATGACAAAAACAGTTAAAAGTAATACTAATTATCATAATAGTTTGACTTTATAGAATCTGGTCAGTTTGGAATATATGACTTTATAAACAAAACTAAAAACTTAACCGTTAAACTGTATATGTATTTATGTAAAAATACGCATATGAAGACAGAAAATGACCTCAGTTTTATCATGTAAAACTTTAGCTCGATTTTTCAGTGCCGTTTTCAAAGTAAATTTTTATGTATAGTTTTTAAATTGAACATACAAGTAAATTACTTTGGACACATTTTTGAAAATATGCACTCCTTGACAATATTTTTGAAAAATGCACTCCTTGAGTAAATAATGCACTAGACACAAAATATATATAAAAATACTTAATGTTTTAGAATAGAGGCGAACAGCGCCAAATGTTTTGCTTCCTACAAATAAAAGTTTGCTTATTATTAAATATTAAAGATGAAAACGTTATTTTTCCAGGAACGGAAATATTGTACTAACAACAACAAATATGAGGACAACAGTCTGCATGAAAATAAACTCGCCACTTTTTCAAAAGACCAAATTTCTGGGACTTTCCAAACATTTCATTTTTTTATTTGCATTATATTGTTAAGTCGAACTAAATTCATTAAAAATATTACAGTACTATTCAGAATAAAAAACGAATCTTTATAGAAATCAACACAAATGTACTTGTAAGGGTTTTTGTTTTGCACTAAATCCTCTCTTATAAATTCACTTGTGAAACTTTTTCAACTCTTACTCATTGATAACGCAACAGATTAGGACAGTTTCTTTTCATTTCACTAACATATAAAGTGGTTGTGGATAGAAAATGTATTTCTTGCTCTAATTCTTTTTTGCCAACAAATCAAAACAGATTTTAAATATCTGAACACGTGAATTTAAATCGAAAATGATGTATTGACTTTCCCAATGTTATCCTATCCTTTGATCGAAATGTTGTGAGAAAAATAATTCAAATCGATTACGTTTATTTTCGATTGAACAAAATCGAAAATGAGCCTTGGTTTTGTAGTAAAGTTGTTTGAAAAAGAAAATAGATTACCACAGGGAAAAATTTCACCGCGACACACTGAAGTTAGAAGAAAATGAAAAATGTGATATTTTATGATAGAAAAGGTAAGTGCACGAGCGTGGTTCATCCAGTTTTATTGTGTACTTCTGATCATATGCTTCAGTTCTTGCTGCCAATTGCTAATCAAATGCAACCATCAAGAATTCCGAATAAAAGAAGTAAACAAAGTCACTGCATACTCTACTGTAATATCCCATCACTTTTATCCGTTATCTCATGGATTAAGGTCGAAAAGAGTGAGTGATAGAGAGAGAAGAGAAGAGTTATAATTTTTTTTTTTTTTTGTTGCTATTGTTCTATCCCAGCTATGACCATTATAATGTGTCAAGGGCAATTAATAAGGAAGCACGCCAATCTGTCAAAAGCATTTGATTATACGGTTTGGTTGTTCGAGAATTTATATCTTCCGAATAATTCGAAAGAGGTAAAAATGACCTGCAACCATCTTAATTTGTCATTTTATTATTTCTATTATTATTTTATTCGTGCCTCCCATTTTACATCCTACAGAGCCGCTCCAAATTATGGTCCCGAGTAGACAGTATTAGTGATATCACTTGACTGACATTACGTATTATGTAGACTGTTTCAAAGGTTGCTCTTCTAGACAGCGTAGGCGATTAATTTTTCCATTGCTTTATCCTTTAATCATAATGCTCTTATCCATGCTGCTGCTGCTGGTATTTCACCCTTCATAATTCAAAGTCTGCAGAAATTTCTATCCAAGTACTCGAACATGTTCTTTGTAACCTTTTTAATTTTTTTTTTTTTTTTTTTTCTTGACTTGTTTTCAGTATTGCTATGAATCAGGTTAGCTTTCTGTCAATGTAGATAGTTATGTCCCGGAAGCTGTTGACATCATTGTTGTTAGGGAACGGGTTTATCTGATGTTTGTGCCACTACTTAGGCGTTTAGATTTTATAATTTTTGCTGGTATTCAATGAGTCTAACGGAACATTTTCCAGCTTTAACTACAACTGGAATTAATGATATTCTCATGTACCAAATCTTTGAGATTATAATTTCAATATCCTTGTATTTTTAGTTTTCCTTTAAGATATTCAAAGATACATTACAATTTGCAGTGACTGCAATGCTGATAAGAAATGACATTCTGTTCTTTGGTTTTTTTACCACAATATCTGGGCAATTATCTTTGATTGTTTTGTCTTTGGGTATTGTAAGAACTAACAAAATTGTTACAGGTTCTATTTCTCTAACCGGGTGTGTGTGATGTTCATCCCAGTTTTCTTTTTCGGAAGATCTAGAAAGATACATTTGTTAACGGGCGCTCGCCGCCTGGTCGTTAATGGCATCGATTCAGCAACTGGTCTTCAAGTCGACCATCACAACGGTGTTCTTCCCCGCCCACGTTGTGAATTTCGATCTTAAGAAAATCACTCTGAAATCTTGCTATTTGACTCTACACCAACTTGAACCAGACTGAACACGCGCGCACATTGGAGTTAATGAAAATGGCACCAAAACTAAATTGAATGAGGCCCGAATAAGTTGCGGAGAAAGTTTTTATATACATACAAAAAGAAACACAAGAAAAATAGAATATAACAATCGCCAATCCCTTATCTCTACTTAACCGACGACGGAGCGGACGTTTTGTTCAAGAGAAGTGTTTGTCTTCTTAACATTAATTAGAGTTTTTGGTTGGTAATGTCATTTCACTCCAATCGGAAATTTCAAGTTTGTAATGATTCAAAAATATCTTTGTCCGCTTTTTAATGCTATCAGTAAGGAATGTCAGCCATGTCGATAAGAAAGAAAATTTTGTTGTTTTGGTTTTTGATCACGGTGGCTAGACAATTATATTTGTCTGTGTTGTCAGTGGGTATTGTAAAAACAAATAAAATTGTTACAGGTTCTATTTCTCTAACCGGGTGTGTGTGATGTTCATCCCAGATTCTTTTTTTTGAAAATCTTTAAAGATACATTAAAATCTGCAAAGAATGTTTTAGTCACGATGTCTGAGCAGTTGTCTTACATTGTGTGATGTTCTTCCCAGTTTCTTGCAGTTTACTTTTTTGAAGATCTTCAAGGATACATTAAAATTTGAAGGGACTGCCAGCCATGTTCATAAGAAAGTACAAATATTTTGTATTGGTTTTTGGTCACGATGTGTGAACAGTTATCTTTCATTGTGTTATGTTCTTCCTAGTTTCTTGCAGTTTCCTTTTTGGAAGATCTTCAAAGACACATTAATACCTGCAGGGACTGCCAGCTATGTCGATAAGAAAGTACATTCTGTTTTATTGGTTTGTGGTCACAATGTCCGAACAGTTATCTTTGATTGTGTAAAGTTAATTCCAGTTTCCTGCAGTTTCCTTTTTTGCAAGATCTTCAAGGATACATTACATTCTGTAGGTTCTGCCAGCCATGTTGATAAGTAAGTACATTCTTTTGAATTATTTTTTGGTCACGATGTCTAAGCAGTTATATTTGATTGTGTGATGATCTTCCCAGTTTCTTGTAGTTTCCTTTATTGGAAGATCTTCAAAAATACATTAAAATCTGCAGGGATTGTCAGCCATATCGATAAAAAAACATTCTTTAGTATTGGTTTTTAGTCACGATGTCTGAGTAGCTATCTCTGATTTTGTGATATTCTTCCCAGTCTCTTGCAGTTTCCTTTTTTGGACGATCATCAATCTGCAGGTTCTGCCATATATGCCGATAAGAAGGTACATTCTGTTTTATTGGTTTTTGGTCACGATGTCTGAGCAGTTATCTTTGATCGTTCTTCTGTTTCTATTTTTTCCAATTTGCATTTCTACCTTTTCGAATCTTTTTCTTTTTTCTGCATTATTTTTCTTCCATTAATTTTTTGCATTTCTCTTTTTTTCCATTATTAATTTGTCCTTTTCAGAATTTTTACTGTTTTACTTTATTTTTTATTTTCTGCTTTTTTTACTTAGCTTCTCAAGTTTTTTTAATTTCCGTTTTTCTACTTTTCCAGTTTCTTCTTTCCGATTTTTTCATTTCTTTTTTTTTTTTGAACATTTTCCCTCTGATTTTTTATTTTCTTCTGCTTTTTTTTCCATTTAATTAGTTTTTAGGTATACTCATATTTTATTCACTATTTTCTAATTTGTTTCTTTTTTGGCATTTCTTTTTTTTCTGTTTTTTTTTTCAATTTTATTTCTGCTTTTTTGTTTTCCTTTTTTGATGTACTTTTAAGAATTTCTGCATTTCTGATTTTTTTTTTACATTTGTCTCTTTTCATCTTTATACTTTTTAATTTATATTTTTCTCTTTTGTGAATTTCTTAATTCTCGTTTTTATCTCATTTCTTTTTTGTGCCTCTTTTAAATGCACTTTTCTGCTTTTTTCTCCCTTTTTCCTCTTTCATTTCCACTTTTTTGTTTTCACTATTTTCTGCTTATTTATTTTCTACGTTTTAATTTTTCATTTCTTATATTTTCACATTTAATTATTTTCTGCTTTGTTTTTTTTGTTTTGTTTTTTTCAATTTTTACTTTTCAGACTTTCTGCATTTTTCTCCTTTTTAAGCACTTTCCAGCTTTTGAAATTTTTTCCCCTCTATTTTTTAATTTGTTTCTCATTGTCTGCAGTTTCTCCATTTCCAGTTTAGAAAATGATAAAAAATCAGTGAAGTACTAATTCTGAATATAACAAACAAACAAAGAGAAATAGAAATGGAGAAAATCAGAAAATTGAAAGAAAATAATGCAGAAAAGTAGAAAAAGCAGTAAAGTAGAAATGCTAAAAGGAAACAAATTAGAAAGAATAATAGTAAAAAAAAAAGCATGAAAATAATAATATAATGAAAACTTAAAAAGGAAAAAAATCGGGAAATAGCAGAAAATCAGAAAAAATGCGTAAAACCAGAAAAATGAATTAGAAAAAAAAAGCAGGCAAGGAGAAATGCTTAAAACAAACAAAACAGAAAAGAAAAAGAAAAAAGATGATAGCAGGAAATAAAAAAGCCAAAAATAGCAAAATTTTAGGAAAGGAGAAAGAGAAAAGAGCAGACATAATTAAAACAGAAAAGGAGAAAATAAAAAAAGCTGAAATAAAGGAAAAACAGAAAAACAACAGAAAGCAGAAAAGTGCATAGAGAATAGGTACAAAAAGAAGAAATAGAAAAAATTGAGAAATAAGTAATTGAAAAAAGAGAAAATGTGAAATTAATAAAACAGAAAAACAAATGCAGAAATTCAAAATATTACAAATTTAAAAAAATGAAAAAGCAGAAATTTAATAAAACGTAAAAAAGAGCATAAATGTTGAAAAGAAGCAAATTAGAAAAGCAAAAATAGAAAATGTGAATATCACAAAACTAAGAAAGCAAAAAATGAAAAATACATAAAATAGCAGAAAAGTAGAAACAGAGAAAAAAATGCAGAAAATCAGAAGAATGTAGAAGGAGAATAAGGAAGAAAAGTACAAAAGATCAGAGGAAAAATGTTAAAAAAAAGAAATGTAAAGAGAAAAGCAAAAAATAAAAAACATAGTGACAAATGTAGAAAAAGAAGAAAATAAAAAATAAACTAGAAGATAAGAATTTCTGAAAAAATAAATTAAAAATGGGAAAAAGGAAAATGCAGAAAATATTAAAAGGCAAATAATGCAGAAAGCATAAAAAAGCAAAAAATGGAAATTCTAAATTGAAACAATGGAAAAAAATTAAAAATTCTAAATGGAAACAAATAAAAAATAGAATAATAAGGATATTACAAAAAAACAAAAAATATCAGAAAAAGATAAATAAAACAGAGAAAGAGAAAAAGGCAGAAATCAGAAAAAAGAAATGGAGTAAAATGCAGAAAATTAAAAAAGCAGAAAAATGAATAAAATGAGAAAGACATTGAAATAGAAGAGGGAAAAAATCAAAAGCTGAAAAAGATTGTAAAAGAGAAAAAGTAGAAAAACATGCAAGAGCAGAGAAAATATATGAAAAGAAGAAATGAAAAATTAGTAATAATAAAAAATAAATGAGATAAGAATAAATGGAAAAACAAAAAGACAAAAGTAGAAAATACAGAAAGTGAGAAAAAAGGAGAGAAGTAATAATTCTGAAAGTAACAGACAAAGAAATGGAAATGGAGAAAAGTAGATAATTGAAAAATAAGAATAATGCTGACAATCAGAAAATAGCAGCAAAGTAAAAATGCCAAAAAGAAACAAATCAGAAAGAATTGCAGAAAAATTTTAAAAATCAGAAAAGCATGAAAGTAGAAAGCTGAAAAATAAAAACTGAAAAAAAAATCTGAAAATAGCACAAAATAAGGAAAATGCAGAAAACAAAAATAAAAAATAGAAAAAACAGCAGAAAGGAGGATACCAAGAAGAATCAAATTAGAAAATAAAAAGAAAAAAAAGATTAGAGCAGGAAACTAAAAATAAAAAAAAGGGAATTAAAAATGGAGACAAAAGCAGAAATCATTAAAACAGAGAAGGAAAAAGTAAAAGAAAAATTTAAGTAAAATACGAAAAGAAGAAAAAACAAAAAGAAAAGAAAAGAGCAAAAGGACAGGTATGAAAAGAAGAAATGAGAAAAATGAAAAATAAATAATTGAAAAGGAAAAACGGTGAAACTAAAAACAGAAAGATGAAAACAGAATAATATGAAAAAAATTAGAAATGTAGAAATTCCCAAAAGTTCATTTTTCTCATCTGTTTTTTATCTTTCTGCTATTCTCATTTTTTATTCTTCATTTCCTAATTCGTTTCTTTTTAGTCTTTCTTCTTTTCTGTTCGTTTTCTCATTTTATTAGTTTTCTGTTTTTCCATCTTTTTTAATTTGTACTTTTCAGAATTTTTAGCTTTCTGATTTTTTACAAAATTTTCTTCACTTGTCTTTCTGTTTTATTAATTTCACCTTTTCTCCTTTTTTTACTTTTTTCTCACTTTCTTTATTTCTTCTTTTTCGTATCTTCTCTCGATACCCTTTTCTGATTTTTTTATTGATTTTTGCCCTTTTCCTTTCATATTTCAGACTTTTTTAGTTTTTCTTTTTCTGTTTTAATGATCTGTGCTTCTTTTTACTTTTCTGAATTTCTACTTTTTTCTGCTTTTTCCTGTTTTTATCTTTTTCTTTTTCATTATAATTGGTTTCGTTTTAAGATTTCTCCTTTATAGCATTTTTCTCTATTTTTTTTTTTCAAGTTTTCTGCATTTTTCTGATTTTCTACAATTTCTTATCTTTTTACATTCTGTTTTTCAGCATTTTTCTACTTTTTTTTAATAATCCAATCGTCCCAAGCAAGGCATTTTACTGCCACTGTTTTGCAGGGGGTTACATAGGAGGAAAGTTATGACAAACAGTTATAGGGGATGTCAGAAAGCGGGTAAGAGAAGGATAAGAATACTGATGAGAGTGGAGGGGGCGGAGAAGGGAGCATGAGAGAGAGGATGCAGGTTAGTGAGATAGGAAATGGCTATTGACTTTACATTTAAATTCTTGGTGATTGTAGCTGTCGGGAAAACAAGTAAATGGAAGGGAATTCCACAGGTGGAAAGTGCGAGAAAAAAAGCTGATGAAAGTAGAATTTGCGTTTAAAATTGATTGGTTTTACAATAAAAGGGTGAGAAACTGACTGTATCTGAGCTGCCAAGTCGGGATCGATCACATTACAGATTCTCCGTTTGATTTTGTCAAGAACCCCGAGGTGGATAGCAGGAGCACCCGACTAGATATGGCAGCAGTATTCAATGCACGGACGGATAATAGATTTATATATGTACAGGATTGTTTCAGACAAAAAAAAATTCCTGGTCCTACACAGAGAACCGACATTCTTAGCAGCGGATTTAGCTATGGATTCTATATAGTCATTCCACTTGAGGTCTGTTGTGTGAATTAAGCCGAGGAGACGCAGTGTTTTGCTTTCAGGGAGACCAGCCTGATCCATACTAATGGTGGGTAGGAGCGATTGTCTGTGATGGTTAATAGGTAGCAGCGTCGTTTTGGAAGCATTAGAATTCACAAGCCATTTCTTACTCCAGTCCGCCACGGATCGGTCGTCATTTTCATGCTCGGCAGCGAAGTTTGCTTTGTCAGCCTCAGCAGATTTTTTATCGATGCGAGAGTAAACTGTAGTGTTGTCAGTGTATATGCCTACTTGGGATCTTATTACATCTGGGAGATCGTTAATGTAGATAATAAAAAGCATAGGACCTAGAATAGAGCCTTGAGGGACACCCGCATTCGTATAATGTCCGTTCAACACTACCTTCATTCTGCGATTTGAAAGAAATGACTGGATAAGGACAAACAATTGTCCAGTTATACAATCACCTCGCAGCTTGGATAGAAGGCCAGCGTGCCAGACTCGGTCAAACGCTTTGGAGATATCTAGGGCAACAGTTCTGGCTTCGCCATTCTTGTCAAGAACCTGGTGTATATACTCGTGAGCATATCAGCAGTAGACCTGGTGAAGCGGAAATCATACTGTTTGTCA
Organism: Ascarosepion bandense; assembly: GCA_037127315.1. NCBI lineage: Eukaryota > Metazoa > Mollusca > Cephalopoda > Sepiida > Sepiidae > Ascarosepion > Ascarosepion bandense. The sequence goes on along the minus strand of JBBBDQ010000875.1, from coordinate 1,909,857 downwards.
GAGAATAGTCTGTCAGCTGTGAGATGTTGAACCACCTCGGCGTTGATGATGGCTTTGAACACTTTGCCAAAATCGGTAGGAGGCTAATAGGGCGATAATTAGAGGGGTCAGAGGGTTCACCTGTGTTTATATATATTGGAACCACGAAGGAGGACTTCCGGTAGGCAGGAAATCAAAAGAGGCAGTAGTTATAGAGTTTGGAGAAAACAGACGAGAGTTCAGGGGAACATTTCGTCAGGACAATGATTGGGATTCCGTCACCACCGCTCGCTTTATGGTGGTCAAGCTTTGAAATTATGTTATTTCTGCATTATTCTCCTTTCAGTAATTTTCTGCATTACTTTTTTATCATTTTTAATTTGATTCTTTTTTCAGAATTTCTACTCTTCTAATTTCATTTTTCTTTTCTGTTTTTTTAATTTTTACTTTTCTTCTTTTCTAATTTCATATTTTCTATTTTTCATTTCTTCTTTTCAGACATTTTTCTCTCTGCTTTTCTTTTCTTTCCTCCTTTTTCTCCTTTTTTTTTTTGATTTTATGCTTTTTTCTCCTCTTCTGCATTTTTTCTTCCTTTTCTGCTTTTTTAGTTTCCTCTATTCTCATTTTTATCTTGCTTTTCCATTTTTTCAGCATTTATGCTTTTCTGCTATTTTTCTCATTTTATTAATCTTCTGCTTTTTCATTCCCATTTTTAATTTGTAATTTTTGCAATTTAAATTTTATGATTTTTTTCATTTTTCTGCTTTTGTCTTTCTGTTTTTTTTAATTTCATCTGCTCTCATTTTTAATTACTTCTTTCTCAATTTTCTCATTTCTTCTTTTTGTACCTATTCTCTGGACTCATTTCTGCTTTTCTATTGATGTTTTTCTTATTTTTTTTCCTTTACTTCAGATTTTTTATTGTTTTCTTTTCTGTTTTAACAATTTTTTATTTTTTTTATCTTCTCTTAATTTCTGCTTTTTAATTTCCTGCTATCATCTTTTTGTCTCTTCCAATCTGTTTTTTTTTTTTTTTTCTCCATTTCTTTTTTCCGGATTTCTTCATTTTTTTCTGCTATTTTGGGATCTTTTTCATTTTCTTTTTTCAGATACTTCTACTTTTATGTTTTGCTTCTTTTTTAAAATTTGCTATAATTCTTTCTAATTTGTTTCCTTTTAGAATTTCTACTTTTCTGTTTTCTTCTGCTTTTAGCATTATTCTTCATTTTTCAATTTTCTGCTCATCTCTATTTCTTTTTCTCCTTTTTTCTTATTTTCAGAATGAGTACTTCCCTACTTTTTCTCACTTTCTGCCTTTCTCTACTTTAGTCTTCCTTTTTAATTTCTGCTTTTCTCCTCTTACAATTTATTTTTCTTCTTTTCAGCTTCTAGAGTTTTTAACTTTTTTTAATTTTCTTGCCTTATATTTTCTAATTTCTGCTTTAATTTTCCGTTTCTGATTATTTCTGCTTTTTTATTTTCTGCTCTTCTCTGTTTTCTTCCTTAATTTGTTTCTGTTTAGCAATTTCATGTTTCTGCCTTGTTCGCCATTTCTTTTTACTTCTTTTATGCTTTTTCTGTTTTTTACTTGTTTTCTAATTTTCTATTTTTTGTTTTTCTTTATTTCTTCATTTTCTTGAATGTTTTTTTATGGATATTTTAATTTAATTATCTGAGTTTCCTTTCTGATTTTTTGTTTTTCAACTTTTATACAATTTTTTTGTTTTTTTAATTTTCTTCTTTTCTAAGTTTTCTGCTTTTCTTCTTTTCTATTTTTATGTTTTTAATTTGTTCTTTTCAAAAGTTTTACTTTTCTACTTTTTCTTCATTTTCTGCTTTTCTTTTTTCTATTTACAATTTTTTCATTTTTGTTCACTTCTTATTTTCATACATTTTCTCTTATTCTGTTTTTCCTATTTCACTTTTTTCCTCTGATTCTCATTTTCTCCATTTTTTTTGCTTTTTTCTTCAATTTTTTCTGATTTTCTACTTTAATTTTATTTTCTTCCTTTTTTCTTTATTCTGTTATTTATGCTTTTTATTTTTTTATTCTTCCTGTCCCAGTTTGTTTCCTTTTAGCATTTCTACCTTTCTGTATTATTCTTTTTATTACTTTACTGTTTTCTTTTCTATTTTTCTATTTTTAATTTGTTATTTCCAGAATTTCTTTTTTTAATTTTCTTCTCTCTCTCTCTCTCTCTCTCTCTCTCTCTCTCTCTCTCTCTCTCTCTCTCTCTCTCTCTGGTTTTTCTCCTTTCTTTTTTTTGCTTTTCTTTCTTTCGTTTTTTTTTGTTTTTGTTTTTCTGCTATTTTCTGATTTTTTCCTATTTTTATTTTCCACCTTTTAGAATTTCTGCTTTTATCGTTTTCTTCAATCCTTGTTTTAATTTCCCTTTCTAATTTGTTTTCTTTTAGCATTTCTACTTTTCTACTTTTCTGCATTATTTCTTTTTTAATTTCCTCTTTTTCACATTTTCTACTTTTCCTAACAAAACATTAACATTGGGCACTTTATTCAGAAATTTGATTTCAATGTACAACATCTTTTTCTTATTCTTTCATCCCAAGTAATGCGATAATGCCACAGGAGCATAATGGGTTACTGAGAGTGGATGAGAATTAGAAGAATTTATTGAATAGAAAGGACAATAAAGGAACAGGGTTCAGGAAGACAGTTATGGCAATTAATGTTGCATTATTTCTTTTTTAAGATTTTAAGTTGCATGGAAGTAAGTAAAAGTAAGTAACTAGAAGATAAGTGCAAGAAAATAAACTATGAGAATAAAACTTACAGTTTCATCTTGCTTTTCAACAATAAAACAATTAGATCTAGTAGCCAACCTATTATTATGCTTAAATTCATGCAGCTGCGGTACCAGGTAAGTGAACACATTTGAACAACTAACATGAACATATTAATAGAAAAGATTGAGATAAACCATGTCATTGTGGTGGGAAAGTAACTGAAGTTGAGATGCCAGGTTAAGACCGATAACATCATAGATACTGCTTTGGATTTTGTTGGGTATTTCATGATAGCATATATATATATATATATATATATATATATATATATATATATATATATATATATATGGGGGTAATATTCAATGCAAGACCAAATGGTAGATTTATAAATGTACAAGATTGAATTGTTATTAGCAAATTGAAAAAAAACGTTCATGTGGCCTTGGTTTTAAGACCACTCAAAGAAAACACGAACACAACGGATTGACAACAATATAATGTACAATACAACATATAATAAATATAGATGCCATGTACTGTCTCCTGGCTTAAATAGAATCTGGTTGAGTTCACTCTGATATGTGGCTAATGCTCCCACAACACTCCTCCCCCACCCGAAAGAGTTTTCCCCGTGGAAAACTATCAGTATTTTTTCTCTTCAGGTCTGCACAGAGGGTCTGTGATTTTTCTTTTCCGATTAGATCTCCTCGTCTCTGGTGCAACCTGAGGGGGTTCTAAATAAAAGTTATCGTAGATTATATCGATTGGTTTTTCACTTATGGGTGGCAGTTCTTCCGTGTCGTTAAATCGACATTTTTTCAATTGATTCAGGTGCCGTTTGTGCACCTTTTTGGACTCTGTATTATATATATCGAACCTGGTCAGTACTTAAGTGGGTGACCATTTGGGAATACCAGGCGCTGTAAACGTAAGGACCAAGATTGGTCCACCGGTCCTCCAGGTTTGGAGGTTGGGTGCAGGGCTAACAACCCTACCCCGTAAAAAACAGTTTGTTACAGAAACAGCAACAAAAAGTTGCTGCCCTATGCAACATCTGGGTGTGATGGATAAATGATGATGATGATTATATATATATATATAAGGTTCCCTATTCTCTGCTTTATTGATCTTACCTCCCAGAATGTCATGTTATTTTTATATGACTTGAATAATACTTTCTCGTTGCATTTGTAATGTTTCTTAAGAGGCGTGATGTTCCTTTTGAACCTTACCTGTCTGGGTATCAACTTGTCGAAGACTGGTTTAATCTTCCTTGAGAACATCACCTCGGCCAGTGACTGACCTGTAGGTGTGTTCGGGTTGAGAGTGATGCAGTAAACTTATAAGAATTGTTGTAAAGCTTAATCGATTGGTGTACCTTGTGCCTTCTTCAGAGCCCTTTTGAGTATGTCCACAAACCTTTCCGCTAAGCCATTAGACCTAGGGTGATACTGTAGAGCTGTCAAATGTTTTACCTGAAAAAGTTCGCAAAAATTCTTGAAATCGCTGGACGTAAACTGTGTTCTTTGATCAGAGACAATTGTATCCACCACGCCGAACCTTTCGAAAAGCTCATGTATAAAAGATATGGTGCAATTCGCCGTATGCCTTTTACACCTTAGAACTTCAGACCACTTGGAATGACTGTCTACTACGATTAAGTAGTGGTGATCTTCTATCAGACCCGCAAAATATATGTGAATGCGTTCCCATGGGTGTTCAGTCTTTGGCCATAGTTTGCCGGTTGTTGGAGGACTTTTGGCAGCTAATGCGCAACCTTTACATGATTCCACTGCGTTGATAATATCCTTATCCATGTTTATCTAATAAACGTATCCTCTCATTAAAAATTTTCATGCGGTTCTTCCCTGGATGACCGGCATGAAAGTCTCTCAGAATTTTATTCGGTAGAGTTTTAGGGATTGCTACTCCATCGTTGTAGAGTAGTACCTGGTCGAATAAGGAAAATACTTCCGGCACATTTTTATCCTTTAATTCAATTTTGTTTTTTGTTGATACAATAAAATCATCTGACGAAGCCTCTCTTTTAATGTCTGACAAAGAGACTGGTAATTCTCTCATAATGTTGGCTATCATGTCTTTTATTTCCCCGTCTGATCTCTGTGTTGCAATTATTGAGTCCTCGAATAATTCCTTGTTTTCTGAGACCAATCTTGATAAGCCGTCTGCATGGCAGATCTTTCCCGATGACAGATGTTCTATTTTGAAATTGTATTTGAGTAAGATAGTACCCCAACGTATCAACCTGTTGGCTGTATATACAGGTAGTCCTTTTTTATTTCCGTATATTGCTAATAATAGCTTGTGATCAGTCTGCAATATGAACTTCCTTCCGTATGGAACTTTGTAGTAGCAAAAATAATGCTTAATGCCTCTTTTTCAATTTGTGAGTATTGCTTTTCTGCTGGCAGTAGGGATCGTGAGGCGTGAGCAATAGGCTTTTTTGTTCCGTCTGGGAATTTATGCAGAATACATGCACCGACACCGTAACTACTAACATCACTGGCTAGTATAATCTCCAAGTTAGGGTCGTAATGTGTTAATACTAGATCTGAGACAAATGTCTTCTTAATTTTATTGAACGCTGACTGGCATTCGTCAGTCCAGTTCCATCGTACATCTTACTTAAACAAGTTATTTAATGGTGCCCTGAGATCAGGCATATTTTTTATAAAACTTTGGTAGAAATTAGCTAATCCAAGGAAGTAAAGATTGGACAACGTGTGGGGTGGGCATCTGTTTAATGGCTTTGATTCTCTCTGGGTCGAGACGTCGGCCTTCTTTGTTTATTATAAACCCTAGATATTTTCTTTGAGGTAGAAAGAACTTACATCTTGACTCTTTCACTCTGAAGCCGTATTCTTTTATCTTCCCAAATACGCTCTTGCTCTTCAACCAATTCGCTTCAGACTAGTATGTTGTCCAAATAAGTGGTGGCATATTCAAGGTCCCCTAGTATTGTGTCCATTGTTTGTTGGAATATAGATGGGGAAACCTTTATGCCAAAGGCTAACCTATTAAATTTATAAAGTCCCCTATGCGTGTTGATGCATAGTAGCTTTGAGGATTCATTATCTACCTCGATTTGAAGGTACGCATCCGACAAATCGATCTTCAATAATATTTTACCTCCGTTTTATCGGTTAAAAACTTCTTCATGGCTAGGCAAAGGATAATGGTGGTCTTTGAGAGCTGCGTTTAAACCAGTCGAGAAGTCTGTACAGACTCTAATTTGATTAGTTTTCTTCTTGACGTAAACCACAGGTGCTGCCAATTCAGAGAAACCTACTTTTGTTAATATTTGTGAATCGATTAACCTGTCCAATTCCCTGTCGGTTTGTTCTATGGCAGCGAATGGCACGTTTCTTTTCTTTCTGAAGACTGGTTTTACGTTATCTTTCAGTTGGAATTTTGCTTTTATCTTGCTACACTTTCCCAGGTCTCCTGAGAAGACGTCCGCAAATTCGTTTTTTAGTTCATTTTTTAATTCTTCACTTTTTGAGATAGTAGACTGAATGTTTTTACAAAATGTGTTAAGCGGACAATTCCAGGGGTCAAATCTTTCGATCCAATCAGTGCCAAATAATTTCGTAGTATTTTTCATGACGTACGCCTTAAGCTTTGTTGTTGTTCCGTTTAGCGTAACGGTAAGGCTACCTTGCCAAGATATCCAGTTTCTCTCCCGTTACAGACCTTACTGATTCTTTCGTTTTTAGTAATGTTGGTCTTTTTAATCTACGCCATGTATGGACATTAATAATCGTTAGATCAGATCCACTGTCTAATTGCAGTTTAAATTTCTTATTTGCTATTTCTACAGTTACGTATTTACGCAAACTGTTTTCTTCATTGTCGCTAGATTGCGTTTGTCTGACCCAATTTCTTGGTCTTCTTAGTCGAATTTCATACTAGCAGTTATTTGCATAATGACCAGTTTTGCCACAGTTTCGGCATACGATTTTTTGCTTCCAGGACATAATTTCCTCCAGTGCATTTTATGACATTTATCGCACGGCCCTGGGGGTGGGGAGTTTTTCTGTTTATTAGTATATTTGTCGAACTGTTTTTTATTGCGTCTATCAGGGGAGTAATATTTTGGTCTGTTATAACTTTGATAAAACTCTTTTCCCTCGTTCCGTTCTGGGGAGTAGCGCTTTTGATTAATTTTTTTAATGTGGCTGACTGCAGCCTCTTCGATATTTTTAGAGTCGCTTTCCGTTGAAATGACTCTTTGGCAGTCTTCTGCCAACTTTTGCAACGTAATTTCGGGTTTATTGTTCAACTTAGTCAAAACACGACGCCTTATTTCCGCGTCTTTTGCAGATATCAGGCCTTGCACGAATACGAGATACTTAAAATTCGGATAGTCTAAAATCGTTACAATGCTTTGACAGTAGCAGCAAAAGTTTTTAAAAATCCGATTTTAATAAAAACTTTTTCCTATCAAAAAGTTTCGTGCCCTGTCCATGCTCCATACTATTGCTAGCACTTTTCAATATTCGGCTAATTAGTTTCTGCTGATGCTAATCTTCTTGATATGTACATGATTGGGCGTTCTTCTTGTGATAAAAAAGCAGTAATCTCATTCTCACATGCGTCCGTGGTTAACGTTATTTCTCTTTAGGGATTAAACACTTTTATTATTGGTTTGCTCCTCAGAATATTCTTTAGTGTTTTAAAAGCGGTAGTTTACTTCAGTTTTTTCTTTTTTTTTTTTTTTTAGTAATTTTGCAAATTGTTCTTTTGTGTCGCTGTATCTTGGTATATGTCTACTATAAAAATTTATCAGCCCCCCAAAAGTTCTATTTCTTTTATTTGTTGGAGCAGCTATTTCTATTTTTTTTTTTTTTTTGTTTTTTTGTTTTGTTTTTTTGTTAGTCTACCATCAGGTGATATGCCTTCTACCCCTACAGTTATAGCGTTCTGGTATTTTATCATTTTTTTTATTTTTTCCAATAGGACGCTTTCAATTGCTTTTTAAAAAATATAGCTACAATTTTTTATCCCAAACGGAAGACGTGTCGATTTTAATAAACCTATAGGTGTTTATCGTGGTTATTTCCTTGCATTTCTTTTCAATTTCTACTTGATTTTATGCTGATTTGAGATCAATTTTTCTCAAAATACTCCATTTTTGCTAACTCGTGGCTTGCGGAAACGCGTTTGAACATATCTGATTATTCACACCTGTCTTATAATCACCACCTATCCTTAAATCTCCATCAGCTTTCTTTATCACTACTATCAGTGACGCCCAATTACTACCACTTTGAGTTACCTTTTCTAGTATACCTTGTTGTATCATGTTGTTTCAATTTGCTACTACCAAAGGAAGGATATGAACTGGAACTTTTCTTGACTCTATATACTTTGGGTGATAGTTCTCTTTTAGTTGAATGCTTACTTTATAGCCTTTCAATAATCCTATTGCATTTCCTTTTGCTTCCACGGTCTACTTTTAATGCATCAGTCACTGTGATGTTTTACATGCTACAACATTAAGTATAGCGTTTTTTTGGAGATACCTTTATAAATAAGAAAATATTACGAATAAACAACCCGCATGCGCGTGCGCATGCGCGTGTGTGTGTGTGTTCGTAATATTTTCATAGTACATCTTGATCATACTTATTATTGAAGCTAATGTTAGTGTTCTTATCATCTACAGAGTCAGCCAATAATTTCTATATTTGATATATAATGAAAAATATTTAGTCTTTACTTTGGCTTTCGGCAATATGGAAGACGACAGTCCCGTTTTGGCAAGTGTGCAATAATTTTCTGAGCTAAACGACTGCACTGCAACTATCGTTTTTTGAAGAGCATGTCGGTATGCATGCACCGTAATGTCTACGCATTTACGGCTACTATGTGATTAAGTGCAGGCAAAGCGTCGGTCTATGCGCCTGTTCAAGGGAATTAGGGAAAAGGGAAGAAGAGTAAACAGTAGTAAAGAAGGAAAAGATCTTAATGTCAAAAGAATGAGAAATATGCGTGCGTTCGAACGCAAGAAGAAAATGTTATTTATTCGGCTTTGCTGAAAAATCTGCACATAACGACGCAGGAAAGTGGGTGTAGGGAAGGTCGGCTTTCGAAGCTTTACGTTTTACTTCTGTTGGAACACTGATCGTGTTTAACCTGAGGAAAGCTTCTCTGCGTATGTATTCTCATCCCATATGTCGGTATGCCAGACAAATGTCAGTCGGATAAATGGAAACTAAAAGCAATGATTTTTTTACTTTAGTTTATAATCCTAAAGATTTTCTCTTCTCCTTCATTTTTCTTACCTGTGTGTAATTTTTCAGGAAAATAATTAACTTGTTATAACTTTTGTTTTATTACTCCTTGCAAATGATTAAAGCCTTTATGAAATTACACCTGAAAAATAGGTACATATTTTTCTTAATTACAACAAGGAAATGGTTAAACACTTAATGTAATTACATCTTGCATATAGTTAAACACTTTGTGTAATCATATCTGGCAACAGATTAAACCTTTTATACAACTGACTCTAATAAACATTTAGATTTATGTACTTACCTTTAAAAAATAGTTATGCTGTTTCTGTAATTGATTCTGGAAAACAGTTAAAACATTAATGTAAATATTTTTAAAAATTGTTAAATCCTTTATGTAAATACATATGGCAAATGATTACTCATTTGATTTAATTATATCTGGCAAATGTATAACCTTTTGTGTAATTACATCTGAAAAGGATTATGTCATTCTCCGTAGCAAATTGTTAGACAAGTACAGATATTTACATTTTCAATCAGTAAATTTTATATAATCATTTTACTCCAAGAAAAGCAACAAAATTTGAAGATCAAAGTTGACTGGGAAGTATGACGCTAAAAGCGCGATAGAAGAAACTGTTGGCATAGCAATTATGTTTATATCTAGCTATTCTAATTGTCAAAGGATAAAACCTTTCCGGCAATCTAGTAAGGCGCTTAAACTCATAAAGTCTAGGTACCATAGAGGAGAGTTTAGAAAAAGAATTAATATGAAAGTACTCATAAAAAAGCCACGGAGAAACTACGTTATATATATATATATATATATATATATATATATATATATATATATATATATATATATACTCATTCAAGTGTTTATATAAATATGATTCAAAATCAGAAATTCTATGTTTCTAAATGGAGATCAATATCAAGAAAATTGAATATTTTATTTACATAAATAATTTCATTTATAAAAGCCATTAATATTTTAGGTGAGTTTTCAGTAGTTTCCTTTAACTTATGTGCATTCAAGTAGGTAAGGGCTTGAATATTAACATTTTTCAAATATGTTCAGAATTTTTATGCTTACATATTTTCTCATATATAAAGTAATACCTAATGAATTATTCCGATCAGTCAAAACATCTGCTTCGCAAATATATTCAATAAATTTTTCAACTGAAGCGTGATAATGACAAAATTTTACTAAGATTCAACAACTCGCAAGAAAACGGTTTAAAACATTCACATTTAATGCATTTGTAACTACAGTTTCGTTTTAGTATCTTTGAACAAACGATAAAAATGTGCGCGTTATTTTAAGGAACATTTTAATTCAATTGCAGATTATTTTGCTCTCGCATACGAACATCTATCTATCTATCTATCTATCTATCTATCTATCTATCTATCTATCTATCATATGAACTATTGAGTTTTTCCTCTCAATATTTTATATTGCTTTGCATAATATCCTTTGAGCTCTCTATTTTTATCTTATTGATATTTTATATTAGATCAAATCATTTGGATTATCCTTTTCGTTTTCACGGGTTTCCTATATATATATATATATATATATCTTTATATATATATATATATATGCTTTATTTTCATTGTGTAAAAGAAGGTTTCAAATATGATACCATCGATCGTCTTTGATAAACAGAACGTGACAACATGAAAACACTCAGTGTCATTTTCAATGTTGTATAAACGAGCGCATATTACAGATTAATGCAAGTGCACTGTTCTGTTTTTATTCGCAGGTAGAAAAGACATGTATCATCTTTGACACACTCATTTGTCAAGTACACCTCCTAAGTGAACATTATTTTGAATAGACCAGCTCACCTTAATACAAACCTGTTCAGATCTCACCCAACTATCCATCAAGATCTTCTGTCAAATTGATGAAATCTTTCCCACAATTTTTTAATATTGTTCAATAGAATTATCAGCATACAATTCGTTCTCATCCTGTTTGTTTTTCTCAGAAGTTTTAAGACTACCACCGTTGGTGGAACTTCCGCAAATATTAAATGTAGAAATGTAGAAATACTCTTTGGGGTCGATCATCAGATCAGACAAAGTTTTTAATTATGGTAATGTTGCTGAGTTGGATCACTGATTACAGTCAATATTGGTTTGAGTGTCGTTTTTAGTTGACTAGTACCACTGCTGTCTTTGTACTTTACCATTTTGTAAAATGTCTTCCTGTTAGCCTACAGATAAATTTAGCTAAAATTTCTTTTTGATTACTTTTTAATCTTATTGGCAACATTATCTGTGCACAAGAAAAGATTTCAATCTACAAGAGCAGACAGCATATTTTTGGTATCAAAATTTTCTAACACCGGACTGATAAGTTACATGTATATGAAAAACATGAAAACATATGAAAAAGTATGTTCATTTTTATACGAAGGCGATAAAGGTCTATGGCCGACATACAGGGGATGGACAAAATAATGGAAATACCTTGGTTTCAAGCAAATGTATTTCAATATGGAGTAGGACCGCCTTTGGCAGTAATTACAGCTTGAATTCTGCGTTGGAAAGTTTGAATTGTTTTCAGATGAATTCTTATCCATTCTTCAACAAAAAAGATCTTCAATTCTTTCAATGATGATGGTGGAGTATATCGATTCCTCGTTTGTTTTTCTAAAATGAACCACAAATGTTCAATAATGTTGGGATCTGGAGACAGTGGTGGCCAGATAAAACGTTCTATTTCACTGGAATGTTTCCCGTGCTATTCAGCTACAAATTTAGCGGTATGAATGTGTGAATTATTATCCTGAAATATGACATTTCTTTCTGGAAACAGTTCCTGAACCATAGGATAAAGTTGATCACTTAAATAATTCTGACTGTTGATTTTAATAAACGTTTTAAAATAATATCTGTAAAAAGATATTTTAGCAAAAAAAAAAAACATGAAATACTTCTAATATTGAATCAACAAACATAAAAATAGACAAGCTTTTGATAATTTAATCAAATTTTCCAAATTATGCTAATCTGGTACTAAGAGTTTCCATTATTTTGTCCAGCCCCTGTAGGTTCATGCGAAATTATGTTTTCTGTTATAAGTCTGAGCATAGCATAAAAATGAGAGAAGGTATATTAATTTTAGTAATTAGGTGCAACCATTTACTCACCTATGTAATTAATTTAGACGAGTACCTAACTGAATATGTGAGTAGCGCATTAGAACTTTAAAATAAGTGATTAAATGAAAATAAACGTAAATAATAACTAAGCATAAAGACTATGTATAAACATAAGAATAACGTAACAAAATGATAACTATCTCTATCGAGAAAATCTTCATTCTGTGATTAGAAGTCACTTTTATTGCTTTTAACCCAATGTAAACAATTCTCTTATGACGTCAAGATTGTTAAGTGATAATCCCAGTGTCCTTTTTCGCCATGAGTAACCTCACAAATATGTATGACTTACGTGCATATATGTGTTTTTTAAACGATATCGTGTGTCTGTGTGCGCGTGAACGATGCGATAGAAGTAGTGATTGTGCATACGTAAAGAAGAAATGCTACGTATGAAGAGATTATGTATGTAGTACAGAGATTTAAAAAAAGTGTCTGAAATGGAATAGATAAGCTAGAAAGAGAAGATCGGTATCTGTCTGAAAAAATTGCGTGTTTATTACTGACAGGAGAGGAAAAGAATAGGAATGTGTGTGTTTATCATAGTGTACGCGCGAGAAATGAAAATATCAGTAAAGGAAACCAATTTGAATAACTATTTGCAAAGAAATAAAAAAGGTAGAATGTGAATTGGGAAAATAGAAGTGTACATATTATATTTACTAAGCTTATCTTAATCCAATCCAAGATAAAAAAATAAAAACAGGAATGCAGAGTAGGAAGATTGTTTTTCACCATCTTCCCAATAGAACAGGTGTAACTGCTTTGAAAATCTGCTTTTATCTGAAGCCAAATAGAATTAAGTAACAATGCAACCAACGAAAAGAAACGTCTTAAAAATATCGATTCAAAGGAATGCTGTAAATATAATCGTAAACAAAATTCTTAAAATGTCTATAATATGTCCAATACAGAATTAAAAAATGAACGCAGGTTCTTATTAAGATGAGGAAAATGAGGGAGAAAGTGCAGCACATAAGCTTCAGCTGTGGGTATCAAGTCAGTTTAAAATTAAGTATAAATCCATTAAAGTTACGTACTAACTGAAATGAATCAAGCGATAAAATGAAGCAAAGCAGATGTCATGTTATGCCTTATCATTTGACAAGTCGTTTATATGATGTGATTTTTTTTGTCTTTTGCAAAGAATTCATACGTAATTAGCATAAGACTTTCACTCTATTTGACAAGTAAATGGAGAGAAAGTGGATTTCACTTCCTGAATATCAACACGAGAAGAAGAAAAAACGAATATTAGGATTTCATTTTCTATGCCAACAAAATCTTATTTAAAACAGTGGGTACAAAAACAATCAGTTTGAAACCAGTTTGAGAAAATATGAACTAAATAACCCCAAAGCATCGACGAAGGGTATCAGAAAACGTCCAAGCATTCAGTCAGGTTCGACAGTTTTGGTAAAATGTCGCTGAGATTGAAAAAACATTAAGTTAGAATTATCATGAGTGAAAAACGAAGACAAGCAAAAACAGAATAAAGAGAATGAGCAAAGGTTGTGGAGAATTCCAGTAATGGGCTCTGTTGATGTCGGGTAGGAAAGGAGATGAATGAATGAAAAGGAATGAAAATGAAGGCAGAGTGGGGTAAAGTGAAGATGAAATGGTGACGGTAATTGTGGAGGGGAGAAATTATTTTGAAGGCGAAAGGCAAGGTCATTAAATGCTTTGATGACACCAGAGTATGAAGAAAAATTTTAAAAAAGAAACAGAATTAAAATAAATACAAGGGAAAAAATGAATTTAATAAAAAGGAAAAAGAAAACAATTTAACAACAAGAAAATAGTAAGAAAAAACTCCGGAATGCCAAGTAAAATTCGAAAAAGACAAGTAAATGAGGTGAAAGCAAGAAAATGATTCCAAACAAAGAACTTAGAGAATAAGGAGAAAACAAAATAGGAAAAATGAAATACAGATGGACGAAAGAAAACAGAACGAAAGTAAACGAGGTGAGTGACGTGTAAAATAGTATTAGAAATTAAATTACATCATACACATGTACGCATGCATATAATATATATATATATATATATATATAAGAAGGTGAAAGAACAGATAGGTTAAAACCTACTGCTCAATGCACTTACCTTTATTTTAAAAAAGTGCTCATTAGTAAGTAGAACCAGATTTAATCAAATAGTTAACAGTAAGTTAGGGCAGAAATTCCTCAATTTAATTAAGAAACATTTCCCCAGCAATAATCCTCTAAGTAAAACTTTTAATAAAAATACCCTTAATTATAGTTGTACAAATAATCCAGAAAAATCTTAAAAATCATTATCATAAAATTTTAAATCAGCATGTAAACCAAAGTAACAATAATTATTCTAAAACTGGAAACAATAATAATACAAATGTCGAAATCCTAACAAATGCCCACAGGAAAATAGGTGTCTAAAAAGTTCTATTGCTTACCAATGTACTATATGATCTAATGAAAACCCAACTATTATAAATGTTCTACTAAAAACAATTTTAAAAATAGATGATATATGCATTTATCTTCTTTCAAGAATAACGCGTACCGAAATCAAACATCCCTATCTGCGTATTTTTGGTATTTAAAACAAACCAATAAAAGCCTCAAGGTAAAATGGAAAATTAAAAAAACCGAGAATCTGTAAGTTATTCTATGACACTTGCTCTCTCTGCCTTAAGAAAAAGCTGCATATTATAAATTTTCCTAAAAAATAAAGTACTACTAAACCACAAAAATAAATTAAGAGCATTATGTAAATATTTCACTTTAAAATTTAATTAATTATAATGCTCTTTTATAAATTGTGCTCTAATATTACATAACCATTATTTTTTATAAAAAAAATAATGGCCCGCACAATACTTAATTGTTTTTTCTATATATTTTAGTATACCATAGTTACTTAATTTAAATTTTAACCTAACTAATAAGCCCCTGTAACAAATTCTGTATTATAAAAGTTAACTTCTCCCTAAAAAAATCTGACATATTGTGCAAAATCACTACATCTAAATACTATGTGTATCAAATATATCTTCCCTCAGACATATAAAGAGTGTCCTTTTATCATGATAAACAACTCACCTTCATACGACCTAAATTATTCACCTTTATAGTTTAACCTAATCATCACTTTTGATTGGTTTATCAAGACACATCTATAACCATATTGTTCATCTTCTTTCAACCATCCCTCCCTAACATTCTAAATAACCATGGATTCGTTTTCTACTTTCCAAAATAAATCATTTTCACATTTTTAAATATCACCCGAAAAAGAAGAACAATGATTTGAAACGTGAAATTTTTGTGAAGCGATAATATGATTTTATAAACCATTGTAATAACAACATTACAATATATATATATATATATATATATATATATATATATATATATATTGAAAATTGAAAATAATCCTAAAAAAAGAATAAGTAGATTGAAAATCATGCCAAACAAGAATAAGTAGATTAAGCGTGTCAGGAAAGGAGACCTGTTGAAAAATTAAAGAGAAGCTAGAAAAGTGAATTGATCATTGTTGCAAATATAAACAGAGAGAATAATACGAATATTGGCTAAACACACAAAAGCCCAATTCAAATAAACATCACAAATAGAAACATGTACGTTGGAGAAAGTAGTATAGGGTTGTCCGGTAAGTTCATGCCGATTTTTAAGACAAATAAAAACACAAAACAAAATTATACCATTAAATTCGAGTAAATGTGAACTATTTTCCTTCAACTTAAAGACTTCGTTTTCCTAGATGGCTTCTCGACAAAGAACACATTAAGGTGTTTTTATGTCATCCAAATAATTAAAGTTTTTACCATTGAAATTATTTTACGAGGACCTGAATAAATGAAAATCCAAAGATGCAATATCTGTTTAATATAGTGGGTCATCTGCAACAATATTTGGACTGGTCACCAAAGAAACGTGTGGTATGTCATTATTCTGATGGAATACAACACCTCTGTTCTCCAATTCTGGGCATGTTTCTTTACTTGCTACCTTTAATTCGTCCAGTTGAGAACAGTATTTTTCAAAATCAATTGACTGGTTACTTGGCTGTAGTACAGGATTCTTCCCAATCCGCATGACTTTCTTAGGACCTGCTTTGTGGGTGGCTAAGGTTGGCTCATAGAGCTTACCATAGGGTCTTTTTCGCTGAACATTGTTGTAAACAATGCATTTCTCCTCATACGTCATAATTTTCTAAAACATGTGCATGTTCATTGCGTCTATACAACAACTCACAGATCCAAAAGATTCTTTTCACTCAGATCATGTGGTGCCCAAACATCGTAACGATTTGAGTACCCAAACTTCACTGAGTGCTCATGAATGGTGAATTCTGATTAATTCTTGTGTTTCTAGTAATTCCGGCCGCTTCGTCTAATGCGGATCATTCTCAATCAATGTCTTGATTTAGTTGTCCTCTTTAGTAGAGGTCTGTGTGAGCGCTCTTCATAAATAAAGCTTTAATAACAACTCTAAACCTAGCGAACCACAGTTCTGTCAGCTAAAGCACCTTCACCGTACACAGCACACACACATATATATATATATATATATATATTTTTTTTTTTTTTTTTTTTTTGTTGCTGGAGAGGCATTTTTGTCTTTACGGTAATAACAAAACAACTAGAGTCTTAAATGCACGTAATAATCTTCCATTTTCATAGAGATAAAAATCGACACGAATTAAATAATTTTAAACTTTCTTTCTCAAGAGGTAGTTTAAAGTGTGATCTAACATAAAATGCAATCATATATCTGTGGATACATTTGACGTGCTCTAACGTGTTAGAACATGAATGACTAAAAATTGGCATGAACTTTCTGGACATGTCATTTACTTATTCAGTAATTTCTTAATAGTAACTTTTACTGACAAATATCGAGCTACATTAAATAAACTTGATGGCTGGCCTAAAATTTCATGTAAATCTAATACGACTTCGGAAATGACGGTTGTTGAGGTAAACCAACATTTAATATTGTAAACAGTATAGTAATAGCGCCATCCAAATATAAAGATAGTTACAAGAAAATTCCAGAGAATTATTTTATATTCTTGGACAAAATGATTTTTCTTTGAGCCTGTACCAGGCAAAGAACTTTTAAGTTAAAAAGCAGATTCATGCAAGACAATGCAAATTCTGCAATGCTAATTTGGGATCTGCTAGCAAAATGAAAAGAAAATTTTCAGATACACTAAATTATTGGAATTGTCTCCGGATTCTCTAAAAACTGATGGAATACTGAAAAGCTGCTTGAAAGAATATTGAAGTGGAAAGAGTTGAAAAGTTTTAAAAAAAAGATAAAATTTATTGGCTCATAAAGACAAAGAGTCCAAATTAACAACAGCAGGCAATAATAATAACAATAACAATAATTAGTAGAGGTCTATAGAATATTGCGTTTAATATATCGAAACATACACAATATAATGTTTATATAAATGCTCATATAAATATGTCCTGAAAGTATTGCCAACATTTGTTGGTTCATGCCAAATTGATTGTGAAAACCTTGACTTGCATACTAGTAATAAAATCTGACAAAGCGTATATATGTGCATGCATGTGTGTAAAATTACAACATACGCTCGCACACACACACACCTCTATGTGTGTGTGTGTGTGTGTGTGTGTGTGTGTGTGTGTGCATGCATATATGCATGTATGTAAGTAGAAAAAAATCAGCTTTCAAGAAAATCGTTGTAAAAAATATGAAAAATCTGCACCATAAGAATAAAAGCAAATACAGACTAAATGCTCATTGACGTATATTTCTATATATTCTTATGAGCGTCAAATAACATTTTACATCTTTATCTAAAAAGAAAGAGTAGAAAATCATATATTTTACCGCATGTTAATGAATCTGTTACTTAAAACTATTACTCAAATAAGAAGCTCCATAGTATACACGGGTATTTGAAAAAAGGTCTAAAAGGTATAGTGTGGCTTGTCAATCGAATAAACGTTATCCGACATCCCCAAAATGACCTTACTCTCTCTTTCTCTGTAGTTCTCTCTCTCTCTCTCACACACACACACACACATGCACACACACACACTCTCTCTCTCTCTCTCACACACACACACACACACACACACATACAATCACATGCAGTTTTTTTCCTACAATGTATGTAGACTTTGTTAAGATATTTAACTAAGAGAAAGAATACTCTGATGTATCTTTGCTCTTCTTTTCGGATTATTATTTTTTTAAGCTCAGACAGTGAGTTTTACCCAGTGCACTGTTTTTTCTCATTATAAAAAACATGCACGTACAGACATTGCTTGATACTGTAAGATCATACTTGGTAATGCACAGTCAAGTCGTAAGCCTAAAGCGGTAACCAAACTATGTTATTGACACAAATGGCAAGGTTCTGGAACTATTACAGATCAACTTCTGGATGCTGCTGTTGACTCAAGTACAACTCGTGCATGTAGATGCAGAAACGATGTGAGTCGTTATCTGGTAACAAGCCATATTTAATCACATCATTAAAACGGTCTTGATTGCCATACTCGATTACGAAGGGGGGTAGACATGTGTGCATATATATATATATATATGTATGTATGTATGTATGTATGTATGTATGTGCGTGCCTCTATATGTGTGTGTGTGTGTGATTATACGTTCGTAGAATCTAATTCATACACACAATACACCTACCTTGGCATATACACGCAGGTATATATGCCAAGAGTCATTTTCTGACAGGAGGGTGTATACATGCATGCACAGATATCTTTTCACGCACACTCTGTCATGCTCTCTTACTTTCTCTCGCCTTCAAACAACAAAGAGCATTTTCCATTGTTAAGAAAACTACTTATTAAGTCAATTCCATATACGATTCCCACATACATAAAATAATTCGCTCCTACACTTTCACTAATAATAAATAAATACACGCAGAAATATTCAAAAATTTATTTGACAGACCCATTTTCACAGTCATATACAGACACGCGCGCCGCTGAACTTTACTCGGAAATTTGATTACACGATTGCGTTAGTAGCTATTAAAACACCGGAAGCGTAACTTGCGTCTATTCACACTGGAATATGATGCAGTCGTTCGTTTCGTTAAACAAATGATGCATTCGCACATCGGCACGCTTAACAAGGTCATGATTTTTGGATAACTGACAAAAAAGTAGACTGACTGACCGAAATTAACTGAATAAATAAATGACAAGTAGAATATTACATAATTACAGCAAACCTAAGAACCTTGAAAATAATTTTTTATCAAAAGTATGAGTAGATGTATCCAAAAAGATTTTTAATGAAACATTATTTTTGAAAAGTATTTTCTGTCTTGAAGAAAGTGTTGTTTACGAAGATAAAAAGATAGATGTTTCTATCTCCTCTCTCTCCCTTTTTCTCTCTCTCCCTTTTTCTCTCTCTTCCTTTTTCTCTCTCTCCCTTTTTCTCTTTCTCGCTTTCTCTTGCCTTTTCTTCCTTCTTAATTCTCTTTTATTTTCTGTATTTTATTTTAAAAGGTTTCCTTTCAAACATTTGCTCTCATTCCTGTTGCAGCATTCCTTCACATAGTATTTTCCTTTAAAATCGCTTTTTACTTTGTGTTTTATTTCTTTAATCACCTTTTAATTAACCTGACTCAAGCGTGCATCCATTTTGTCGAATTTCTTTTTTTTTTCCATGTTTCCTTTTTCGATCTGCCTGTTATATTCATTTATCATCTCATGTAATTCTGTTTTTTAATATTTAATTTTTAGCTTTTTGTCTCTCTTACATCCCACTTGTTCTCTTTTGTTTTTACACACAAATACATACAAGAAAGCACATATGCATCCTTCCTTTTCTAATTCAATCATATGAATATGTATGTGTACTCACATGTATATGCATAACTATGCAAACCTGCACACGTACAAGTATCAGTAAAATATGTATGAATCGGAATGGTGCATATATGTTTTCATAGCTCAGTTAGATCATTCTTTGAGACAAAGGTATAGTTTCATTGATACCAGCGAACCACGTCTTTGGTTTAAATTCTAAATTTTGACCTTTCGGCTTCGGCTCTGACCTTAGCTTCAGCCTCAATTTTCGCTTTCTCGAGCTCGAGCTGGGCCTGTGAAAGTTCGGACGTGTCTATTGGTAATTGACGTAATTCTTCTATGTCGAAGACGTCGTTGTCCACCATGTGTTCAGCAACTATTCTAACTAGCTGAGTTTTTCTCATAGATCTTCTTATTTCTAGCTCTAATTTATTCCCTATTTCAACTATATCGTTCTTTTTAAGTTAACATAATCTCTCCATAGAGGGTGATGTGAGAAAGCTATCTACAACAGACATCTTGGCCTGTAGTTCGCCGACACCCTGAAGCTGTGCGATTCATACTGAGTGAAAAAGACTAGGGAGAAAAGAAGGATTCCGGGACGAGACCCCAATTTTATATGTTACGAACTGGTAACATATAGTTGAACCGCAGGTTCAAAAAAAAAAAAAAAAGAAAATGTGGGATCCTTTCTCGGTCTTCACTCAGAAGGGGACGCAACACACGGAAGTCAACGAAGAACAGACGTAAAACGACGGATTCCAAAATAAAACATTTATTTATAACATATAAGAAAAAAAGGAAAAAGAAAGTTCGTTTAGCAAAAGGGGAAGGGGACTATAAAGAAAACAGAAGGAGCGAGCGAATACAAATACACAAATAAAACAAGAGATCAAGCCAAAGTATCACTTATCTGTCCGTCGTTTTCGCAGAAAGAAATTGGGTCGCCGAAGCGAAAGTTCTGTTTTAAAATAATATTTCATGGAGGCTGGCCATTTTCTCTAGTTCCTTCTCCTTTGAGAAATTGGGATTGTTCGGAGTTCACGATATCTCGTAGAGTCCTTTGGTCGGTCAGTCCAGCTTCATAGCAGCCGTTTTCATTTATAGCCGACAAACTTTGCGGCCTTCGATTCTGTGGGTAGTCATCCGAAGTCGGGACGAGTCTTTTCTTAGTGACCTTTATCTGTCATCGGGTGGACAGAAACTGGAATCTCTCTTTTTTTTTTCGGCTGTCCCCAAAACAGTCATGTGGTCTCCCCCTCCGGAAACGGTGATGCGCGAGTCACGCGGCCTTTGCCTGACAGCCAAGGTTTTCACTTATGACTGACCTCCTGATAACAGCAAGGTTTTGGAAACCAGATCATTCTTTGACGCGGTCGCTCCAAGTTCGCGGACTCGTAGCTTGTGTGGAGGAGAGAAAGAAAGTGTGAAGAGAAGGAAAGAGTATGGCTGATCGTAGGACATATTCGCTCGCCAGTTAAAGACATTAGATCTTATCTATTTTTATTTAATTATTTATTTTTCTTTTATATCTAACCGGGACTTTTCTTTGTGAGTACATTTTGGCCTTAGGCCTATATCGTTAATAAAAATCGTGGGTACGTCACACCTCCCTACCAAAAAGGAGAAAAATGCCATGAGTGGCAGTTTTCTAAAAGAAGAAAAAAAAAGTTTTTCGCCCCGTTCGACCTTGGAAAGCTCACTGGTCAGATATGAGATAGGGCGTCAGCACACACGTTGTCGGCGCCTCTTATGTGCTGAATAACCAAATTATATTCTTGTAACGATAAACTCCAACATAGTAGCCGTCGGTTTTTATTCTTCATTTTCCTAAGGAAGGTTAGTGGGTTATGGTCAGTATATACTAAAGTAGGCTGACTGGACGAACACACATGCACTTCGAAGTGTTGCAGGCTCAGTAAAAGGGCAAGAGTTTCCTTTTCTACTGTAGAGTAATTTTTTGGTGACTGTTAAATTTTTTTGAAAAATAACTGACAGGATGTTCGATACCATTTGCATCGGCCTGCAGTAACACAGCGCCAATGCCATGTTTCTTTGCATCTACAGCTAATCTAAATGGTCGCGTAAATTCCGGAGCTTTGAGGACAGGGTCTGAGCACAACAAGGCTTTTATTTGATCAAAGGATCTCTGGTATTCGGATGTCCATTCAAATTTGGCCTTCTTCCTCAATAACTGGGTAAGGGGTGAGGCTACATCAGAGAAATTCTTACAGAATTTGCGATAATAACCCGCCATCCCAAGAAATCTCAGTCCCTTTACGTTGGTTGGGGCGGGATACTTGACTATATTTTGTATTTTTGCCTCAATCGGAGTTATCCGCCCATGGCCAATAACATGTACGATATATGTCACCACGGCTTGGCAGAAATCAATTTTGGCGAGGTTAATGGTGAGGCTGGCATGCCTCAACCGGTTGAAGACCTTTCGAAGAGATATCATGTGTTCGGCCCAGGTGTTATTGTACACGACTATATCATCGATGTACGTCTCGACTCTCGCAGGCAATGGTTCATCATTCGCTGGAAGGTGGCCTGGGAATTTTTCATCCCAAAAGGCATCACGCGATATTGATACAGGCCGTCCGGAGTCACGAAAGCAGATATCTGCTTAGCGCGTTCGGTTAGAGGCACACACCAATATCCTTTCAATAGGTCCAGTTTTGTAATATACATGGCCTTTCCGACTCTATCAATGCAGTCGTCCATACGAGGAATTGGATACGAGTCCGTCTTAGTGACGGAGTTCACCTTCCGGTAGTCGGTGCAAAACCGAACCGAACCGTCAGGTTTGTCCACGAGCACGCAGGGGGAGGACCAACTGCTTTGGCTACGCTCAATGATGCTATTCTCTACGTAGGATTTCGGCTTTCCGTGGGTTAACTCGGTAGGGGTGCTGTTTAATAGGGGTGGCATCTCCTACGTCCACATCATGGCAAGTGATGGTGGTTTGGTTGGGTACGTCGGGGAACAGGCCCCTAAAATCTTCGAGGGCTAAATGCGACAGTTTCACACCTAGGTCAGCTAGAATCTCAGAGTTGTAAAGTTTGTGGGGTGGTCGCCCCTTTCCATAATTCCTCCTCGGACCTCCGTGGGTTCAGGCGTAGTGTTGGGCCCACGAATCACCAGTACAGGGTCGGTTTTTCCCCGTTCATAATAAGGCCTAAGCATGTTAATGTGACACATCTGTGTCGCCTTCCTGCGATCCGGAGTTCTTACAACGTAGTTGAGGTCCCTGGCCTTCCTAACCACCTCGTACGGACCATAGAACCTAGCTTTGAGAGGGTGTCTGGGTAAGGATAATAATACTAATACTTTATCCCCGACACCGAAACTTCGTTCGACCGTGCCTCGGTCGTACCGATCTTTCATTTTACGCTGAACCGATCGGAGGTTCTCGCGGGCCAGTTCACGCGTTTCTGTTAGTCAGGTTCGGAAACGGGAAACATAATCTAGCAAATTTTCCGTGACTGGGTCTTCCCGCAACCAGTCTTCTTTCAGTACCTTTAAGGGACCGCGGACTGAATGCCCAAATATTAACTCAAATGGGCTGAACCCTAAAGATTCCTGTACGGAATCGCGAGCAGCAAACATTAGGAATTGGATACCTTCGTCCCAATCACGTTGGTGGTCCAGACAATAGCTTCGTATCATGCTCTTCAAGGTGGAGAGAAACCTCTCCAAGGCACCTTGAGATTGGGGGTGATAGGCGCTTGACTTAATGGATTTTATTCCCAAAGTTCTCATAACTTGCCGAAATACCCCTGACATAAAGTTGGATCCCTGGTCGAACTGTATCACCTTGGGTAAGCCGACCATGGTGAAAAAGGCAATGAGGGCCTTCACTATTTTCCTGGCGGAAAGATTTCTCATGGGTATCACTTCAGGAAACCTGGTCGAGGCGCACATGATCGTTAGCAGGTATTGGTTCCCTAACTTGGTTTTGGGTAACGGACCAACACAGTCTATGATAATGCGACAAAAGGGCTCCTCGAAGGCAGGAATGGGATGTAGGGGTGCGATAAGGATTTTCTGATTCGGCTTCCCCACTACCTGGCAGGTGTGGCAAGTCCGGCAGTGCTCAGACACATCCTTCCGGATTCCCGGCCAGTAAAAATATGACTATCTTATCATGTGTCTTGTTAATACCGAGGTGACCCCCCAGGGCGATCTCATGAGCTGTTCTCATTACTTCCGGTCTGTACCGTTTAGGGAGTACTATCTGGTGGGCCGTCGACCAGTCTTCGGAAGCTGAGACGTGTGGGGGTCTCCACTTCCTCATTAGTACCTCATTCTTCACAAAATATCCAGTTGGGACCTTCTTTAACTCGTCCTCGAGTAGTACGTGACGGAAGTGTGGGGTGAGCTCAGAATCTCTCCCCTGCTCTATTACGAGTGCTCTCCTCGATAATGGAATGTCCATAGCGGGCTCAACAATATAGTCGCTATTCTCAGTTGGGGGACTATCGGGAGGATGACTTAATCCCACATCAGGATTCATAAAGGTCTGTGATAGGTCGATCACCTCGTCATCTGTCCTATCGATTTGCTTGCCTATCTTTTCATCGGCTTTCTTTATAACCTGTGCTCTGGTCACTGCACACGAGGGAAATATGCCAGGATCCACTTCCTCGATACTCTCGGTTTCTACCGAGGTAACTGGTTCAGGAACTACTTTAGGGTGGGGTATCACCCTTCCGCCCGCCAATTCATTTCCCAACAGCATGGATATGCCCTTCATAGGTAAACTAAGCACGACTCCAACCTCGACGGGGCCGGACACTAACGCAGACGTAAGATGGATTCTATGAAGGGGGACGCTAACAAAGCTACTGCTTACACCCTGTATAATAACAGACTCACCAGTGGTCGAATTCGATCTACATGGCATAGAGCTTTCCACAATCAGAGACTGGGTCGCCCCAGTGTCTCGCAAGATCTTCACAGATTTCTTCTCCATGGGGTTACTCACGGAGGATACAGATCCATTAGACATAAATGGCCTATACTCCTTCCTCATATCTTTGTCATCGGGTTTCCTATCCATGGCAACGTTGTTGGAAGAAATTAACCCTTGGGGTCTGTTTTGACTTAGGGCTTTGGGCTCGTCTTTTCGCTTGGCCCAACAATTCGACACGAGGTGTCCTACCCTGTTGCAGTAGTGCCACATCGGGAGTTTCCTCTCTCTCCTATTTATCTGCCGATAAACTGGTGACTGACTACGGTTTTGGGATTTGTTAACTCCCGAGCTGGGTTGTTGACCTGAACTAACCGATCGACTGGACTTCGAATTCGGACCAGAGCCAGACCCACCTCTTGGGCGTGGACCGCTTCCGAACTCGGATGAGTTGCTGTGACTGAATGCACTCCGCTTGTGCGTTAACGTGTATTCGTCAGCAAGAGTGGCCATCTTGTGTAGAGTATCTATCCTTCTCTCATCGAGGTAGGTTTTCAAATCATTAGAGACACATTCTCTAAACTCCTCTATCAGGATCATTTGTCTCAGCCTGTCATAATCTCCCTCGATGTTTTTCGATAAGCTCCATCTATCGAAATATGTTTCCCTTTTGCCTGGAAAACTCTACGTAGGTCTCTCTATCTCCCTTTCGGTAGGCTCTGAACTTTTGTCGGTATGCCTCCGGCACTAGCTCGTATGATCTTAAAATGGCTGATTTGACAATGCTATAATCAGCGCAGTCTGTTACTGAAAGAGCAGAATACGCTTCCTGAGCTTTGCCTTTTAATGCTGTCTGCAGTAAAATTGGCCACGTTTCTATGGGCAGGCTAGGTTTGAGGCGACCTTCTCAAAGTGTTGGAAATACTTGTCGACGTCAGCCTCGTTGAATTGAGGTACGAGCCGGACCTGCTTCGCTAAGTCGAACTCACTACTTCTAGCTTCGTGAAGCTCTCGCCTTTCGTCCAACTCCCGAAATTGAGTTTCTTGCTCGATTCTAGCCTTCTCAACTTCAGCTTTTGACCTTTCGGCTTCGGCTCTGACCTTAGCTTCAGCCTCAATTTTCGCTTTCTCGAGCTCGAGCTGGGCCTGTGAAAGTTCGGACGTGTCTATTGGTAATTGACGTAATTCTTCTATGTCGAAGACGTCGTTGTCCACCATGTGTTCAGCAACTATTCTAACTAGCTGAGTTTTTCTCATAGATCTTCTTATTTCTAGCTCTAATTTATTCCCTATTTCAACTATATCGTTCTTTTTAAGTTAACATAATCTCTCCATAGAGGGTGATGTGAGAAAGCTATCTACAACAGACATCTTGGCCTGTAGTTCGCCGACACCCTGAAGCTGTGCGATTCATACTGAGTGAAAAAGACTAGGGAGAAAAGAAGGATTCCGGGACGAGACCCCAATTTTATATGTTACGAACTGGTAACATATAGTTGAACCGCAGGTTCAAAAAAAAAAAAAAAAAGAAAATGTGGGATCCTTTCTCGGTCTTCACTCAGAAGGGGACGCAACACACGGAAGTCAACGAAGAACAGACGTAAAACGACGGATTCCAAAATAAAACATTTATTTATAACATATAAGAAAAAAAGGAAAAAGAAAGTTCGTTTAGCAAAAGGGGAAGGGGACTATAAAGAAAACAGAAGGAGCGAGCGAATACAAATACACAAATAAAACAAGAGATCAAGCCAAAGTATCACTTATCTGTCCGTCGTTTTCGCAGAAAGAAATTGGGTCGCCGAAGCGAAAGTTCTGTTTTAAAATAATATTTCATGGAGGCTGGCCATTTTCTCTGGTTCCTTCTCCTTTGAGAAATTGGGATTGTTCGGAGTTCACGATATCTCGTAGAGTCATTTGGTCGGTCAGTCCAGCTTCATAGCAGCCGTTTTCATTTATAGCCGACAAACTTTGCGGCCTTCGATTCTGTGGGTAGTCATCCGAAGTCGGGACGAGTCTTTTCTTAGTGACCTTTATCTGTCATCGGGTGGACAGAAACTGGAATATCTCTTTTTTTTTTTTCGGCTGTCCCCAAAACAGTCATGTGATCTCCCCCTCCGGAAACGGTGATGCGCGAGTCACGCGGCCTTTGCCTGACAGCCAAGGTTTTCACTTATGACTGACCTCCTGATAACAGCAAGGTTTTGGAAACCAGATCATTCTTTGACGCGGTCGCTCCAAGTTCGCGGACTCGTAGCTTGTGTGGAGGAGAGAAAGAAAGTGTGAAGAGAAGGAAAGAGTATGGCTGATCGTAGGACATATTCGCTCGCCAGTTAAAGACATTAGATCTTATCTATTTTTATTTAATTATTTATTTTTCTTTTATATCTAACCGGGACTTTTCTTTGTGGGTACATTTAAGCCTGAGGCCGATATCGTTAATAAAAATCGTGGGTACCTCAGAATATATATATATATATATATATATATATATATATATATATATAAAACAGTTATTCCTCCAACAAAAAACATATCAGATGATGGTTCTGCGTTCCGATATGTTTTCAATGCCACAGAATCATTACCACAGAAGTACCTCACAATATATTTTTGTTGGTTCAACTGTAAACAAACGCAGTCACGTCTTCAAATTCTCATCTCCAATTAAGTGGAAATGACACATTGGCATTTGACTATAGCAGGATAAGCATTAGTTGTAAAACCTCTACCTCTCGCTTCAACATAAAAATAGATATGAAAAACGATCTAATCACAATTTGAGTTTCAAGAAAACTAGTGATTGAAGAAACAGGGTACATGAATCCTAGTAATAATTTGTTTTATTACAGAACAAGGAATACGAAACAGGGACTGCGGATAATCAGAATACATTACTGTTCTGATCGTTTTTCGTCGATTATTGTTTTCAGTTATTCAAAGTTGGAACAGTATCTGTTTGAATTATTTGTTTGCCTCTTTGCAAGAAGTATATAATAAAGAACTTCATTCAATATTACAATATATAGATATAAAGAGCATCTCTTTCACTCGATGAAGTTCAGCATTTGGTGTGACTCGTAACTGTTTATTTCGCTTTCTTATATTATGCATTCCATTTTCCAACATCCGTTATGTTTAAAAATTGCTCACGGAAATAAGGAACAGTTGTTGCTGTTTTTATATGGAGGCCACTGAGTTACTTTTCTTAGAATATCATACAATGCCAAAATGTTGCTTAGCTGGTTTTTATCTTTAACGCCATCTTAAAAGAGACAGAGAAAGGAAAAAGCATAATGCACTGCCTCTTGAAATGATTGGATATATGACATCTTAAAATATATTTTTCTTCTTAAACATTTCATAATACATATAGTAATATCTAATAATTTTTTCTTCTCACACATATGGTAAAATCTAATAAATTTTCCTCATAAGCGTTTCATAATACATATGGTAAAATATCTAATAACTGTCGAAATCAAATTAACAAGTGTTCTTTACTTGTAAATATTTTCGGATAAAACTTTTGGAAAGTTATAAATCTCTGTTTTAGTTGAATAGTAATATATAAAATTACAATATCAACAATGATGTAAGAAGATTTTTTTATATATTTATTGCTACTTGTTGCTAGCAGCCAAACTTCATATGAAAATTGATCGCACCTGACAACATTCAAATTGTCTGGCATCAGATGAAATTACCTATGAGACAAATAATTTATCGACAGAAGCAGAAAGCAATGCAAACATATCTTTCCCTAATTATATAGTCATTTACCAATTTTAATAATTGAAACAGCTAGCGTACAAATACTTAAGTGTCATTTCATCCACGCAATAAGAGGATCAATGTTATTGATAAGCAGACTACAAAAATTGATGTAATGGAAAAAAAGCAAATAAAAATCACTAATAATTTCAACTTACAGGTAAAATTTTCTCACTGCGATGCAATTGTCAGACTTCTAAATTAAGAATCTAAGTTCCTTGTTCATTTACAGACACACGAATTAATCTATTAGTGAATATATTACACCACGAATTTTCAAGCTTATATTTAATGAACAATTAGGGTATTTTAGTCAGTATATAGTTTCTGCTCTTTTATCTAATATAACTCTTCATGGCGATAATGCATCTTCTTGCACAACTGCCTTTGCTTTTGTAGCCTTAAGTGATGTTTATCTTATTATTATAAATCCAAGTTCTTGTTCTACTGGATAGTAGACAAATTCGTTTGGTAAGTTACTCGCTGTTTCCCCACTGCTCTTCTTGCCTTTGAATGTCAATTTTTCATTATATGTTCCAGGAATAAGATGTATCTTTTTCTCATTCTAAGTATGACTGTATTTTTGTTTCTATTTACGATGAGACTTTCTACTTGTTTGCATGCTCTTTCCATGGTATTCTCATCATCATGCTGTAGAGTTACATTTCTCTTGCCTGTGATGAAATTGTCCAGCATTCACTATCATATAAGAGGACTGATATTATATCGAGGTTCAGAACTCATTTCTTTTTTATATTTCTAATGAAATCATCCTGTTCCATAATATTTAAAAGGTATCTTTCGCAATTTCAATGCGCCTTCGAATATCTGTTATTACATTTTCTGTTGTCTGTTATAATACTGAATACTACTCAAATTTCTTGCTAGCATCTTGGGCTGGTCCTCTTGTAAACGACTATTTTTCCAAACAAATTACAATTTTTTACCCATCCGCGTAAGAAATTTTTTTTCCTCAAATTTTAACCTCATCACAAACGTCCGTTGATATTTATTCTTCGCTTTTCATATATACCTTGACGGTGTTTTACTCTTATCTTATCGCATTCGCTTAAAGAGCGCTAATTAGCTAAATCAAAGGTTTTTCTGTGGTTCTGCTATACACTGTACCAGGTTCGTCATCAGTTTTCAGTGTAGTTCGGTAAAAACATTCTTCATAAAACAATCGCCCATCTAAAGAACAGCTTTCTCTACACAGTTAAAGGAGGGATATAACGATTAGCAGTATAACTAGCATCATCTAAATAAGTATTGTGTTTCTTCACCAACTGAAGCATGTTTTCCATGCAACAATAACTAATTTTACAGAAGTTCTTACTCTGCTTCATAACTAATGAAGGCAGCAGAATTTAGGGAAATGCTTATCAATTAAATTCATAAATATTTCCTCCGCTGCCTTTGTTGTAGCTTCTTTTAACAGGGATTCGTCTCAATTTATGGAAAACACATAGAACTTCTCTTATAACACCACCTACAATGCTGCAATCTTGATCAATGGAAGGAAGATACACAATGACAAAAACTGGTTTGAAATTAACATATCCACATCAACGTTAAGCGCGGCGTTCTAATTAAATTTAAGCGTGACCCTAGCCCGCAAAAGTTACAGACAGATATATATTTCTACTAATATTTAAAATAATAAAACTGTTTATCATGTAGAAATTCATCCGCAACCTATCATCAACTGATCTCAAATCGTTATTAGAAAATACAGCGATTTAACTAGATATATAGGTAATGCGTTTGTTACCTTCTTTCTGATGTGTTATTATCGCCTCCCAATATCCCTTTTCGAAAACAAAACTTCAATGATGACATCGAATGTTTTCAATGTTTTCCATAAATATTTAAATTTTAGTTCTTCCATATTTTTCAATGCTAATAATAAGCATCAACAGTGCTAGACTGGGCGGAAACTATAATTGATAATTGAAAGAATTTCGTAAATATTCAATAAATATTATCACAATGTCGTCGTTTAAAAGACTGATTAATGTTCTAAAAGATAATAGACCAATGATAAAATTAGATAAGCAACCACAAATAAATAAAAAATGTAAACGTTTCACGCTAAAGCAATCGCGAAGCAATATATGTGTTTGTTTACGTTTCAAGTACAAAAATATAGTGAACATTCAAAACAAAAGAGGTATATTTATTTTTTAAGTGGTAACTGAGCTTTGCTTTACCAAAGCGCTTACAGTGTCCGAATGTTAAATCATACCTGGCTTAAAGATGGTTTCCCATAAGAGAATTCTGCTTCGATCCCTACCGAGAAGTACTTTTTATTCTATTTAGGCCGATGGATATTCATTTTTAATTTCAATGTTAAGAAAAAAAACGGATATGTCAACAACACAAACACGTATAACCACTAAAATTAAATTCATAGCAGATCATCTTATAAATAATCTGAGTTGTGCTCTAGATTTTTGTGTAGACTCGTTCTCTGTTTTGACCAGGTCACATTCGTTGTTCCATCTGAAGGCGTTGGAAACACTCTTTATCAGGTCCAGGTGACCCTCTCTTTGTAAACAAAGAGAATGTTTGCTTGGGCTTACTTTGCTAGGACTCTAGCATCTTCAAGTGTGACACCCTTAAAGGAATTTTTTCTTCCCCTCCCTTTCATTCATGTCACACATGGTTATTATTACCTATCTGATTAGGCGTGCAAGGATGGTGTTTGGCTGAAAAACAGAGAATTCCTTTGTTAAGGATTTTCTGTTTGCAATTTTCTAGCCACTGTTTTCGCCTATAAAGAAAATATAGTGTATTATGGTATGAGGCATGTAATCTTTTGCTATAATTTGAAATGATCCGTTTTACCCGTTATGTAGCTCTGCATTTCTGAATCTCCTGTTTATGGTTATGTAGTCTATTTGTTTTTTCGTGTCACATCCTAGGCCCCTCCATGTCCATAGATGTCGTGTGTGTTCTTGAAAAAAGGTGTTACTTATTACCTGGTCATTTGCTGTGCACCATTGGACCCATTTTTCTCCTCGTTCGTTGCGGATTCTTAATCCAAAGTTTACGGTCCTTTCCCCTTCCCGCTCTTTACCTGCCTTGACATTCAAGTCACCCATTATGATTCTAATTTCTTGGCTTTTGCACTGAGCCTTGGCCTTGTCCAGTATGGAATAGAATGATTTTATTTCTTCCTCGGTACTCTGCATAAACTACTATAATAGGTATGTTGAACGGCTTTCCTCTTAGTTTAACTAACAGGACTCTCTCAGACAGCTGACAGTATCCCAGAACGCATTTCTTCATTTCTTTGTCCATTATTAAGTCGACTCTTTTTTCGTTATTTTTGCCTCCTGCGTATATTATCCTTTGTGGCTGTCGCTGCTGAAATCTCCATTGTTATGCCATCTGGTTCCCCATATTCTCAGTATATTGATGTTCAGTCTGTTCATCTCCTGCGTGACATTCTCGAGTTGACCACTGCTGTTGAGCGCCCTGACGTTGCACCTGTTGCTCATGTCGTTCCTTCCTGCGCGAGGGACAAATTTTGGAAAAAGTGTGTTCCCTTTACGCCGTTGGTGCTAACAGTCGCTGGATGACGGTCAGGTGACACCTGTTGCCCCATGTCGATCCTTAGCGGGCGAGGAAGTTACAATGGTAATCTATTCACAGTTTTTTTGCAGGATGTAACTTGTAATAACAAATGCTTTTTGGCAACAGATTTATTTAGAAGACTATGTTGATAAATCAACGATCATTTTTTGATAATCTACCTAATCATGCAAAATAATGACAGATTTGTGTACTTAGTGAGTAGTACTGATGATTGCTGTACCCACTTTTCCTTGGTTATATTCCGTGGAAATATTTTCTTACAACGTTTAACATGTTTAAAAGCATGAATAATCTAATTTGTGACAACTACACATTTGTTTCTTTCACAATACAAGCAAAACTATTGTCAAATATGCTAATCAATAAACTCACCAAAGTGGCTAAGTATATGTCCTTTTGAATTTTAAAGTAGCATTCAAACAGTAAGTGAAATCTCTAATCAAAAAGAAAAGAGCAAAACCAACTCAATACATTTCATATTTCGTCTTTTGCAGAAAGTATTTGGCAGGCTAAAGAAGAATGGCTCAATGACAAATGTGCAGAAGTAGAGAAATTGAGCAGGAATAATAAAACAGGCATGCATAAAGAAATAAAAGAAGTGACAGGACAAAAAACCCGCTCTTCAACAGGATGTCTAAAATCCAAGGATGGAACAATCATATTGGAGAAAGAGAAAATACTTCAGAGATGGGAGAATATATAAAAGATCTTTTCCACGACAAGAGAGAGCAACCGATAATACACAAAGATGAGGACGGACCGGAAATATTAAATTCTAAAGTGGACTTTACAATAGCCAAACTGAATTGAAACAAAGCAGCTGAACCAGATGGCATTGTAATAGAGCTGCTGATAACCCTGGAAAAATTCGACGTAAAGAGAATTACAGAAATAAATACTGTATCATTCAACAACTGACTGAAACGCAAAAAGTAAAACTGCACACCCTGCAGTGGTTCAATGCAAAACCTATCCAAGTGCCGACTGTGGAAGCGACCACCTCCCAGTCATCTGCAAACTAAGGTTGGAACTCTGGAGAATGAATAAGCCTAGTGCAGCACCAAGACTGCAATACAAGATCGTGAATGACTTCAACCCGCAGAAAGAATACACTAACAGCGTGAAAAACAAATACGAAGAACATATTAGAAAATGAAACTCGAAATGGGACTCACTAAAGGAAGCGCTAGTGACATCAGCAAACAA
Source organism: Ascarosepion bandense (assembly GCA_037127315.1). Classification (NCBI taxonomy): domain Eukaryota; kingdom Metazoa; phylum Mollusca; class Cephalopoda; order Sepiida; family Sepiidae; genus Ascarosepion; species Ascarosepion bandense. The sequence goes on along the minus strand of JBBBDQ010000875.1, from coordinate 1,876,353 downwards.
CATTGACCCAAAGGAAATCAGACGCAGAAGAAAAAAAAAACGAGTGGATGACTGAAGAGATTCACGACATGATACAAAAGGGACAGAAAATGATGCCAAGACATGGAATGGAATACAGAAAACTAAGGGGAAAATGCAGACAGGATAAAGAGGAATAGCTCAACAACAAATGTGCAGAAGTAGAGAGATTGAGCAGGATTAATAAATTTCCATGTGATCTTATGATTTCTTTCTTTTGAGGGCATAAATTATATAAAAATTGCATGTTGATCCATATGCAAAAAAAGACTAAAAATAATGGAGGCCTTATTAATAAAAACGATAAACCCAACACTCAATAACATTAACTGCGAACATGCTAATAACATGCTTACCATGTTCGGTACATAACACATACCACTACTCCACATTAAACGTGACACCACTTACATTCTCTTACACTTAAAATAACATTCATCCTCCGAAATAGCTAAAAGTATAGCCGAAAGCGCTCAGATAAACAAAACATTTGGAAATTTTTATATAATGTGTGTCCTTGCAAGAAAAAAAAAAGAAAGAAATCATAAAATCACAGGAAAAGTTAAATAAAAATTCAAACCTTGATCACAAAAAGCAATGCAATAAAGCTACTATTTTAATATTTATCTCCAAAAGCTATATCTTTTTCATTATTTTTATTTTTTTATTTTTCATTTGTGAATAATTTGTACGTTTCTTTTTTTTATTTTTCAGTTTGTTTGTTTTTTGTTTTTTGTTTTTTTTTTGTTTTTTTTTAATCATTTCACCCCGAGCAAGGCGGAAACGCCACTGATGTGCAGGGGGCTACATAAATGTAAAAAGATTATGTAGAAAAGAGTGAGGAGTCAAGCTTAGAAAGGAACAATAGAAAGCTGAGAAAGCAGGTGCGATGACAGATACATAGGTGGAGAGAAAGGGAAGGTTATACAGGGGTGGGGAGAGAGCTAGAGTCCAGTGGTTAGTAGATGAGTATTGCTTTGCATTTAAATTTCTGGAGGTTGTAGCCGTTAGGAAAGCAAGAATACGGGAGCGAGTTCCACAGGCGGGAAGTGCGAGAGAAGCTGCAGGAGTAGAATTGTCGTCTGCATTTGGTAAATAATTTGTACGTTTCTTTTTTTATTTTTCAGTTATGAATAATTTGTACGTTTCTTTATCGTCCTTAAATTCCATAAAATTCTTATTTAATCTTTTTTTCCTTTTCTGTCCCTTGGCCAAGTCGATTCGATTTTTCTTTTTCCTTATTCCTCATTTTATTTCTTCCTAACCATTTCTAGCTTTTCTTTCTTCCTAACCATTTCTAGCTTTTCTTTCTTCCTAACCATTTCTAGCTTTTATTTCTTCCTAACCATTTCTAGCTTTTCTTTCTTCCTAACCATTTCTAGCTTTTCTTTCTTCCTAACCATTTCTAGCTTTTATTTCTTCCTAACCATTTCTAGCTTTTCTTTCTTCCTAACCATTTCTAGCTTTTCTTTCTTCCTAACCATTTCTAGCTTTTCTTTCTTCCTAACCATTTCTAGCTTTTATTTCTTCCTAACCATTTCTAGCTTTTCTTTCTTCCTAACCATTTCTAGCTTTTCTTTCTTCCTAACCATTTCTAGCTTTTCTTTCTTCCTAACCATTTCTAGCTTTTCTTTCTTCCTAACCATTTCTAGCTTTTCTTTCTTCCTAACCATTTCTAGCTTTTATTTCTTCCTAACCATTTCTAGCTTTTATTTCTTCCTAACCATTTCTAGCTTTTCTTTCTTCCTAACCATTTCTAGCTTTTCTTTCTTCCTAACCATTTCTAGCTTTTCTTTCTTCCTAACCATTTCTAGCTTTTCTTTCTTCCTAAAAATAAACAAATAACACGAATAAAACGATAAAAAAAAATGTTTCACGCCAATTTCTCTCCCCATCCCCTTCTGCCTTTCATTTTTTTCGGTTTCAGATTGAGAAATATTCATCTGAGTTTGTTCAATTTTACAATGTCCCTGTATTTCATTTTGCTTGTTGACCTTTTCTTTCATTTTTCTGAATGTCATCTAGTTTTTAAATATGTCTGTGTCTATATTTTGACAGAGATTCTGACTGTTTCAGAATGCATAAAAACTCAGAATAACTGTTTCAAATATTGAAATAGTAAATTATTTACATACACATATATATATATATATATATATGTATATATATATATATATATATATATATATATATATATATATATTCATTTGCATTATTCTGCATGAATACAACTGAAATTTTCATTCAAAAACAGCTGCGTTTTTCAGATTTTTCCCTTTTTATTATCGCTTATGTAAATTAATTTGTAATTGTAAGGAAGAAAATATAATATATTTTGACATAATACGATATGGTCGAAAGACTCCCCAAAATATTAACAAATGAATAAAATTAGATTTTTTAAGGGATTTTGGTCAGGCTGAGAACTTTTCAACACAACCTTATCTGAACCAAATGTGTCATGAGTTTCAGTGTAAATGTTTTAAATATAATATTTTAATGAAGCTGTTTGCGGAAATGGATGGCGCCAAAGTTTCAAATCTAATGAAAGATCATGGAGAAATAAAAATAACAGACATGTTCATAACATTGTCAGTTCACAAATGATAATTTTATCTCATCGCCTGTAGTTTAATACGGAACATTCTTGTATACTAATATTTCAAGGCCTAGATTTCCCTGGCCAGTCTCAAATCCTTGGGTTATCCTAGCCAGTTTCAGACACTTAGGCCCTTCAGGCTACTCTTAGGTATGCATAGTTTCCCTGATCTGTTCAAGACTGTTATGCTTCCAGTTACATTGTTTACCCTACTAGTCCAAGACTCTTATGTTACCCTGGCTATTCAAGAAGATGCATTATTGCCGTGGGTAATTTAGAACATGCATAGTTGCCCAGGCCAGAATTATGTATGCACTGTTGCTCTGGACATTACTTGATATGTGTTGTTGCCATGGACAGTCCCAGACATGTGTAGTTTCCTTGCCCAAACTCATACTGGCTAGTTGCCCTAGCTGATGCATGATAACCCATATCCATGATAAAAGCTATACAATTTCAATGAACATTTTTAACTGTAAATGAAGATTAAATTAAACAACTAGCTATTTTAGTATTACCAATGCAATAGAGATATATTACTTCTTGCATACTTTTGTTGCAATTAAAATATTGTAATTTATCAGTTTATAAACAGATGACATTAGTTATTTATGTATACTGATCATTTTCAAAGTTCAAGTCCGATTATCGGTGCAGCTCTTACAAACTATTGGTCTTCAAAAATCACGAAAAATAACAAAAAGTGTCAGTTTTCTGAAGATACTAGTTTGTTTTACAACATGAATAATACATCGGAAGCAATCTAATTTCTAGAACCTTGAAACTTTCATCTATTTTTAAAATTTACTTCGTTGAATCTTATTTTCAACCAAATATGCTATTACTGCAGATAACTTTAATGAAATTACATTTTAGCTTCCAAAGATACGCACTGCTGAAAAGGACGGAAAAAATACCTTTAGAAATAATATTTGACCAACGGTTATGGTCAATTTTGACTTCAACAGATAATCTTTTGATATATATTTATATTCGTATTTGTGCGCGTGTGTGTGTTTGTGTCCATGTGTGTGCTGTGTGTGCACGTATGTTTTTATCGAAATATATTCATTTGTATCCATGGTTTCATAGCTACGTATTTTTATTTCTATTCATCTATTTACCTGAGTTATAAAATAACTGGTCATTGTAGGTGGTTGATGGCTGACCAACCCGTCTTGCTCCATGGCTAAATGGAGCAGTAAGTCACTCGTGAGTTCATGTTTTGCTGTATCCTGTACAGTGCATTCTGCGTTCACGTTGATTCATAAAACCGTGATTTAGTCGGATGTTGTCTCCAAGAGATGTTAAGTATCATACCCTTGATAAAACATACCCTCAGATGCTCTCAGCATCCGAAGGTATGTTTTATCAAGCTTAGACTCTAGGGTTTTAATTAATATACAAGCAATGGCACCATACACTAACACCCCTTTTCTATAGTGGATTGAAAGAATCTCTGCTTGAGGTTCTCTGGTGGATAAGATTTCCAGATTACATCCATTTTATTCAAGAAGGCCCAGGCTTTAGCTATGTGAATTTAGTAAGATTTATTTCACTTTCTTGTAAACGATTTGACAGATTTTATTGATTCACCTAAGACAGTTTGTATGGAACCTTGCTGGTTGAAGCATATTAATTCAGTTTTAGAGGAATTGACATAGGATCGAATACTTGGTAGTATTTTCTTGATGAAGTCTGCAGTGATAGCTTTGCCATCTGCATAATCAATAACTGTCAACTTTTTTGCAGGATATCGACTTGACAGTTATGGTGATAAAGATGATGATGATGTTTGTCGAGGGAAGTTCTGAATACGTAGTCAAGGATGATAACAAAAAGAACAGCTGCAATGGCCTCACCATGAATGGCCCCAGCTTTAATGCTGATGAAACTAGTTTGAGGATCTAACCAAAGACTTTGTATTTCTGTATAGCATCATTATGGCAGTTACTGTTTCGGAGGATATATGTATATATAAAGTGTAATATATGTTAATGATCTGAATATATAGATTTATTTTACACTCACGAGCTTATTCGGAACTTAAGTCATTGAATTTGTACTTAACTATATAATTATCTTATAAACATCGCACGTGCATCTGTTCTGAAATTATTCATATCTCATATGACGAAATGGAGATGAAATTCAACACAAATAGTTGACCTTCGAGGTTTCATAACGACCAGAGTACTTTTAAAAATATGCTGACCTTGTTAATCTTTGGAAAGTTGACGACATATAATCTTCGCATTCCACAATTTTACATTTCGTTCATTATCTTGCAAAATCTGCAAACTTAAACGCTATCAATATTTATCAACAAAAGTATGCTTTGCTGTTGATGCTATATACGGATGTCGTAATATTAGCTGTAAATAAACAGACAACTAAAATAACAACGGACTTCTTCGAGCGGAAAATCTATATTACGTTCTTCATAAAAATGATTTTGGAATAACACATTAGATAAAAGATAAAATGCCATAAAATCGTGCCAGAAACTTACATATATTTAAGTGAGCAGTGAGGCCATGTTTGCACATATATTAAATGTACTTTCGTGTGTATATGATTGGATTTTATTTCTTTTCATCTTGTCTGTTTTTCTTTCCACTTTTACTTCTCCATTTTTTTTTTAATTCGCAGAATTTTTAAATATTTACACATGTTGAGATAAATTATAACTCGCTACTTGGACCCTTCCAAGTGAACTAAAAGTATTCGATTTCTGAAGAACCGCACGTTAACTAAGAAAAATAAAAAATATATATATATAGCGAGAGAGATTTTGATCGCAGGAGTGTCTCAAAATAAACAACTGATGTACGAGATGTAGTTTTTATGTAAGCACCTCTTGAACGCCATTTGACATACAGTCGTTAAAGAGAATGCATAATGTGTTGACGTGGCTATATCTTCCTGTTCTACTTTTTATTATTTTACCCCAAGCAAGGGGAGAATGCGACTAAGATGCCAGGAGTTACTGAGATTTTTCTCTCTATTTCAAAATGAAAGGACTTTAGTAGAGAGAAAGGAGATAGAAATTAACAGAATTCAAGAAAGCATGAAATATTGCCGCCAACACAGATACATGCCTTTATATTCTGAAAAGGATGTAATATAGACACAAAACCATCAAACGACTAAATTTATAATGATTTTCCACATAGCTTCTCATAGTATCAAAAGCCTTCGTTGAATCAACCAATACCTGATACAGACTCATTCGTTGTTTAATGCACTTTTTCTGAATTTTCTTATCTGAAAAGATAAGCTTTCGATATTGTTCTATTATCTCTGGTAGAACAATACAAAACGCAGATTCTACACTCATTTTGCTACCCTTCCACTACTTATAAAGCATTCTCATTAAAGCATCTTTATTATTTCGTGGAACAATTTTTTTATTTCAAACGATCTATTCAAACCTTACATACTTCTAAGTCTTTGCAGGTAAAAATCATTGTTCAATAATTTCCACTTAAGAACACGGTTCTATCAAGAGAATTTTAATCGATCCACATTGGATAAATCTGTCAACTTGTGACAGTGTATTAATACATTTAACGAAATGTTCAGAATTTCCTTGTTATTAACCTTTGTATATTACGCACGTTAGCTTCTACCTCTGTGTACACACTGGGCAATTGTGTATATTTGTAAAATTCACTCATCGACATGGCCATACGATTTTGTAAAAATTGATTTTTTTGTATGTAATGATATAAATGTTGGCTCAGTAAATAGATAAATTTAATTACATTGATCCCTCAAGCTGGATTAGCTTTAATATTTAATATTAATAGAATCCGTTGGGATTTACCTCCAATATATTATGTTTAATTTATGCAGGTTTGGTATGAACATAAATTGTCTGGTCACATTTGATTACTTTCAGCTTTTATAAATCCATATCACATAATTTGGGGGAGTTTATATGATTCTATCCATCGTTATGCACCGTGTTTCTTTTGATGTTCAAGTGATGCACCTTCATGCATCGGTGAATGCCATGTCAAACATTTTTAAGTATCATTTCACTACCTCGGTTTTTAATTCTACATTGTTCCTTACATTTTTGTTTATACATAATTATCACTTAAACCAGCGATTGACAAATTAACGAAAATAATCGTTTGTTCTTCAAATAATGGTGAGTGATTTCACTTACTGTTAATAGAATCAAAGGCCCTACTTTCGGTCACAACTCAGTAACTTTTCTAAGAAAACTTCATATAAACTATGTGTAAATAAACTTAATTGCGTATGTGTACGCGTTGCATTCTTTTTCATTTTTGCTTTACATTTTTCTAATTTTTATTTTTATTTATGAATCAAGTTTGCTTCCAGTTTCTTTAAATCTTCCTGTTGTTGTTGATCAAAATAAATGAACAAAGATGTGAATGTATCACATCTTCATTCACTTATTTTGTATTCTTATCACTTAGTTTAAACAGGTTGTAACAGTGTTGTTGTTAATTGTACGAAATTGTTCATATTTTTTGTTTGAGAAAACTCCAATACATCGCCGGTCCTATCAAAAGAGTATATCCTCAATAGTACCCCTGATGACAGTTTAGGCCAATATTTCGAACGATATATGTTCACATTTAAGAACTATTATCGACTTAGCTCTTTTCTGATGTAGAAGCATATTCGAATTATTTTACATGCTTATATATTCATAAAGCAAGTGGATGTGATGGTATTCCAGTCATCGTCCTTAAAAAATGTTCTCCTGAACTCTCTCCTGTCTTCTCCAAACTATAATTATTGCCTTGCTGCCTTTGCGTCCCTAATTGTTGGAAATCTTTCTCTATATTTCCTGTCTTTAAATACTCTGGAGAGCCCTCATGCCCTTCTAACTATCTACCTATTAGCCTCTTATCACTTTTTGGAAAAGTGTTTGAAGCTATTATCAACATACAACAAATTATTTTCTTGTAAGCACTATGGCTTCCGCTTCGCCCGGTCTACCGCTGATATTCTAACAACTATCTTCTTCTATGTGCCCTGTCCCTTCAGGACGTAGGCGATCATGGCTTTCCACGTTTCCCTATCCCTTGTGGCTCTGAGCACGCCTTCTCCTGTTACACCATGCAACCCTCGTTCCGTCATCCACCTGATTAGGTCCTTCAAATATGTTATCTGTTGCTTTCCCCTGTCTTTTTTCCCTCTATCTGGCCTGTTAGTATCAGGTTCTCCAAGTCTGCCTTCCTCATTGCATGTCCCAGGAACTTCATCTGTCTCTTCCTGATGCTCAGTATTAATTTCCTTTTTGTCTCCATCATTATAATACCTCATCATTGCTCACATGCTCGATCCATGATATTCGCAGCATCCTTATGTTGTACCACATTTCAGTTGCTTCAAGTTTCTCCTTTATCTTTGATGATATTGTCCAGCATTCACTGCCATATTAAAGAACGGACAACACGTAGCAATCCAGTACTCTCTTCCTTGTTTCTAACGAAATTGTCCTGTTTCTCAATACCTTACTCAACTTCTGGAATGCTTCCTTCGCCATGCCAATTCGCCTTCGGATCTCTGTGTCGCACTTTCCGTCTTCTGTTAGAACACTTTGCAAGTATTAAAATTTTTGTACCTGCTTGATTCTAGTATACCCGACCTGTACTTGGCATATTGGGCTGCCCTTTTTACTGATGACCATGCATTCGGTTTTCTTGCAATTTATTTGTAGTCCTTTCTTGTTATTTTCTTCAGTTACTTTCTGTAGGAGGTCTTGTAGTTTCCTTTCTGTGTCTGCTATCAGCACTGTATCATCTGCGTACCTTAGGTTGTTTAAATTGTAGCCTCCAATGACAAATCCAGACATAACTTCTAGGGTCCTCAAAATATTCTCGCTGTACAAGTTGAACAGATCCGATGAAAAGACACACCTTTCTATCTTTGTATATCTGATAAATTCATTATCTGTCCGAATACAAGCGGTTTGCTGCCAGTAAAGATTCTTGATTACTCTTAAGTTTTTCCCAAATATGTCAAGGCTGCCGACATATCAATTCTTTGTGGCGTATTTTGTCAAACGCCTTCGTATAATCAATAGAGCACAGGTATAAGTCCTTCTTATCACAAAGCATATATACCAGGCTGCCCTGGATATCTCCAAAGCATTTGACAGAGTCTGGTACGCTGGCCTTCTGCGCAAGCTACAGAGCTATGCTATAACTGGGCGCTTGTTTATTTTTTTCCAATCGTTCATATCAAATTGCGTAATGAAACTTGTATTAAACGGGCATGTTTCCGGATCTTATCATACTAACTCGGGTCTCCCTCAAGGATTTATCGTAGGTTTAACGCTTTTTCTGATCTTCATCAACGATCTTCTTGATGTAATCAGATCCCAAGTAGGCATCTATGCTGACGACACCACTATTTACTCTCGCTTCGATAAGAAATCTGTCCGAGCAGATAAAGGAATTCTTGCTGCTGGTCTCAAAGGTCCGCCAATCTGTGAAGGATTGAGGGAAGAAATGGCTCATTAATTTGAATGCTTCTAAAACAAAGCTTTCCACCAAAGACAATCTCTCCTATCCAGCTCCATCAGCATGGATCATATTAGTCTCCCTGAAAGCAATACACTGTGCCTTCTCGGCCTAACTCTCACAGCCGACCTCAAGTGGAACGACTACATTTATTCAATAGCTAAATCCACTTCTATGAAGGTTGGGCCACTGTGTCGGTCCAGGATATTTTTTCGTCTGGATTCATCTTGCACATATACAAATCTACCATCCGCCTGTGCATTGAATACTGCTGTCACATCTGGTCGGGCGACCCTGCTATTCATCTCGGTGTTCTCGGCAACCAGGTCCCACCCATTTACAGTGAAAACAATCAAACAATGTGACATCAACTTCTACTCTATCTTTTCTCGTACTTTGAGCCTGTGGAACTCCCTTTTGTATATTTGCTTCTCTGATAGCTACAATCCCCAAGAGTTTAAATGCAATGTCATTTGTCATCTGTTATCTCCTGGACCCCCTGACACCCCATTTTCTCCGACACCCTCTGTAACTTGTTCTCCTTTTTTGTCCTACTAGCAGTATAGCCCGGCGTTGCTCGGGTGTCATGAAAGTTTTAAAACTAATCCATGGTCCTGGAGCTCAGACTCTTTGAACATTGGCACAAAAGCAATAGTTATTTCCAATTAAAGCGAAACCGTAGACTGAAAGAAAAATGAATGGATGCAAGTCAAATTTAGATTTCCTGGTATCGATATCAAATTTTCTACATTATTGTAAGAACTGCAACCTTGAAACTTCTGAATATTGTTTCTCATGTCTTTGTCTATGAGTGTATCCAATTTGATTAAAATCGGACCACTCCTTCTATAACCCGATTTTTTCGATTATCGATTTTCGATATTTATCGGGGGTACCTCGACACAAAACCTAGCTAAGAACACTCGCAGACGCTTATAGTACAACTGTGTAAATTTTCAAGAAAATCGGTTCAGCCGTTTCGGAGTCTATAGGTAACTGACACACACTCACAGACACACACACACACAAAGTTCCATTTATAAATAAGTTTAGATTCTCACGCAGCTCTCTTCTCATTAGTTTTCCCATCCTTACCCATTCTCCAACACCTCCTGTAACCCTGTTCCTCTTTCTCTTCCCTCATCTCTTATGTAACCCTCTCTATGTATTACCTTGCTTGGATTAAACGATTATTAAAAAATATATACTTTTGGAGAAGTTGAGAAGCTATAAGAATGCAAGTTTCTATTTTAGTTTCCCTATCTAATAGCTCGGATTTGTTTGTAATTTTGTAAGTTGGCTGAATTTTCTGTGCAGATTCCACAAACAAAATAAAAGGACATATCAAAAGAAAATGGCAAACACTATGGGACTGAAACTATACGATATTCAACCAAATTTAGGAGAATTGCTCTTAGGTTTCAGAAAAATAAAACGGAAGGAAATTTTCATCCAGATTCTAAATAGGACATACGCATCTGACACATTCACATCTACTAAAAATGAGACGTCCTCATTATGCAACAAATGTCAAGTACCTATAACGGTCAAAGCCAAACAAAATATTATCAAGCAAGCAATACAAACAAACTCTGTCAAAACACCAAAGCAAGTAATATCCTTAATTCTTCAAGGAAATCAAAACGATAAAAAAGATCAAAACTATATAAAACCGTTAATGTATTTTGAAAAACTGAAAAAAGGAAACAGAACCAGTCAGATTTCATAGAGTTCTTCACTAAAGGTAAAAATGTAAAATCTGATTGCCAACTTATATTATAAACTGAATACAAAATAATTTATAGTATTTACATTATTCGGACTATTGTCCTCTTCTTTGTTGCCATTTGTACGACGTTTCAGTCGTTGTACGCTTCAGCCTTCTTCAGGTGCTAGGAATTTCGAACCGAACACTTTATTACGATCACTAGGGTATATGAACTCCATTCCTTGTGGGAAGCCTTGATTGGAAGTCATGAATTATCCCTGCAAGTTATTTGTTTACCACTGCTGTAGCCTGGTATTGAACTCACAACTCTAAGAATCATATCAAGGACTAACCAACGTCTATATCCACTGGGCTATATGTCCTTAAGATATAGATGTGGATATGATCAAATGGCAACAAAGATGAGGACAATAGTCCGAATAATGTAAATACTGTAAATACTACCTCATCTCAGAAATATAAAAAAAAATAATTTGTGTTAGAAACCAACAACTCTAATAATTCATTAAAAAGAAGAAAGAAAGATTTTCATTAATTAACCTGTAGCCAAGTCACAAATTCGCATATAACACCAAGCTATACCCAAAACAGTCACAGTTCAAAGCATTTACCTCGCCTTAAAGAGCTCTATAGTGGCTGAAGGGCCGTTAAGTAGATACCAAACCAAACCATTCAGTATATTTTAAGTTCACGTATATAGAAATGAGATGAAATGATTTTTGAAAACTGCTTAGTCTTTTGATTTTCCAATCTGCAGAAATACCGATTATTCTATATTCATTACTTCTCTTGGACTTAATAGCAAGAACAAATATGTCTGAGTGCATTAGATTTTATTTATCTCTTTGTCTGCTGCATTTCATTTTTTATTAAGTATATTATTTAATTAATTCCTGTAACTTACAGTGTCATTCTTCACTTTTTTCTCTTTTTGGCATGTCTTAACCCATATGTTGACTCGTTGGGGAGTGTTCCAAAACATTTAAGAAAAATCTTTCTTATTTACAATAAAGCTGGCACGTCTTAGATGCAAACATTACCCTCGTGTTTATAATATAAAATCTAACTAATATTTTATTTATAAATATACGTACGTCAAAAGTGATAACACTGACGCTAATATCTTTTTAATACACTAAATCGTCTTTTTCTGTCTTATTATTTGATGCTGCCATCATCTACTTTTCTTCGTTGTTTTGGCCTTTTTTTCTTTTCTTTTCAAAATTATCCCATTTCGTTTTTCTACTTCTGATGTAATCTTTTTCCTACGTATTTCTCTTGTCATCATTTGTACGCTAACTGCTCTTGAGTTCTCACTTGCTCTTTCTATTATTTCCATTTGTCACCTTTCGTCATCATCATAATCATCATCAAACAGGAAGAAATCTTGACATTTGAGAATCACAGTATTCTTAAAGAAGTTGCAATACATTTTGTTCAATACGTAAAGAAAAATAATTGGGCTTTATCGGTCTTTATGGCGACATTTTGGCATCTGAGTACTAGACTTTTTTCAAGAATCACAATTCACGATCATGAATGAAGAGGGAGTTTCTAGGTTATCCTTATAAATGTCATCATATTACCCTCTCCACAACCTACAAACAAACATACATCTAATGTTGTTTTTTATTCATTCGAATCGTTAAATATAATTGTACCGGACAATACGCGCGTTTAGGTAACTGCACTTCCGTGTGTGGCATTCTTTCACCCTTTTATTTTCATCGCGATCTCTCTCCTTTTACACAAACACAAACATTCCTTCCTTCTCTCTCTCCGCCTCTCTTTCTCTCTCTCTCTCTCTCTCTCTCTCTATATATATATATATATATATATATATATATATATATCTTTATCTTTTTCTTACAAGCTTAATTTCTTTTCCGAGTTTTTTTTTTTGTTATTATAAAGTGTTCTTTCTTTATCATGCTTCTTTTTAGGCAAATTCGGCATAATGTTTAATGAAGTTTTATTATCGAATCTGTACAGTCAATTTATTTTTTAGTGTTTATTTTCAAGTTTTCGTTCTTTAATACTGAACACTATATATATATATTGCCACTACTAAAAACAGACAAAATATGTTTTTACCACCCATAATGACTGAAAAAACGGGCTGGACAACCGGTTTCGCACCTCGATCAGCCAAATTGAGGTGAGTAAAGAAAGTAGCGTTTTAAAAGAAGATATAGTGAGCAAAAAGCGAAATGGATATGAATTGGAGGCTTTAAAGATTGAATGTAGATGGCCTCCAAAATTTTGAGGGGTAACTTGAGTGGGACATGCTTATGTGTCCACACTAAATCTAGTAGCACAATTATTGTTATTAATAAGGTGTTCCGCAATAGAAGACCCGTATGTATTAGTCAGTCTATCAGACGAGCAATAGTCTAAATTCCGGATTTTTGTGGGGACGCGCTATTTATTTCTAGAATCTAGTCTTTGTGTAGTTCTCTCTATGTAGTTCGATCCACAACTACATTCAAACATATAAATTAATTGGCTATTATGGTTTAGGGGGAAAAAATCCTGTATAGAAGGGAAGACAGATATAGAAAAAAAAAAAAAACTATATATATATATATATATGTGTGTGTGTGTGTGTGTGTGTGTGTGTGTGTGTGTGTGTGTGTGTGTGTGTGTGTGTGTGAAACCAATTTCTAAAAAATGAATGGATTTATTTTTAAATCGAAATTTTTATTGTATCGAACGCTATTTTTAGTACATACCAGTGTTTGAAAGTGACACTTCACTTTTGTTTTTTTTGTTTTTGTTTTTTTTAGTGTGTATTATGGCTACCATTAAATCTAGCCACCTGCAATTGATACTTATAATATTTATTACACCACCACACCAAGTAAGAATATGAAATAATAACCTAGGGAAGATGGATGTATGCTTGTGTATATATGTGCATATATTTTTGTATGCATGTATGTATGTATGTATGAATGGATGGATGGATGGATGGATGGATGGATGTGCATATATATATATATATATATACATATATATATATATAGATATATCACTTAGTATATACTATTGTATATATTATTTATCACTTAAGGATTCATATCATGACTAAAATATATTTAACATTTAAGCATTAATATCAATTATTTTATGTAGAAAAGCGACATTAGCAGAAAAAAACTTGAACGGTCATGAATTAAAACAGTGGCAGGCCTAGAAAATATAACAATCTGCTACAAACGACATCAACTAGCGAAGGAGAAGCGGAAAAAATTAAAATAGAAAAAGCTAAAGAGCAAATGCAATGTGAAAAAAATAATCACAGACATGCGCACGATCACGCGCGCGCACACACACACACACACACACACACACACACACACACACACACACACACACACACACACAAATGTACACAAACAATATTTAAAACCTTGCACCACAAAGAAATGCATAAAACAAAAAGAAAACGAGATAACCCCTTGAGGAGTGACCGAACATGTCTGCCTACTAAACTCCAGAATTGGGATGCTGAAATTAATATCAGTCAGCTAATTCACAAGTTTTTACACACACACACACACACACACACGCATATATATATATATATATATATATATATATATATATATATACTGGACAGCAACATAACCAATGAACTAGGTAAACAGGCCATTACATTTTAGTTTACAACACTCACATTAGCATATCTATAAGAAAACCTATACAATCAAATAGAACATAAATATGGGAAAACAAAAACAGAATGGAAAAGATATCTAGAGATGATTGTTTTATCTTTTGGAGATCAACCTGGAGAGACATAAATAAACTAAACAATCTACTCCAAAACTTGCACCCCAAAATGAAGTTCACACTAGAATATAGCTATAATACGTGGGGACGACACAAGGCCTGAATAAAAAAAGTATCTTTGCACAAAAGTAACATTAAACTAGCTAATAACAGGAAATTGTACGGTTCCCAACGAATGTAGTGGAGGCAAATTTAGACTAATGTCTATTTATCAAAATGCAGATTATGACATACTCATGATGCAGGAAGAGATATTTATAAAAAATAGAATCTTTCCCTCAACAAAACAACATGAAAACCTAAGACACACACACAGACACACTAAATTCAAACGCGCTAAAATGAATAAATTAATTTTTTTTTAAAATTCGCGAAACATTGCAAAAAATAGTATTCCAAAAGCAACTAAAAGAAGTAGTTGACCCGTAGAATTTAATCAAAATCGCTGAAAACAATTTTATAATATAAAGACGAAATCAAATTTCGCAAGTCAGTGTAAAAACTTTTTTCTGGCCAACGAAAAGTGAATGATTCCTAAAACAAAAAAAAATTAACGAGCGAGTGTGATAAAAAACAACAAACAAATACCCACGAATATGAACTTTCTGGCCTACTCACCGACCACTTAGCTATATATACACGGTATTTTCGGCCGTCAGAAAGACAATCGTATCTCAATATGTAAATTTACAAGTTTATGCGCCTGAAGAGAGTCAACTTTGGATTTGAAACAAGTGTAGCGACACAAATACCATTATGGACACTTAATATATACAAAAAGCAAGTAATATTAATAATAATAACAATAAATCTACACTTTAAACAAAACGTTCACAGCTTCCCGCATTTTATATATAAAAAGGCAAGTTGTCACAAGTCAGATCAAACTTTATTTGCGTGAATAGATCAATTCTCAATTACATTTAATCATCATTTGACATGAACTTTTTTTGTATTTCAGGTTGTTTCGATCTCTTTTATATGTGACACTCTACTGTCTATGTAACGAAACAAATCATTTATGTTTCCTTAAATCAGGAAACTCCATGTGTCTATCGTTTCGCTTGAATTTAACAGGAGGCTTATACAGGAGATGTAATCTTTCATTTACTCCATTTCAAATTTTGTCACATTCTCTCTCTTCCTCTCTCTCTCTCTCTCTTTCTCTCATTTTACTTTCTTTCTTTCTTTCTTTCTCTCTCTCTCACTATCTATCTATCTATCTATCTATCTATCTATCTATCTATCTATCTCTTTTCCTCCTTTATATATTACTTCTAGCTCTTTCTCTCTTCTCTCTCTTCGTACTTCTCTCTTTTCTTTTTTTTTTATCATTTACGTGTAATTTAAAACAGAACTATATCTATTCTATTATTAAACAGCACTAAGTATAGTAATCATCCCATCTAAATTGATTGCCATTTCTCATTTAATCGTCAATCAGCACCTGAAATAATCCCTTAAATCTAGGTACTTCTATTTATTCATTGAAAAAAAAACAGTACAGAATAATGTAAAACGGTCCCAAACAAAGTTTTATCGTCAAAATGTTTATGTTAATATCAAAAGGAAACATCAAAGTAGTTTTTAATTTTTTTTTTTTTTAATTTTAAACTTTTTCAAAATTTTGGTTAAAGATCTTGCTTCTTTTTTTTTTTCGTAAGTGACCAGATTTTTACCAGACTTTACTATGATGAATGTAATATTAGAAAACTCATTTTTCATGTGAAAAATACATTAATTTGGTAATTTTTGCAAACTTCAAATAATAGATTTTAATGAAACTTTCCAGACCAATGAATGAAGTAATTTCTAAAAATAATTTTTTAGGAAACTTTGGTAAAAATATCTTTTACATCTGTCACCTCCTACAATTAATTCACGAAATTTCTAGAAATTCAATACTGTCCGCAAATTTTGTTTTATTAGTTAAATGCATGACTTTGTGTGATATTTAAATTAGCTACCTCCACTCATTTTTTATCTCTAAATTTTAAAGTGAATTTTAAAAAATAAAAAAGCTATCTTCAACTTTTAATTTAACTTTAATTGAAAGCTAAATGATTCAATTTTTTTTATTTCCAGTAAGTAAAATAATCTGGTGTATTTCAAATAGAAATTATATAGATTGGAATCTCAACTTCTTTAGTTTTGAAAATTTTTCATTTCTTCGTCCCAATGGAAAATTAGCCAATTTAAAGTTAAATTAATCTGATTTAAAACAAATATTACTTGTTTATAGCATGATATTGTAGCGATGGTATCTCATGTGGCTTGTTAAATCAGCTTTGTACAAGCAAAATCTGCATCAAAAAGTAAATTCATGCTGGGCAACTAGAGACAACAGCTTAGCATCACCTTTCCTTAAGGTCCGTTGCACTTTTGCATGTTCAAAACTTTTCTCTTCAAAACTGATACTACCATCATCAATTAGACCTATCACCTGCCTCTTTCTCACAATTGTTTGTACTTTCCCAAGATTTTTAAGTTGTTTTAAATGACATCTTTGAAAAGTTTTCTTGGTTCTTGTCGAAGATGTTTGTAGCTTGTCAATTCACCATAAAACAAAGCCTTCATCAAGACAAAATAACCTTCAAAACTTCCATTGTGCTATTCATTTGTTATTTATGTAAGAAAACTTGTATGAATGTAGCATGATTAAAGAGCCACTTGCGAGCACATTGACGTGGTAATGCACCATAGTTGGAGTCACCGTCATAAATAGTTCTATTTTGCTTTAAAACTTACTTAACCGGATGTTATTCCTTTTACTATTTCACATCAAAGACAATGAAATTAAAGGAAAAAAAAGGAAAATGATAAGATTAAATTAAAGGCAATTTGACATCTTGACCGTTAAGGAGGGAAAAGATGAAAGGAGAAAGGTAAAATAAGAGAAGGGGAAAAGGAGAAAAAAGAGACAAAGTTGGTCCGAATGTATTCTTTGGGGCCAAATCCCAAAATGAATCTTCGCTCTGATTAATTGAAAGAAACACACATGTAAATTTTATATCTTCCCACATACATACACAGCAAACCAAAGATTTTTGTTATTTTTAAATGTACGTCATCTGTACAACCAACATTAAACATTGCCTGATGAAGAGAAATTTATCTCAAGACAGAAATTTCCGTGTCGCAATGTACAATTAATTCATAACTATATATATATATATATATATATATATATATATATATATATATATATATATATATACAAGTGAATAAGGAACGAAGAAAATATTAACAACGTTCAAAACATTAATTTAAAGCAGTGCTTAATATAAAATAAAGCTATGAATATTTATTATAAATTATAGTTTCGAACATGTGCAAATTATCATTTATTACAAAGTGTATATTTTGCTTCGACATTGAAAAGACAATGTCTCATCAGATAGTGTGAAAGAACATGGAAAATTCTTTACCTTATATTGGCTAATTATGTGTGAGAGTAAGTAGAGTGGAAAATGGAAAATCAGTGTTGGAAGTTGGAAGTTAGAATTTGAACAAAAGAGGTAAGAGGTAGAGGTGAACGGTGATTAATGGACATGTTGAAAATTTTATAGACAGATTTAACAGTAGAACATAAAGTAAGGTAAAAATTCTTTCACACTACCTGATGAGACATTGTCATTTCAATGTCGAAACAAAATGTACACTTTGTAGTAGATGATAATTTGTACATGTTCTAAACTATCATTTATAATATACATATAAATATACATATATAAATTTGTTCAGGTTAGAACGTTCGCTTTCTGACCATGAAGCACGGATCGAATCTCAGCATGGTCGATTTGTCCGGAAGGTAATTTCTTGATGTTATCGGTCTGGAGGAGGCGATTTCAGCATGCAGCACCTTTAGAAAGTGCCTAAAAACCATACTACGGGTTGACTCAAGCTTTGTGAGTGAATTTCGGTAGACGGCTCCCTTTGAGGAGTCGTCGATGGTTGTACTAGCTCGAAGTCACAAGTCATCGTGACCAAGGGTTTGGACGCCCTGGCCTTGTTCATACTGTTGCTCACTCCTAGAAACTTTAACTAAGGTTCGCTCAGCATAGTTGCAGTATAAAGCACAGGTGGGCTCTGTGAGTGTTGAACAAACACAAATGTACCTGAGCAGGCGTCTACAATGGGTGTTAGCTAACAGCTCTGGTATCCTCGAATACGAGTGGCCATCAATTATATATATAGCTATATATTTGTATGTGTGTGTGTGTGTGTGTGTGTGTGTGTGTGTGTAATGTATTTAAAATTCCTTTTTTATATCTACATGTGGGTGTATATACGTGTAAGAATTTTCGTAATTATGAACAAGTAGGTGGGTAAGTAAAGGTTTATATGCAAATAAGTATATAATTTAAGGCCGTTAAAACGGCTCTCGAATGTGTTTATATAATATTCATGTAATACCTCGTTAAAGACTTCATATTTATTATTTTATTTTTATTGGTTAATTATTATTATTATTATTATTATTATTATTATTATTATTATTATTAATAATAATAATAATAATAATAATAATTTTTAAGTATTATTATTGTTATTATTAGGGATAATAATAATTCTTTTTCTCATTTTTATCATCTTTAACATTGTTATCATACTTGATAGTAATATTATTGTCATAAAACCAAAACGATTATTATTTATAAGATGAAGATATTATCATTTCTGTCAGAATTAATATAAAAATCTAACAATTCAATTCTTCTAGTGAAAATACGGCCCCTAAATTTACTGGCGTGTTTTTGAGAATGGCCAACTGAATGTTCAATCCGAGGTCATCTTATCACCTGGGATAGAAATGCGATATTCTAGGTGTGACATCCGCGCTTAAAGATTAACAAAGTGTATTTAACCCGTTCTCCCATCGATAAAATGTTTTCCTTCTTCCCCTTTTTCCCCAACGGTTCTTTTTGTCTGGATAAATCTAACTCAGTTTTGTATAACATTTTAGTCTGAGGAGCTGGATATATATTTTTATAAAATATCCACGAAATAAATTACCTCCAATGGATTTGTAAATTCCTTCAATTTATTTTCATATATATATATATATATATATATATATATATATATATATATATATATATATATAATTCCAAGTGAAGAGGACTCAAGGTTTTTTTTGTTTTTTTTTTTTAGTACTCTGGCATTTATTTTATTATGAACAGTGCTCAATATAATGAGTATTAGAGAGTCAAAAAGGAGTCAATTTGAGAATTTGAAAAGGGGAAAGAAATATATAAACAAGAAGAGAAAAACTGAAATTCAATTATGCAAATGTATTCATTCATTATCTTTTCGTCAATTTCAAATCTAATTAGAGCAATGATTGGGCTTGTAAGTTTAATTTGCATGTTGAACATTTTCAGACAAGAAAGAGAAACTTATTTCTGGTGTCCACATCAACTTGATACTTTTGCTGTTGTCTCCAATATTCATCTGTGTTTAGCGCGTTTTATTTGCAAAATATTCTCCAAATCCTAATCATACTTGTGAGCGTTGTTCAATCTGTTTATCTTTAGCCTTGTCTCTAATTTCTTCAAACATCCCCATGAAAATGGCGTGTCTTCTCTTCTCTGTAGAGACTTGACTTTCTTCCATAAGAAATCCTCTTAACATTCACTTGCTGTTCTAAGCTTCTATTTTCTGTGGACACATCATTAGCATAAAGTGCGACTCCATGCTTAGTAACTTTGTCTTGCTAAGATATTTTCATGATAGACAAAAGTTAACACGAGTGAAATCATTTTCAAGAGCAAATCATTGGTACGAGGTTCTAAGACAGATAACCTTACAAATGTATGCATCATTAACTTAATGTTGAGTGTCAAATTGTAAAACTATTTTGTAATCTGACAAATGCAATGTGGCCAGAATATAATTTAGTAGTAATTATATTCTTTTAATTCTAACTCATTGAGAAAACTGTAGGAAAATGTCGCCTGTTCAATTACTTATTCAATTTAACACAATATTTTTAGCATATTTTATTTCTGTACTGTTTGTCTGGTTTTGGCTTTAACATAAAGTCAATTTACGTCGATCAAACATTACTGTAATATATTTTTTATTCAGTGTTGCATAGCTTCATTTTGTCTGACGTAGCATGTCTTTAAAGTTCAAAATGGAAATGGGCAACACAGTTACAGTCTTTTATATAAAAGAAATTCTTCTTCTTCTATGCGCCCTATTCTTTCAGGATGTAGGCAATCATGGCTTTCCATACCTCCCTATTAATGGTGACTCTTAGCACGCTTTCTCTTGTTACTCCACGCAACCCTCGTTCCGTCTTCCACCTGATCAGGTCCTTCAAATATCTTATCTACTGCTTTCCCCTGTCTCTTTTTCCTTCTATCTGGCCTGTTAGGTTTTCTAAGCCCTCCTTGCATGTCCCAGAAACTTCATCTGTCTCTTCCTGATACTCAGTATCAATTTACTTTTCGTTTCCCTTTCCAAAACCACATCATTGTTCACATGCTCGATTCACGATATTCGCAGCATCCTTCTGTAGAACCACATTTCAGTTGCTTCAGGTTTTCCCATCATCTTTGATGATATTGTCCAGCATTCACTGACATCACATAACCATCCAGTACTCTCTTCTTTGTTTCTAGTGAAATTCTCCTGTTTCTTAATACTTTACTCAACTTCTGGAATGGTTCCTTCGTCATGCCAATTCGCCTTCGGATCTCTGTGTAACACTTTCCGTTTTCTGTTAGAACACTTCCCAAGTATGTAAATTTTGTACCTGCCTGATTTTAGTATCCCCGACCTGTATTTGGCATATTGAGCTGCCCTTTTTAATTATGACCATGCATTCGTTTTTCTTGCAGTTTATTTGTAGTCCTTTCTTGTCACTCTCTTAAGCTACCTTCTGTAGGAGGTTATGTAGTTTCCTTTTCGTGTCTACTATCAGTACTGTATCATCTGCGTAGATTGTTTAAATTGTGGCCTCCGATGACAAATCCTGGAATAACATCTACGGTTCTCAAAATTGTCTCGCTGTACGAGTTGAATAGATTCGGTTAAAAGACACATCCTTGTCTTACGCTCCTTTCTATCTTTGTATATCTGATGAATTCGTTACTTGTCCGTATGCAGGCAGTTCGCTGCAAGTAGAGATTCTTGATTACTCTTATGTCTTTCCCAAATATGTCGAGGCTGCTGAACATCTCCATCAATTTTTTGTCGCGTATTTTGTCAAACGCCTTCGCATAATCGATAAAACATAGGTACAAGTCCTTCTTTATTTGTATTGCCCTTTCGGGGAGCATTTTAATCATAAATATTGCACTTCTTGTTTTCGTGTCTTTGACGAACCCGCACTATTCTTGTCTTATCTCTGGCCTGATTCTGATTCTTGCTCTATTCATCAGGATTCGGACGATCAGTTTTGTAATGTGGCACATTAAACTGATAGTTCTGTGGAGTTCGCACTCGTTTTCTCCTGGTTTCTTAGGCAGTGCTATGAAAATAGACTTGCTTAGGTTGTCTGGTATTAAACCACTATTATAAATTTCATTTATTATTTCTGTAATTCTCTTTACGCTGAATTCTTATAGGGCTATCAGCAGCTCTATTACTATGCCGTCTGGTCCAGCTGCTTTGTTTCTATTGAGTTTGGCTATTGCAGCTTCCATTTCGGACTTTAATATTTCCGGTCCGTACTTATGTATGTGTATTATCGGTTGCTCTCTCTTGGCATGAAAAAGATCTTTTATATATTCTCCCCATCACTGGAGTATTTCCTCTTTCTTCAAAATATCATTCCGTCCTTGGATTTTATACATCCTGTTGAAGAGCAGGTTTTTTTGTCCTGTTAGTTCTCTTATTTCTTTATGCATGTCTGCTTTATTAATCCTGCTCAATCTCTCTACCTCTGCACATTTGTTGTTGAGCCATTCCTCTTTATCCTGTCTGCATTTCCCCTTAGTTTTCTGTATTCCATTCCATGTCTTGGCATCATTTTCTGTCCCTTTTGTATCATGTCGTGAATCTCTTCAGTCATCCACTCGTTTTTTTTTCTTCTGCGTCTGATTTCTTTTGGGACAATGTTGTTTGCTGATGTCACTAGCGCTTCCTTTAGTGTTTCCCATTTCGAGTTTCCGTTTCTAATTTGTTCTTCGTATTTGTTTTTCACGCTGTTAGTGTATTCTTTCTGCAGGTTGAAGTCATTCACGATCTTGTATTGCAGTCTTGGTGCTGCACTAGGCTTATTCATTCTCCAGAGTTCCAACCTTAGTTTGCAGATGACTGGGAGGTGGTCGCTTCCACAGTCGGCACTTGGATAGGTTTTGCATTGAACCACTGCATTTCTTACTCCTCTGTTTATAATTATGTAGTCTATTTGTTTTTTCGTGTCTCATCCTGGACCCCTCCATGTTCATAGATGTCGTGTGTGTTCTTGAAAAAAGGTGTTACTTATTACCTGGTCATTTGCTGTGCACCATTGGTCCCATTTTTTTCTCCTCGTTCGTTGCGGATTCTTAATCCAAAATTTACTGTCCTCTCCCCTTTACCTCTCTTTACCTGCCTTGGCATTCAAGTCACCCATTATGATTCTAATTTTTTGGCTTTTGCACTGAGCCTTGGCCTTGTCCAGTATGGAGTAGAATGATTTTATTTCTTCCTCGGTGCTCTGCATAAACTACTATAATAGGTATGTTGAACGGCTTTCCTCTTAGTTTAACTAACAGGACTCTCTCGGACAGCTGACAGTATCCCAGAACGCATTTCTTCATTTCTTTGTCCATTATTAAGCTGACTCTTTTTTCGTTATTTTGCCTCCTGCGTATATTATCCTCTGTGACTGTCACTGCTGAAATCTCCATTGTTAGGCCATCTGGTTCCCCATATTCTCAGTATATTGATGTTCAGTCTGTTCATCTCCTGCGTGACATTCTCGAGTTGACCACTGCTGTTGAGCGCCCTGACGTTGCACCTGTTGCTAATGTCGTTCCTTCCTGTGCGAGGGAGAAATTTTGAAAAAAATGTTCCCTTTACGCCGTTGGTGCTAACAGTCGCTGAATGGCGGTCAGGTGACACCTGTTGCCCCATGTCGATCCTTACCGGGCGAGGAGTTATTTGGAATTAACCCCCTTCCCGCCGTTGGGTTTCATATATTTATTTTGAAAAGCCATGATTATGCGCGTGATAGATTGTGGAGTGGTATCCCGTTGCCTTCTCCATGGTGAATTATTGAGACACAACCTCTGGTAAGCTGGCTTTTACTCCTTAAGAATTCCTCCACATTTTGTAAATTTAATTTTTCTCCTACTTTCGTGCAAAAAAAAAAATCCGGGTAAGAACGGGTGAATGGAAGAATATAAATATTCAGTATGTAAGTTCAAATGACTAGTCATGTAGAGGAAGAAAACACCAATTCTCCAGATTAGCATTTCGTTACCAGTAGACGAAAAAAAATGAATTTTTTTTTCGTAAATATTTCAAGGAAAATAGATTTCTTGCTATTTTTTATAACTTCGTTGATCAATCTTCAGTTTAAAAGAACTATGTAAGGACCCAGAGAAAGAGAAACAGACAGCAACAAGGGGGAGGGTGGAAATAGAACGTTATATAATATTTTGCATTAAAAATACATTTATTGCCATTTTTGATAACTTCGGCGATCAATCTTAAATACTGTATCATTCAACAACTGACTGAAACGCAAAAAGTAAAACTGCACAACCTAAAAAATGGATCAGAATGACTGGAAATATTTTGGAAAAACCCAAACCAAGGCAAATTTCAATCCGGTGTGAAAATTAAAATTTTAGATTCTGATTTGATGGGAAATAGCAAATTAAACTCTGACCCCCGGGCAAATTTTCCTAGCATCTAAAAAATGGGTATGCGATTCAATCCAATCACGTGACTAAACTTCACTACTTATCCACGTCTCTTGACCGGCCAAATCAGTCCGATGAAAGCAGTACTCTGATAAGGACCTCGTCACAATGTAGGGAAGAAATTTCAAGACGCCTACCCTGTCATGTCTCGTCGACATAAATTCGTTCTTCCTCTCCTTCCAATTTTCCTTTCTTCGTCTTCACTCAACAACAAGAAGATACTTCAACTAATTCCTAAAATTTAAAGTCCGATAAGTACAATTTCCTTTATTGCTTCACCATCCTTTCACGTTCTCACCGGCCATAAAAAGGGAAAGGAACACAGACTTTATTAGTAACCTGTTAATCTTTCTACATACACACATTCTGCTATTATCAACAATAATCTCTGGATTCATTGTAGTTAAATGAATTGTACATTTTCTATTTGAACATTTTCTTCTTGCAAATTTGTTATTCTGTTTAGTTAATAAAATTTAACTTTAACATACAAAACATTATAAATAAATATTTTATTCTTCCACATTCCAACATCCAACCTTCAACCTTCTGATATTTTAAATTGTGGGGATTGTCGGCTATGTTTTTAAGTGGCCTTCTACTCGGCATGGCTGGCGCCCCTAGAGATGATTTACAAAAAATCTATAATTCATTAATTGCTAATAATAAAATCCGATTGTTGTTATTTTAATATTAATATAAGTAAATAATGTGGGAATTATGTAATCCTTAACCATATTTGCCACGTTAGTCAGGATATTGATGTGGTTGTTTTTTATTCTAGTGATAGTAGAGGGTCTGATGCACATAAAGCACAAGTAGTGGTTTAAAAAATGGCATTTGCAGTTAATACAATTATACAGGTTGCGATGTGTAAATTGTCACCATTTTTCTTAATTTCGCATATGTGCATCATTTGTTTTTATTTTGTCGACTGCACTGTTAGTAGGGTCAGTTGGCACCGTCTGGGAGAAAAAGAGCACCATGACGCATTCACTCTGCCAGAAATTTGAAAACGACATGTTGTACTGCTTGGTATTCGCGCCAGAAGCTTCAATACAAACATTTCAGAGTGTTTGGAAGATCCTATGTCTGGTAACAAAACTCTGCAGCATGCCACACAAGAAGGAGCATTCAGTCGTCACCCCTATTATCTGGCTACTCAGCTCCCCAGACTGCAACCCCTTTTATTATTATGTGTACGGCTCAGTTAAGTAAGAGACCAACAAAAGTTCTTGTAACACCAAAGATGAATTGAAAGCAAGGATTATGGCAGAATTCACCAAGTTAAACAAGAAGACAGTTCAGAAGAGATTCAGGAGATTCTGAAGTCATCTGGTGACCGTGATTAAAGCTAATGGCGATTTTATTGAATAAATTATCCTTTAGTATTTGAAGATATGTTGATGTAATTTTGATAAATACATCTGTTAATATGAGATGTCAGTGCCATTTTCATTTTTGCGTAATTTAGATAACAATTTATCCATTGCACCCTTTAGTAGTATGCTGATAAAAGTAACGATATTTATAGCAGGGTTAGCAAGTATAAAGCTCTTTATTAGTTGGTTCTGATCAGCAAGTTACCTGTATAAGCATCAGAAAAACAATTATACTAAGTTCCAAAATAATAATAATAACTAATATCCCGGTTTTTCTGATTAATAATAATTCTTAAGTCAATGATTGGATAATTTCCTTGCAAGTTTCACGGCTATAAAATACCCATCGAATATCTCTTATTTAATCGTTATATATTTAAACTTAAAAGTTTAGCAAAATGTTACAGTAACTATCATAAATATGAATGCCGGTCATTAAACTAGTAAAAAAGTACAAATGAAAAGTTTCGAAATTGTCAAGGTTTTCAATTCACTGAAGCAAACGTGAAAGTATTATCGTCTCCGCTATATTCTCTTTCTTTCTCTCTCTCTTTCTCTCTCTCTCTCTCTCTCTCTCTATATATATATATATATATATATATATATATATATATCTTTTCTCTAAAGCCAAACAGTTTGTTTGACATGTATTCTATCATCAAGAAGAAGAAGAAGAAGAAGAATGTTCCAAATGACGGGACTGAAACATTAAAATTAATAAACATTTTTCCGCTTTTCATTTTAAAAATTCAATTGAAAAGTGGTAAGCTACATTAATCCTAAACCACTCGAATTGTGAATAAACTTACAAATCGATTGAGGAATATTTTAAGAGATTCCCTTTCGGCTAAATTGTTATGTGTTGCATTATTATAGGTACCAACAAAATACATGCCTGTTTTCCGAAATGAAGACACAAAAAGCTACACTTGTTTTTAAAAGCTTACTAAAAATCCGGTAATTATCTGATTTAAATAAAATTTTCAGCTCTTACAAAATTAACTCAATAAAACTCAAATAATATTTTGTGGGGAGTTGGTATTTGCATAATTTAATAAAGTACATTGTTTTCTTTCACATTTGACAAAGAAAAATCTATAATGAATGTTTATTTTCGACAAATTTACTTACAAGTAAATTTTTCAGTGAGATTCTTAAATTCTTTCAATTGTTGATGACAAAAAGGTAGTTTTATTAAATAGTGATGTGTTTGAAGAATCGAAAAATGTAATTTAATGCCATTTTTGCATGATAAACATTTTTGAAAAAAATTTTTATTTGTTTCTCTTTGCAACTGTTAAATAATTTTTGTGCAGATGTTCAAATAATAAATTAATGGCATCAATTAAATGCTTTTATTACAAAGTAAAAAAAATGTCATTTCCGTTTTTTATTTGTTAGAAGAAAAAGATATACAGCTAATCTGACATACCGTTAGTCCTAAAATCCCCATCAGTATCCAGAACCTTTTGACAACGTGTCTACAGCAGCGCAATGTTCCGGTGGTAAAAATCAGGTGTCTTGACGCAAAAAAGTCTGTGAGCACCTCCAGTAAGTCTGCTTTATTTGCGAAGCATTTCCCAGGAAAGTTGTTGTCCAGAGAATAAATAAAGTCGCAATTTGTTGCAGGGAAGCAAGGTGGATGGCACATTTTAGCAAAACATCTATTAATATCCTATGAAATTATTGTTATCGTAACTCTGTTAGATTCATTATTTTATATTTTTTGTGAACGACTTAAAACCTTTTGTCTGAAACTGGTAATAAATTAGATGATTTTTTTAAATTACAGTACAAAATTAGTAATTTTATATCCATGAAAATTGATCTAGAAAATATGCTAAAGCAGCCTACAAAAGAAGAAAAAATAGTCCAAATAACGAATATAAAAGTTGATAAAGAAACTGTGATTCGCGAACTAGAACAAAAAGTATAAAAATATAAGGAGTATAAAAATATAAGGAGTATAAAAATATATTAGTATAAATGATGTACAAGGTATCCAACCTGTAAAAAAATAATAAAATACTAAAAAGACGTACTAGGCATGTAACAGCGATAAGTAGAATTGAATTAAATGCAAAAAAAGAACAACTAACATCTTAGAATTGTCGGTTGTTACGTCAATGAGATAAACTGGAACCTAGAAGAGATACAAAGAACAGGTAGGAGAATCAGAAACCTCTTACAATATATAACGCGCACCCCACCAACGTAGTTACAGATGGATTGTATCTGTCTTGGTCAAGTGAAGGTAAAGGATAGATCTAACTAGAACTTACTGGTCTTGAAAGGTACCTTGAATTAACCAATAATTGAATGCTAAATCTTGTTTATCCAAATGAATCCGACAAAAAATCTCCATTCAATTATAAGAAAACGGAACAAGATCTACAACTGTACAAATAAAATAAAATAGGAAATTAATTGTTAAAAGCAGTATGCAAAAAATAAAAAACAAACAAAAATAAGTAGATAACTGGAAATCGAAATGGGAAGATTAATAATATAATGTTGATATCAATCGAAATCGATATCAACATTATATGTTGATATCAATTACCAAATGCGAGCAAAATAACCTAATATTGACAAAAATATGACCTATCAGTGGTTGCGGAGCTCTGAGTTGAAACCAAAAACAGATGGTATCATCTTAGCTGCTGAAGATCAAATGCTGCCAACAAGACACTATCAGGTTTATATTTTAATGACTAGGACAGATCCAAGATGTCGCTATTTTACAAACACCGAGGAAACTATTAACTATCTAATCAGGGTGCTCTAGCCCAGGACTAAATTAATCTAAATATAGATATGATAGATTAGATAAATACCTGCATTGAATATATGAATACCTTTTATATATGAAAACAAGCCATCACCAGTGCTAGAATGTGAGAACATTACAGTTCTCTATGATTTCAGTAAACATATCGACTGTACTATGCAATCTAATAGACCAGATATAAAAAATAAAGTTTTCAAAAAACTTATTTGTTATCTCATCGACATGGCCAATTCATCTGATAAAGCGTCACAGTAAAAATATATGTACAAGCCCTGTTGCTGCAACATCGGTGCTCCCAGTTTCCAGTTCCTATTAAATGGTGATTCTATGTTCCGTCATAATTTTGAGGTCATGACATCAATTGCATTTCTATCCTTCAACCATGACATAGCAAACAAATTAACCCAGTCACTGTTAAATATTCAGCTCAAAGATGGCAATGACCAGACAAATAGTACCGAAGGAATACTTAATATAATCAGAAAAAAGGAAACATAACAAGAAAATAATACAAAGACTGGACTTCCCGTGTTTCCCGGCGAGTATAACCAGTGAGAAAATTGAACTCATAGTCCTATGATCAACCTCCGATCGTACCTGCGAGTCAAAGAAAGACGACAATTAGAAAAAAACGCATTATATTCGTATAAATTTTAGCAACCAATTTGCTTCTAGCTAAGTCAAGTTCGCAATAAAGCTTTGGGAAGGAACACAGAGGCACCATAGCAAAATACATAGCCAGGATGCAAATCCTACGAATAGACCTGAGCCATCTGTTTGGCTTCGTCTTTTGTTAGCTAACGTGAGCCTCTTGTTGGTTGCCGAACACTATATATTCGATACCACCTAACTAGAAAGAAATCCAAGGAAACAGTCTAAACATACACGTCTTATTAGTGTCACCAATTAACTAAAATGCTGAACAAAGAAATAAACTGTCAACATAAAAATATTATAATTTCTTCGTAAGATGACACTTTCAAGTTTCAAAAACGTTTTTCTTCATCCGAAAGGACACACAACCGCTGTTCACTGTCAGCTTTTTTCTTGCCAGACAGAGACTTGCATGTTTTCCGCTACGCTACATGAAAATATTTCTCAGCATACAAAAAATTGCTTAATATATCTGGGCGAAACCAGCAAATACCAGTGTATTATGTATGCATCAATTTCTACACTATTTAGTCCTTCATGATACAGCTTTCAGAATTTATGCCGGCTCAGTAGAACACAGTCTTTCTAAAAATAATACTTTTATTATATATATACAGTACTGTACAAAAGTATTAGGACAAGAACTATTTTATATTTTATGAGGCATATTCATAGAAAATAAACAATTTAATCAAAGCAATTTTATTTGATTTACTCAACAAATGCTTTAACAATAAAACATTCTTGTTACAAAATAAATTTAATATTTAGTATAATAGCCTTTTGCTTTGATCACAGCCTTCATTCTGTCAGGCATTGACATCACAAGCTTTTTCAATGTATCTAATGGTATCTCCTGCCAAGCAGCTTTTGTTCCTAATGTATGTCTTGCGAAGTAACATTAGATTTATGAATTTTTTATCCAAAATATCTCATAGATGTTCGATATCTTTTTAAATACATTTCTTTTACACCTAGTTTTAAATAATCAATATTTATTAGTAATTTACTTGGCTTTTCACCCTGTATTTGAATTTCAGTGAGGTTTTTAGGAAAATCACCCCTGTCCTAATACTTTTGCACACTACCTGTAGTGTGCAAAAGTGTTAGGACAGGTGTGATTTTAAACTTTATTTTGATGCCCCATAAAAGGTAAAATAGTTATTGTCCTAATATTTTGCACAGTATTTTGTATGTGTGTGTGTGTGTGTGTGCGTGCGTGTGTGTGTGTGCGTGTGTGTGTGTGGCTAGAAACATTTGCATGTATGTGTGTACGTTTTAATGTGAAGATGTAACTTTTAAAACTGTATGAACACGCAGTATTATGTATTGTTTTCCTTTAAACAGTACAGAACAGTGACAATATAATTCTATTTATTGCCATCATTTATCATGATTATAATAAATGATACCGATAATCATTCATTATCTTGGTTTGCGTGAGAAAATAAAATCAGCAAGTCCAGGTCACATACCGATTCCAATTCAAGTTTACTTTGCCCTAATTCCGTTGAGAAAAGCATGAAACAAAAAGCATGTTTTTTCGCATGTTTTTTCTCCGGCTAGGAGAACTTTAAATTTCAATCCTTTTCAAATATATCATGTGCAAACGTAACCAGCTCATTACTTTCCATCTCTTTCATAATTGGATTATGTCTTGAAATAAAGATGATACAAGAAAAACTAAACTGAAATAAATATATGTACAAGTGTACACAGCCATTTTACTCTGAATAGAGATAAGTAAGCATTTTATTTGTAATACTAGTAAAATCTTCCACATTTATAAATACCGAGGCCGACCTTTATTTGGCGTAGCATTCTTCGTTTTATATATATATATAAGTAACGTTGAGCCTGGTCAGTACTTAGGTGGGTGACCACTTGGGAATACCAGGTGCTGTTAGCGTTCACAGATGTGCGTTGTGGTGTGGTGGATGTCGGCTTGGAGTGGGAAATCGGTGAGCCGAGTTCGAATTTCAGTTGAGCACACTGCATTCACTTGCGCACTAGTACCCTTGGGAAAGGTATTAATCCGTCCGTTCCCTCCAAATATGGGTTAAATAATTGAGGTCTGCTGTTCATGCGATCTGTGGCAGATTTCTGCACTGATTGTTTGTTATCAGAAGTTCCAAAAAGTGTGGATGGTACTACACAATGCCTTCACCACTATAAACAAATCTCTGTGTGGATGTCTTACTAAGGTTAGACCCTCATACGTCGAAATCGATGGGAGAGTCCATGATATATATATATATATATATATATATATATATATATAGTCATCCGCAGACAGATCGAAGACAGATCGCTGTATCACAGATCATCAGTACGGTTAGACACCCGATTACTTCGAACTGGGATTGAAACCCGGCGAAATTGACATCATTCAGCGATTCTACCTCTGAGCTATGCTAGAAGGCGGACTTTAGCGTGTTATATACAATGTAAACACACGCCAGCAGCCGAGAGTGTTCAAATTCATTACTGAATGAACATATATATATATATATATATATATATATATATATATATAAAACTTCGAAAATTGCATATATCGATTGATCATTTCACCGAAAAATTTCGCTTCATCAGCTATCTTTTTTATTATGGAAAAATTCGAGATATTTTTGACAGGGTGAGTGGGTAAATACGCCAAAAGTCTCCTTTAGGGTGTAGAAGAACGAAAAGAAAATTCGTAGCAATATGTAAGAGAAAAAAAAAGAAAAACACGGGAAAGAAAGAGAAAGAAAAGGAAAGAAATAAGGAAAAAGTGAGACGGGAAGTGAAAAAAAGGAAGAGAAGGGTATGTTAGAATGGAGGCGTTAAAAAGGGTAGCGAATTCAACTAGATCTGTGAAAAAGACATTTAAAAAATATGTATATGGGTGTAAATAAATCAGAAATAAGCGTGTCACAGGAACGGAAGAGAGAGGAAAACGGAAGACGGGAAACGAGAAAGAAAGAAAAGGGAAAGAAAGTAGAGCTAGGAGAAAAGTCTTAGGAGAGAGTGGAAGAGGAAAAAGGAGAAAAAAGAGAGTAAAAGGAAGAAATGCGTGTCGAAAATGCAGACGTTACAACCGTTAGGTCGGAGAGGGTGGGCGGAAGAGTTAGATACATGAAAAAGAAACAAGAAAAAGGAAAAAAGAAACTGAAAAAATAGAAACCATTACATCATAATTCTGCTTTGCCAAATGTTTTTTCAAAATTCTCCGTTTAAAAATAAAATAAGTCTAACTTCTGTTGAAATAGAATTAATTCACGTTAAAATCTACCACAGGAATAAAAGGAATAAAAGAACGGAAATTGAAAATGTAATAAGTTTGAAATGTTTATATACACGGTATTTTCGGTTGTCAGAAAGACAAACGGATCTCGATATGTAAAGTCACAACTTTATTCGCCAAAAAAGAGTCAACTTTAAGCTTGAAACACGTTTAGCGACACAAATACCATAATGGATACTTAATATATTATCAAAAAGTAAGTAATCTTAATAATAACACCAATGAATCCACACTTTAAAGAAAATGTTCACAGCTTCTCGCACTTTTTTCTTCTATACCGATTTCTCTCGTTGGACCAACCCCTTTCTGTTTTTAATATAGGTATGTATTTATGTATGTTTCATTCAGTAATGAAATATAGTCTAACTCTAACTACTGGCATATGTATACATGGTATATCACACACTAAAAGTCTGCCTCCTTCTACCGAGCGCCCATACCTCAACGGTAGAATGCCGACTAACGCCAATTCGGTCGGGTTTCAGTCCTGAGTAAAAGCAAACGGATGTCTAACTGTACTGATGAGCTGTGATACAGAGAAACAGATCTATCTGGCTATATATATATATATATATATATATATATATATATATATATATATATATATATTGTAACCACAGATCATTATGTATGAATTATGCGTTGATTCTTTTCTTTCATTTTTTTAAGTTTTCGATTTACGAATTCTTTTAAATAATCCATAATACTCCATCTTTGAGGAAGAGAAAATATTTTTGTTAAAATTTTATTATAATGAGTATTAATGTGCAAAGTTATCTCGTAAACCATTTCATGTTTATTGGTTTGAAATGTTTTTTTCTACTAATTCTTCTGAAGTTTTTTTCTATACAGAAAAATGCATTCTTGCATCTAATAATAAATTTATCACATTGTCTTTAGTTTTTCCATAGCCATGCGTGCATTTTCACTTAGCGTATGCACAAATGTGTAGCTACATCATAAATCTAAAATCAGAAATTAAGCAGCCCATTTGAATGTATTCTTACTTCTAAACAATCGACATTGTGTTTTAGAAGTGGGTTAATTTGGCTTAAATGGTTTTTCCATATGTAATTGGGTTTTATCATTTCGTGACTTCTATTGAAATTTGCATTTTATCTTCTTATCGCATCATAACATTGATTAAGTTACAAATAAAAAAATATTTCTATTTTAATGTACATGGTGAAAACAGGATTTTAAAATAATCCGCAAGCTTAATGACACAATGACAACAACAAAAAATTAATAAAATTAATTATTCACAGCATCCAAGTATCAACGCAACGTTGGATGACAATTTTATCTTTAAAATGTCACCCAACTTGCAGTAGTCAGTTTGAATCTATGAAAAGATTCCCAAACTCAATTTTCACAGCAGTTACAAGTATATCTGCATCACAATAATCGAAAACATATGACTGAGCAAGGAAAGCCTGAGTGTATTTTTAAAAAACTAACCTGTTATAGGAGTAAGAGTATCTATATCCACATTCTTTATTTTCGTTATGCGACTACTACTGTTACTACTACTATAATTATTATCACGATAACTTTGTATTAATATTTTATTGGTTTGGTCAATTTTCGTGTTATGTTTTTTACTGGATATCATTAAATGTTATCAGCTAACTTATTCCCAAAATATCACTTTCGATTATATATGATAGCTGTTATATGAATGAGTATTTTTTTTTAAAATTATCAAAACTGATTTTTTATTATTCTAACTAGATTCTATTAGAAGATAAGTAACATTTTGTCACATTTTACTTTTGTAATTCAAGGGTGATAAAACTACAACTGCTTAGCAAAAAATGTGTGTGCAATTAATGTGTGCGCAATTAATATGTGTGCAATTATTGTCACTGATTGAACGTGTCAAAAGTCGTTAAAAGGTTTCTGAAAATTTCTCGCTGAACAATTTCTCGTTTACTAGAGATTTCTCTTTGATTTTTTAGCAATACTTTACAGACGAACAGACCAGCTGAGGTTAACAGCGACAAAATCAAGATATTTTCTATAAATAATCGACTTTTTGTGATGTGGGAGTTACACATAATGTAAATATTCAAAGGTTGAATTTTAAGTGTAATTTGTACATATGCGAAAAAGTCTATTGAACTATATTTAATATTCCGTTTTATTAAATAAATTAGGGCGCGCAATGAAAGGTGAATATTTTTTTTAAGTGGAATACAAAAAACTGTCGGGCAAATATAAAGAAAACAACTAGTCATACATAACGCTGGTCTTCATCCAAGAGATGTGATGGAATGTATAAGAAGAAATCTGAAAACACTTTCGATTAACTACTTTCGGAAACGCAAATGATTCATTCGTGCATTTGCTGCTGGAAGAAGTATTTCTGTGGTGCGTTCCGTGTGAAATGCTTTGTTTGTTGCTTCAGAATGGCACTTAAATTGTTTTTCCGCGTTCTACGTCACTATTTTGTGAGACGTTAGAAGATGGTTCAACAATCTCTTTGAAAGAGCTACTTTCACTAAAAATTAATTTAATGCAGAGTTTTATAAAAAAAACAAATTTATTTGTTAAGAAAAATTTATTTAAAAAAAGTACAGAGCAAAAATGTAAATAATGTTGACTTTCTGGATAGTAAATAAATTCACTTAATGTGTGTGAAAAATAGCAATAGTAGAAGTGTTCACTGCTACTACCATTGTTCAATGAAATTTTCAAACGCGACAGCAGTCGATCAATCGCGAAGTTGATGGCAAACAAACGACATGGAAAAGTTGAATTATGCATTTAATGCCACCTTCTGAAATGTTTCTCAGAAAAAAATGTTATTCTCTTTGCACTACTTTTTGAATAAAGTAAAAGTTGAGTAAGGATACTTGGAAAACCTAACATTCATAAGGCATGTCGAGGGCAAGAGTGATATGAGAAGTCTGCGGGCCACCTACCAGACAAACTTATGTGAATAAATGGAAGAACGGGGGTGAGAAGCTTGGCAAAGGGAGAAAAGCTGCTAATAACCACGATATATAAGAATTTATGGAGAGCTTGATCGCCTATGTCCTGTTGGGACACGGCACGTCGAAGAAGAAACACTACTACTGTCGATACGACAAAAAATATCCAACGGCTATCAGTACATCTTCAGAAAACAGTCAACGGGCCTAGAACTTAGCTTCACAATTCACTGTTTGTAAACTAGAAAATTTTAAACGCACAAGTAGACAAGATGAAGACTAAACTGAATAAGACGAATTTCTCTTCGTAGGCAGAAAAGCATCATTCTTAAATAAAACAACTAAAACTAAAATATTGAATGTTTTACTGAATGTTTTTTAAGTAATACATTTAAAAAGACATTATGTAAATTATTTATCAAATTTTTGTTTTTAATTCTTTTTCATAAAGTAATTCGTAAGTTATTAAATTATTTCTGATAAAATATTTTAGAATGTCAATTTACTTTATTAAAAAATAAATGACATTACGATTTACTTTATTAAAGATAATTAAAACATAAAGTTGCTTCATTTTGCTTTGCATTTTTCGATTTACTTTATTAAAAGAATTGAATTATTTTTTATATGTCAATTTACTTAATTAAAAAATAAATTTCTTTGTGTTCATGTTATAGGTTTTAATTCTTTTAATCGGTTATTAAAAAATATGTTTTTCTGGTGCTTAGTTGCCCCGGTATTGAACTGTCCCGGTGCTTAGTCGGCGGTGTTGAGTTGTCTTGCACTCCCGGGTGTGACACGAATGTTTCACCTGGTTCGAATTATAAACTTCCCTTTCTCTGCTGAAGATGTGACGAGAGCCGCAAAGACCTGCCAAATATGTGCAGAGCTCAAATCTAGTTTCTACAAGCCTAAAACCGAAACGCTTATAAATGCTACGCAACTTTTTGAACGACTTGCCCTGGGTTTAAAAGACAAAGTAGGAATACCCCTAGCCATCTTTTTGCCGTCTTCAGATTACCTGCTTACATCCACTCTGACCGGGGGACCGCCTTTATGTCAGATCGTGCCAAGTAATTTTTGCGAGAACAAGTAGTGGCCGAAAGTAACACCTTACAAACCTCAACCAATGTGAAAGGTACAACAGCATAGTATAAAAGACAATACTGTCAATACGACCATGAGTACTCGATAGACTGTTTGTAAAGTCTCTTCTTAGCCCTTTGTATGCTATTAGAACGTTGGCAACTAATGCCACTCCACATGAAAAATGATTCTCCTTTCCACAACGAAGCTCTGCACAAAAAATACCCGTAGTACCTGCTTCTGGTACATCAAGTGATGGTCCCATTGATAGCGCACCCTGGTCTCCTCACAAAGATTACCTAGAGACTTCAGGTACAGGACACTCATGATACGAACGGTCAGTACCTAATAAACGGGATCAATCCTATTAACGAGTTTTCTTTCAGAAGGTGTACACTCCGAACGTCGTAGTAGGCAAAAGCGTGTCAGGCCAAAGCACCCAAACACGGAACCTGAGGAAGAAACACAAGAAAGACCTTATAAGGTCGAGCCATCTCTATTATTCCAAAGAACCCGCAAGATGCCTGGTTATTTGAAAAAAAAATTTATATGTGAATATTATATATACTGGGGTAGAATCTGTTTATAAAATAAGCACGTCCTATCTCATCTCTCACTGGTAACCATCCATCACAATAAAATAAACGTTTTTCACAATTAAATCTGAATGAGTCAAATACATCTTCATAAGCTTCTACTTAGAATTGTCACTATATTGCTAAAAACACCAAAAAGGAAAAAGTGACGTTATGTAGAAATGTTTTGAAAATGTTTTAAATTAGATGAAGATAGAAACGGTACGTTAAATAAAAGAAACTTCACACCTGATTAATTGATTTTCTGGTTTAATGTTGTAAAAGAATATATAGATACTTTGAGAATTAACATTAAATATATAGTTTTTGCGACTTTAACTTTTACTGTCGGTATTGGAAGTAAATTTGTTTAGCAATATAGAGAGATATTGAGGCAGAGAGAAAAAAAGATCCTGGGCGATTAGCATGTCAATCAGATTTTCTGCATAATCTGACCTGAGCTAAGTGCTTTCTATCCAAGTTCATCCGTTGTGTCTTTCTATCCAAGTTCATCCGTTGTGTCTTTCTATCCAAGTTCATCCGTTGTGTCTTTCATAGCATCGTAAACTTTTGTCTTGACGCTAATTTACTCTAGATTAGTTTTTGAAATGAAAGAAATGAATACAACTTGTAATAAAAGAATCAAACCATGCTCATTTTCTATGAAACTCTTGATCGAGTCTATAATTATAAAAAAAAACAATAATTATACCTCAGTCTGACTGCGGATTGAAACGTTTGACCTCACATAAGCATATGACCACATCAATAGACCCTACTTCTTATCATCCATTAGAATCCGCCTTCCAAGTTCCAAGTCCACTGAATGAATCGATCTAATAGAGGAACTTAACCGACACACAAAATCTTACATATTTGGCTAGAACCCCAATACGGAAACACTTTGAAACCTCACCAGGAGTACAACAAAGAGGAAATAAGTTCCCCATTTTATTTAATATTTTCCTTAACTATACCCTGTTTATTTAAAAGAATAAACGTGAAGAAATAGACACTGATCATCTAAGCATTCCATACCACACACCAAATGAATCAACTAATAGAAGACAACGAGCTTGTTTTCCCTCCTGAGGCCAATCTACGCCTGTAATGTAGAGTGGGCGGTAATACCTACAACATAGGTGTTTATAATTAGGATAAGAAATGATCTTGGACAAAAATCAACACCCTCTACCAAGTGTGCCAAGAAATAAAACTCAAAACAAACCTTCCCCCCTCCAAAAAAAAAAGCCATCAAGTATTAGAACGAAAACAGTGATAGTACGTACCTTGAATCTATCATAAAAGTTCAGGATGTGAAATTAGTAAATACTAAACAGTTCAAATAGCTCAATGTGCAGTAAAATTTAGTATAGGTGATAAGGAAATTTAACATAGAATAGGCTGTGCACAACACCACAAATTATGAGAAAACATTAGCCTGAAAAATGATGTTCTTAAATAGCCTCATTAAATCGAGATTTGTATATGGATGTCGTGTTAATCCCACACAGAAATACGTAAATTGTCTGTATACAACTGCTTTCATATATTAATGGCTAAAAATGACTCTGATTCACAGATTTCACACTGAGCGAGTGAATCCTGTGTATCTTGGCAAAGATCATACTTATTTGAACCTTGTAAACTAGTGCTACATAATCACAAACAACTTTTCCATATAAAAAAACACATCACTTGAGGTGCAAGAGGTAAAACGGATACCACAAGTAACTTGAAGAGAAAATAATAACTTAATCAAGATGTTGACGTTTCACAATACTTCAAATAAAAGATTAGGAAGGAATCCCCTCTATCAATATTGGAAAGAGCGATAACAGCTACTAGGCTTGTAAGACCTATTTTCCTAAAAAAAAATGTTTAAAAAAAGATTTTATAAATCTTAACCGACAGCAGCACTGGCTGTTCGGTCAATGAATGCCGAATGTTTTTTTCTAAAGAAAACGGTTAGTATTACCATTGCCATTGATCTTATGATTGTTAAGAAAATATCAAAGTAGTAACATCAAAGCCCAAGTGTTGATGCAGGTAACGTACAACAGTAAAGGAATAAATATATGGCAGAGATCAAAGTTTATACCTTATTTTACAAAGAACAAGTAGAAGATCCGTTACTCAGTTGTCACTTGTATTTAGACGTAGGGGTGGGGAATTATCCAACAAAACAATTATCAATGCTAATATCAATGCTAACAAATACCAATGCGAACTGATGATATGAAAAATTTTATTTATAAGAACGGTACGTGATGATGCAAAAAAAAAAACTCACGATTTTCTAAATTTTCATTTTTTGCTATATTTTTTTACTTCTCGCAAAAAAGAAAATATGTGGTATACATTTTAAAATTATAATTTAATATCTTTAAAACATTTAAGAGAAACGTTTTATAATAACCCTTTAAATATAGGTCTCATATATGCAAGTAATTAATTATAAGTATTTACAACATAATTATCCATTTTACGAGGCACACACTCGTGTTCCGTTCAGCTTTTTTCCCTGAAGAACTGAGGGTGTTAATTGCCCAATGTTGTAAGTGGTAACATCATTGAAGAATGAGTAGTTTAAACCATGTTTTTTCAAAGTTGGCTGAAGATAAATGGAGAAATAAAGTAATCAATAAAATGGGGTGATATAAATATTTGTTCATGATTTAACGTTTTAAAACCTACCATGAAATCATTAAGCAAATTCTTAAGTTTGATTATACAGACAAAAATCGTTTCAACCAACGTGCAGTTCAGTTATCACGATTTGGAGAATAATGCAACCATTTCCTGTTCTACGCATGTTCAGTTGTCACGTGATCTTTTCGAGAATTTCAGGGAAACAAATCTGGTCGTTTATCACATTAGTTTTTTGATCAGTGAAGATCATAGATGTCGATAAAGATATATTTAAAGACTTGTCTTTATTTAATATAATAGGAATCTAAAGTCAACTATTTTTATCACAGACTTAAAGGGACAAAAAATAGTGCTTCTGAAACTGAAACTTTGCTGAAGTACGCAATAATTTATATTTAAATCTAGACACCAAGTAGAATAATCGAAATAATAATAATCGCTAGTTGCAGGGAATTGCATAAATCTATGCAGTTCAATTTGGACAAATATTTTCGAGAAAATTAATTAGGATATAATTAGGAAATAAATTGAAAATACTATTATTCTTATTAATCAAGTTTCCGTATTATAAACAGCTATCATGAAGAGGGTGTATCGTTACTAATAAAAATATGATATTCGTGCTTGTGCTGGGATCCACTTTGCCCCTGTTCCGATAAGTATACTCCCCGCTTGTGATGTGTGAGAGACTACCTTCTTCTTCTCAGGAGTATCTGTTTATATGTCAATCTGTCCGATGAGTTTTCTCGCGCGCACGCACATATGATGCATCATCAAACAAACAAATGTTCACTTATAGTGTTACCACTAATGACGACTGAATCGCGGTTCCCCATAGAGTCATCTCATATTAAACTTGTATCTGGCTTTCTTGGACGGTCTAGTGTGAAACTGGAGTCAAGTCTATCCCGGTACAATATTATACTGCTAAAAGTTGTTTTAACAATTGATAGTCGATCTGAAAGGAGTGAGTTTCATTGTAATTATTCCAGTACTTCTGTTAAGTGTTTAACACAAATTGTTCTAACAAGAATGAAAAGTGAGATGAATTAATCACGTAATACGGAGATTACCTTTAATGTGAAAAAAAATGGTGTCTCATTTACATATGAAGTCACAAAGACTATAAATAGCTTCGGCGAATGTCCTTACGGCAGTAAGTAACACTACACAACAGACAATACATGAATGCGATCAGTTACAGTTAAAGTTAGTTCTCGTCTATGATTAAATCGCTCATACAGATTGCGAATAGCATTAAATACAAAAGCTTTAAATTAGATTTATCACCGGTTTAGTGCTAGCACAAATATATAATAGCTGTATGTGCCTCTGTATATATATATATATATATATACCAATGATACATTCATATGATTCAACATCAAACCAATTTTTGAACGCTGTACGATATTAACATTAGGGGAGAGTGGGGGGAGTTGGCCACAAAATCTTCCTTTTTTATATTTCTTTCACTAGTGTTGAGGTGATTGGTCTTATCAAACTGAAAATTTGCACACATAAACAACACACAAGTTTCATGATATGGAACAAGTTTTATTCATGTAAGTATGTAAAAAAAGGAAATGTTGGGAACAAAATTCCAGACATGTCATGTATGGGGAGAGTTGACCAGGGCATGGAGAGACTTGGCCTCTTCAGTCGGGAGACTTGGCTACAAATGGGGAAAGTTGGTCACACTAAAAGAAGTCAGCTTTTTCAGCTCTCAATAACGAAATACAACAAAATGAGCATATTTATTAGTCTTTACATCATTTCTGCATCATAATAACACCTGATAATATTCTGAAATGTGCTGGGTTCAGCGATATAATGGTCTTCATATGATCAATACTACACATGAATGAGGAAATATAAACACACACACACACACACACACACACACACACACACTGGTTACAAATCTGTGCCATAGATGTGTTCTAATTAGTAAATGTTCAACTTGTCCAATGACCCTTGAAAGAAGAAAGTGTTCTTGGTGCGTTCTGTTGTTCCAGAGAGTTTGGTTCGAGTCAGCTTGGCTTTGATGATGCTAAGTGGCACTCTGTCAATGTCTTCAACATGAGGCTTGATGAACTTTCCCTGGACTTTTCCGCTCCTTCTCAGAAAATCAATATCTATTCTACCCTCTGTGGAAAGAAATATTTTATTAATAAAGAACAAGCCAGATGAGGTTTGAACAGCCTGTGCAGTTAAATGAACGGACAGCTTTGAGAAATTTGAGCAACAAGGTAATTTATGTTAAGAGGTGCTTGAGCTAAAATGCGTTTGAGTTAATGATTACACTGTATAGACACCCTAATACAAAGGAATGCATGAAAAACAACCACAAATTCATTCAGAACCCAGTCAAGTGAAGATATAAAACCAGTATGAACAATGTAGAGAGTTGGCCAGCCTGTGGCCAGCTCTCCCCACAAGGAAAATCTGAACACAAAAAATTAGTAAAAATTAACAATGACTATCACTTTTTAAGAAATATGCTGAAAGCTAGGCTAAATGGACACTCTTTACAGATTAAAAAAAAAAAAACAGAACACTGACAATGTCATCAAAGCTACTATGGGTTCGAAGGTAAAACAGAAAAATTGAAAAAACTTACCTCCAAAATCAGTCAATGCTCTCTCTCAGCCATGTGCCAAGGGAAGTAATCAACAGTGGGCCAGTTATTTCTCACTACCGAAGAGCTCTCCAGAAACAAAGCTAAGAATTATTTTCATATTTGGGTTTTGCTTAGACACAGGGGTGGCCAAGTCTCCGCACTGGCCAAGTCTCTCCACTCTCCCCTATATATTCCGAGTATGCAACCTTAGTAGCGAGTCCAGCTCAGCTATTTGCTATTGACGTTAAAAAGAAGTTATTCCTGTACAGCGCAAGAAAATGTTTCAAAAAGTCTATCTGAGCTTTATAAGTAAAACTACGATGTTTACTCAGGGGTTATATTTGTATCGGAGTCGGTAAAGGGTTGATGAATATTTGAAAAGAGGGGAACACCAAAGCTGAGCAGTGTTACAAGAGAACAATTTTCTATTTCAATAAAATATAATTATGGACAATAGGTTTCAATCAGATAATGTTAAATTAACATATAAATAAAAACTAACATGCTCTTGGAAGACAAACGTTCCATTCTGTTTATGACATAAACATATATTTACTTGAAAACTCTAGACAAACAGAAAATATGAGGGAGAAAACAAGCAAAAAAAAAGAAATTAGTTTCTATAACAAAGTATGTTTATGGAAATACAATGTCCTCCTCAAGTGTCGAGAAAGATAACATTCCCAAACTGACATTTTTCGCATTTTTCAACTCCGGAGAATAACTTCCGCTTTCCATATCACTCAACACATTTCCTTTGTCTACACTATTTCTATTTTTTTTTTCTTGTTCAAAGATTTTCATTGCTCAAATATAATCGCCATCTCCTAACTTGTGTTTAAAGATGAATAAACAATGCAAACAACAGAGAATACATCTCAGTAATTTCTAATGGCATTGTTTATTTAACGATTAAAAGTAAATTATTCATTTCAGCGAAAACATTTTTGGAAGACGAGACTCCATTTGACTATTTACACCTCGTCATTTATACTTCAACAGATTTTACACAAATTCTTAAAGAC
Source organism: Ascarosepion bandense (assembly GCA_037127315.1). Classification (NCBI taxonomy): domain Eukaryota; kingdom Metazoa; phylum Mollusca; class Cephalopoda; order Sepiida; family Sepiidae; genus Ascarosepion; species Ascarosepion bandense. The sequence goes on along the minus strand of JBBBDQ010000875.1, from coordinate 1,832,824 downwards.
AACATGCAATAAATCTGTAAATGTTTTCCAGCATTCATGTGCAATCAGATATTTCAGCTCGATCTGATTTTCTTTGGAAGGGCCGGAAGTCCTTTATAGTGTTCGTATATGGACGACTGTCACATTTATATTCTATAATGTTTATGCTTTTCTATTTGTTCTTTTAATAATTGCTTGTAACTATTGATTAATTTCTTCCATATAAAATATTGCTTTATTCTTGGATATTGCTAGAGATCATATGATATCAAGTATCTTTTAATTAACTTTTCATGTATTCTCGGTGTATTGGTCCGTATCATTAAATTAATTTTATGCAAACATGGAGAAACATGCCCACAAAAAGATATAGTGCCAAAAGGATGTTTTTCCTATGGGACCGTTTTTTAAACTACCTACAGTCTTCAGCAACAACTTTTGTTTTAAAAAGCGACAATTTGTTTTTATATAATGCAATCCTCGCTTTGAAATTTCGATTACTGTTATTAAAGATAAAAGTTTAATGAGGTGTTATGGTTTATAAAATAGCGAGTGTTGTAAAAATAGAAAAAGGTAGAAACACTGATGCCAAGAATTCAAAATTGGGCGGCAAAATAAGGAACCATTTCTTTTGGTAGGAATAGGAGTAAGAGTAGGAGTAAGAAGTAAGAGTTAAGGACAGTAGTTTTGTGTAGGAGATTTGAAAAGAGGAGGACGCTAGTCAGTTGACCACTAGAGTCCAGAAGGGATAGGCTCGTTTACTACTAGCATCCCACAGTGAAGAGAATTTAGCTAGTCTGCTCCTGTATCCACACAAAATTTAAAGGTTGTAACTTGGTGTAAAAACCTAAAGTTTTATACCAAAAATAAACATCATTAATTCAAGTTTGTGTTATCTTCTAATTATACCAAAATGAAGCAACACAACAGTGGTGACCCCGATATACGAACAGAAAGCAACATCATATACAAAATATATATATACACATATAAAAGGATAAATGTAGCAGAGAGAAGAGGAAACGACTCATCAAGTCAATATCAAGTCACCGGAATTCATGGAAACTGCTGTAAATGGATAGTTTACGATATTAGAAGCACAGTTTCACTTGCGAAATGTGACAGCGTCGAAAACAAAGTTTTATACAGTAATATCGTCGTTACCAGCCGAAGAAGTGGGTAAAGTAAACTACCAAATGCTACCCTCGCATCACAAGACTACGAGGAATTAAAACGGACTCTGATAGAAGCTCACGAACTAACAAAACTGGAGCTTCTAGAAAAATTAATGTCGGCTACGAGTATTTCAGGCCGACCGTCGACATATTTGCACGAAATGCTATCCGTAGCTTAACGGATAGGTATTAGCGACGACATTGTGAGACACAAATTCCTGCAGGCATTAGTCTCGCAAAAAGATTTAAACTATACCCAACTTGGCAGGTTAGCAGATAAACTGATGCCATTATTGAATATCTATAAGGCATTTGTTGTTCAGCGACCCTTATCTACTAAGAATAACTCACAATCAAATTATAAAGGAAAATACAGCCAAGACACTTCAGTGCCACTAAATGTCAGGCCATATCGGAATAACCAACGGACAAAAATTTGCAGAGCACATATTTATTTCGCTAATGAAGCAAGAACATGTAAACCTTGGTGTAAATGGCCCAAAAAGAACAATCTACAAATGTTGCCTAGTTCCCGACCAGCAACACCTACGGGAAGTGATTCGGAAAACTAATAGGGCGAACAAGTTCAGTCCCACGAGGTTCGCCGCTATTAGAAATTACCGCAACATTAGAGGCTACCAAATTAAAATTTATTGTAGATACTGGCGCAAGTATCTCAATATTATCAACTTCTGCAGTAAATGGTATTACATTAAAACCGACTCCCATATCACTATCCACTGCAAGAAAAGGGGAGAAAATAAAATGCTACGGACAAGCGAGTTTGAAAATTGGAATACCCAGTTTAAGGAGATATTTTACTTGGACATTCGTGATCGCTGATATCACCAACCCACTCCTTGGACTGGATTTCCTCAACAAGTTTGGTCTAATAGTAGACTGCAGTAACAAAACCGTTTACGATCCTACAACAACCCAGGGAAAGAGTTTTAAAATATCTGGATCAACAGTGAATCTAGTCGTAAATGAAACGGAGCTCCCGTCATTCATAAGGAACATGATTAAAGAAAAATATCCGAACCTAATCACACCATATAAGAACAGTAACAAAAAACACTGCGGCGTACCACAGAATTGACACAGGAAGCCATACGCCAGTATTTGCAAAAGCCAGGCGGCTTAATGTAGAAAGACTAGAAGCCGCGCGTAGCGAATTTAAACCCTACAAGATGACGGAGTGATCTCCCTTTTCAAAAGCGAGTGGTCTAGCCCACTACATATAGTATCTAAACAAAGCGGAGGATTTAGATGTTGTGGAGACTATCGTTCTCTCAAAAGCATAACCAAGCCTGACAGGTACCTTATACCAAATATAAATTCTTTTTCAGCAAAACTTGCGAACAAACGACGATTCGCCAAAATCGATTTGATTTCAGCCTACCACCAAATTAAAATGCATCTGGACAATGTAGCAAAAACTGCTCTCACCACCCCATTTAGTCTTTATGAATATAATTATATGTCGTTTGGATTAAAAAAAATGCGTCAGCTACATTTCAACGATATATGGACAAAATTTTTGAAGACATTGAATGTGTTTTTATATATATATTGATGACAGTTTAATTTTCAGCAATGATGAGATTTCTCATAAAAAAGACATTGAAACTGTTTTTAATATTTTAAATGAACACAATTTCAGCCACAAAATCTGTTTTCAATGTGACTTCCCTAGATTTCTTAGGCTTTCATATTAGCGTAGATGGCATTAAACCTACAACTAGTAAAATAGAAGAATTAAAATCTTTTCCTTACCCTAAGGACGCAAAAGGGCTACGCAGATTTCTTGGAATGGTAGGATTTTATAGAAAATTAATACCAAAATTTTTGGAGATGGTTTTACCCCTATCTGAGAGAATGAGGTTATCCCCTAAAGGCTCGTTCACATTAGATAAATCTGAACGACAATCTTTCAATTCGGTAATTAAGGAACTTAATGATACATCCTCATTAGCTCACCCTGAACCTAACTGTAGAAATTATCAATTAGTCACTGACAGTAGTAATTTTGCTGTCGGTGCGGCATTACACCAAATGGAAGGAAATCCAATACCGATCGGATTTTTCTCTAAAACACAAGCACAAATGAGATATTCTACCTTCGATCGCGAACTTTTAGCAGCTTATTTGTCAATGCTGCACTTCCGTCACCTCATAGAAGGTCGCCAAGTGCTACTTTTAACTTACCATAAGCCATTGTGTGGTGCATTTTATAGTTTAATCCCTGCTAAATTAGACAGACAACAACGACAATTAGCTATCCTGACAGAATTTATTTCAGATATTGAACATGTAAAAGGTAGTCAGAATATAGTTGCGACCAACTCTTGCTGTACAAATAGATGCGTGTGATTTACCTGCACTTTCAGAAGCACAGGCATCTGATACAGAAATTCAATCTTTTCAGGACTTAAAAATATTCACCATACCTGGAGATAACCAATTTATATAGTGTCACTTATCAATGTCTTACCCCAGACCTTTTGTTCCATCTAAATTGCGTGAGTCCATATTCTATAGCATCCATTCCGTAAATCACCCTGGCATTAAATTATCCATTCAGATGATTAAAGCTAGATATTACTGGCCAAACATGAATAAATCAATCAAAGACTTTTGTGCATCATGCACAGCCTACCAACAAGCAAAGATCTACAAACATACAAAATCACCTATACCGACATTACAAATACCATCAGCTAGATTTCCCACAGTCCACATAGATATAGTAGGACCACTCCCACCAGCAAAAAGCCCAAATAGCAGTTACATCAGCCCGTATAGATATATCCTCACATGTATTGACCGCACAACTCGTTGGGTAGAAGCACAACCCATCAGCGAAATCACTACAGCTAGTGTAGCTGAGGTCTTTATAAACACGCGGGTCACACGTTGGGCTGCATGTTATAACCGACAGAGGCCGACAATTTGAAAGTGAGTTGTTACTGAAGTAGCAAAAATAATTGGTTCTTATAGACTACGTACGACAGCTTATCATCCTCAATGTAATGGTTTGATTGAGAGAATGCACAGGACCATTAAAATTGCTATTATAGCACGAAAAAAGTCCTGGCTCTCAGCTCTTCCAATAGTACTTCTTGGGATTCTCAGTATGCCCAATAGCTCTGATTTTTCTTCTTTTTATGCTGTTACAGGCACACAATGTTTGCTACCACAGCTACTAATAGATAGCACAAGGAGGCTATAACTCAAAAGTTCACAAGAGATTTACATAAAACCATATCACAAATTGATGTGAGAGACTTCACCAAAAGAGTTAATAAGTCCGCAAAATCTTATGTCCCAGAAAAACTTCAAACTTGTGATAAAGTTTGGATTAGAGTGGATCGTGTTCGAAGACCATTGGAGGCACCCTATTCAGGTCCCTACACAGTCCTTCAGCGAACACCTAAATATTTTCTGGTGAAGATAAATAATGATATGGATACTCAAGTTTCTGTGGACAGGTTGAAACCATATATAGAAGTACAAAAACAACTAGTAGAGAAACAAGTAGAAGAAAAGATGAATAAAGACAAAACGCTTAGTGATTCAGAACAAGAAATAAATACAAGAAATAAAAAAGAAGATTCTCCCATGATAAATACAAAATCTCGTTCAGGTCGAAAAGTTTCCTGGAAGAAATATAACGAGTACTATTATTATTAGTACACTCAGTTCTAAAGAAAAGAACTTCTGTTATGGTTTATAAAATGGCGAAAGATATAGTGCTAAAAGGACGTTTTTCCTATGGGACCGCTTTTTTAACTACCTACAGTCTTCAGCAACAACTTTTGTTTTTGAAAGCGACAATTTGTTTTTATATAATGCAATCCTCGCTTTGAAATTTCGATTACTGTTTTTAAAAATAAAACTTTAATGAGGTGTTATGGTTTATAAAATAGCGAGTGTTGTAAAAATAGAAAAAGGTAGAAACACTGATGCCAAGAATTCAAAATTGGGCGGCAAAATAAGGAACCATTTCTTTTGGTAGGAATAGGAGTAAGAGTAGGAGTAAGAAGTAGGAGTTAAGGACAGTAGTTTTGTGTAGGAGATTTGAAAAGAGGAGGACGCTAGTCAGTTGACCACTAGAGTCCAGAAGGGATAGGCTCGTTTACTACTAGCATCCCACAGTGAAGAGAATTTAGCTAGTCTGCTCCTGTATCTACACAAAATTTAAAGGTTGTAACTTGGTGTAAAAACCTAAAGTTTTATACCAAAATAAACGTCATTAATTCAAGTTTGTGTTACCTTCTAATTATACCAAAACGAAGCAACACAATAGAGGCATATTTTGAAATTTGAATTAGACATATTTTGTTTAATGAGACATATCTTGTTTTATGATAGTTTCATGAAGTATGTTTTCTTTAACGATAGTTTAATGAGATATATTTTGTTTAATGAAACATTTTAAATGTCAATAAAAGTTACAGATGAGAGTTACTCGATGCGAGAACGTGTTATATACCAGTGTCTCAGGTATATACTTCTTCTGGGAACCATCTCTGTTTGTTTGGGCCCGTTGTCAATCCATAACTACTGGATGAATATTGCTACCACGAGGACGACATAATTTATATCTGGCACAAACTTAGTGACGAAAATTAAACTGCATAAATTCTGCCACATTCACTGCGACCGCTACGACGACGATACTTGTCAAACTTCTGAAACTCAAAACTTTTGGTAGATGATCAACCTCTCTAATCATAAATCCTTTTATCGGGGACCACTCATCCATACTTCCTCACTAAAATCAGTTTCAAATAAACATTTCATAATCTTATTCTTCATCTTCTTCATCTCTTTCTTCGTCACCATCAGCAACCACAAATACAATCTGAAAAAGACACCTCTGTCAAAAACAATAGGACCGGAACCAAATGTAAATGAAATATATATTTTATTTTCCTTTTCCATACAAAAAAATCATCTCAGAAATAGTGACATCCTTTCAAACATGCCGTGGAGTAAGATAAGGTTCTTTGGTCAGAGTTGTCAGCAGCTACCATCGTGGAGATCCTGATTTTATTCAACTGTATGCTTCGACGGTTGTGATCTGACGCTTGCAAAATCAAACTTGCAATTCACACTAAAAATTTTCTGTCAGTTTGACGTCACTTCCATGCTCTTGACAGCTATCTTCCAGTAAAAACTTGAATCCTGGACATAAACCTCTGGCCCCGGTAGACAAAATAAAAATCCTAATCCGAAAATGTTTTCCCTTTTGCGCACTTGGCTGAGATTTTTCAACAAAATACATGTCACACAAATTTCAAAATATCTGAGTCACCAAGCGCAAATACACTTCATTGCCAAAAATTTCATGATTCTCAAAAATATCGTCTAACGAATATTTAACATAAGTAGTTGTGTAGGCATGTGGTTGGTTAGAAGATTCTTCAGACCACATTGAAAATCATTCTGACCAAGTAAAATCAACCGCAGCGCGCATTTATAAAAAAAAAAAAAGGCTGATTTTTAAGCGCCGCTTAGATATGGCACAAGGCCGAAAGCATAGAGTAATCAGTGAGGATCGAACTCACGACTCAGTTATAACAGGTTCCGGCGAAACAAGCTTTTTAACCATTTCACCACGTCGAGGTACCCTGCGCGTTTATAAAAGAGACCGCAAAAGTACTCATCTATTTAGGATTACTTCGTTGAGATAAGTAAACAAATTTATCAGAATATGTTATTTGCACAGAATTCAACCGTTAGCTTTTAGATTCTACTACAAATGTGTCTCGTATTAGGCACAATTGATTATAGTCCTTTTCCTCAATATATGATACTCTCCAACTCTTTAGAATATATCTTTGAACTGTTGTATTTTTTTTAAAAATCATGCTATCAAATATGCGTTTTTATCTTGTTGACAAGCTGAGTAATTTGTGGTATTTTGTGTTAACTATGTTCACACCGAATGATGATGAATGATGGTGTTTTTTGCTGGAGACTAAACAAGTTCCCTCAAATCTCCTGCTCCATCGGCACAGACCACAAGTAATGTTTATATCTCGACGATCTCAATTCCTCCAAATTTGACATCCTCGTCGAATTTCCAACTCATCCACTCCATATTCTTGATATTTTAGATCTTTTATACTCAATGATTGTAAACACAATCATAACCTAATGCGAGAACGATATATTTTCCAGTTATTCATTTTCTTTCATCTTTACTGTTCTGCAGGTCCAACACTGGCTATGATGTGGCAGACCTTTTCCTTGTTTGCAATTATCACATTGGTCCTTTGCCTTAAAGTCCTTTATCTGGGTCTCAAAGTCTCATTATTTTGTTTTCAGTCTATAATTTGTGTATTACTATTGTCATCATTATGTCATTTTCATCATAGTTTGATTTCTGCTATTGTCACACTACCTACCAAGTCTGCGGAAAGACCTAAGGCAGGTCGTGGTGTGTTGTTATGACTACATTTCATTTGTTTTTCTATATCCCATAATATCACTAGCGTTACATGGACAAAGTTCTTCTTAGTGTGTGGGCTTTACTTATCTTATCAAGAAAGTTTTTGTATATTTCTCAAGTTGGGGTTTCCAGAATTTTCTTAAAATGTATTGTTTTGTTCTCTTTTTATCATTCCAAGTGCAACTACTAGCTCTGATACTATTCTTGTTTTCAATTTCCACATTTTTTCTATTTCAATTTCCAGATCTTCATACTTTGATAGTTTTTCAATTTGTTATTATTGCTGTTGCTGTTTTTGTTGATGTTTCTTTCTGGTCTATATTAATTTCTTTCCGGGTCCCAACCATGGCATCATGACATTTTCCACTGAACATTGTTTTGAGAAAAACAAAAAAAATTAAGAGCACATATTTACATAGATAAAGCCCTTCGTAAAGTGTAAACTGTACTTGGGAGTACAATTTTGTGTATTTCTTTAAGGCTTCCGGGAATTCCTTCAATAAGTGTATCAGAACCATTTCCAGTCAATCCGAAGATTCCAACTACAACTTGAATTGTTGATGTCCTCTTGTGCCACATTTTTGAAATTTCGGTTTTTGAATTTCCGATCGTTGTGCTGAATAGTTTTTTAAAGATCTTCAAAGAGACATTAAAGTCTACATATCAATAAGTAATCAGAAAGCCCATTATTATTATTATTATTATTATTATTATTATTATTATTACGTTTCCAGTACTTTCCTTGGTGTTATAGTTAACTTTTCGTAATGCTTTCAGTTAGATTGCTTTGGTTTTTCTTTGAATTTATAGTTTTTTTCAACGTTTGCAAATTTCTTTGGAATGGTTCCAAACGCGCCAATATTGATATATTCAGTAGACACATTCATGATCCCAAACTACTTTAGCTGTCTTGCAACGTTTAGCTATTTCATTTTCAATTTCGATTTGTTGCATGCAGCGACCTAAAAATTTTAATCTCTTATCTACAAGGTCTAAACCTAACATAAATTTTCTAAACTTGATTGGGTGACGTGTTTAGGTTTGAAACTGAAGATCATTTTTTTAATTTAAGAATATACCATTGATTTGAATGATCGTTTGAACAATTCTCAATTAATCACCTTGCGCCCCTCCCACCTATGTCCTAGTCATATCTACTCGAAATAAACGATTATCCGATTATTAAATAATTGACGGTTCCATTTGTATTTCAGCATAGTCATATAGTAGCCTTTATATTCACATAGAAATGTTCTAGGATTTCGATTTTTTTTTCTTCAGATGCTCTTTTTATAGTCACGTCCATCTTTATGTAATTTTCAGTTACTTTTGCCTAATCTCTTGAAATGTCTTCATTGCATCTCACGCTATTCTAACAGGAGATATAAATATTAAAAGACATACAAAAATTTTAATTATTATATATTAATTAAATTATAATTTATCTAAAAATAGATAAGTGGAGATTGTTACAGTCAGGATTATCGGAAGATTATCAGACTTTAAATAAAACAATAGAAAAAAAAATAACTATAAAGACGCTACTTTAACATTTGATTTAGTTCTTTTCCCCTCAGTAAAATTTCCGCTTAATTTCTTTCAATAGTTTTATCAGATTCATAATTATTGCTTTTTTCTTCATATATTTTCCTCTTTTAACTCTTCACTTTGTCGACAATGTCCTTCTTCCCTGCTTTCTATTTATCTCCATATCTGAAAGCCAACTTCTCTTCAAAATACGTTTGTTTAGTAAATATCTGGCTTTTTATACAAACAGTTTATTATTATTATTGCAACTGTCATTTTTGATCGTCTGTATTTCTTCAGCATTATCGTATGCTGATTTTTAAATCAGCTCAAAACTGGGTAAGGTAAACTTACTTGAAAACAAAGCAGACGTAGAGGAAAAATTTAGGCTTGCACTGAAATGCTTGTACAAATATAATTTAGTGGTCTGTTGATTTAAATTAAGCAAATATACTTTAGTTATCATGTTTCATGGAAGTGTAAAGAAAAACAAAAAAATGAAAACGAGAAAGTAATTCTTAAAACTATTTCATAACAGTTGCAGTTCGACACATGCAAAGAAATGTGCAGGGTTTAATTAAGCAAAACATTCTTTTCACACATCATTAAATAAATATGGCCTAGAAACTTGCAGTTAATTAATAACTAATTTATAAGCAGTGATGTTGGTATTTACCTCTGTGATTAGCTTAGCGGAACGGTAACCAAATTTTAAGTGAAAGAAGGCCACTAAAATTTTGCATGCTAGTCGCACTTCCGCCAATTTAAGAAAAAAGACCTCGTTGAGTTGAGACATTTGTATCTTTTTCTGTATTACTGCCTTTTTAGCAATGTGTCATCTTAGTGGTCATTAGCAAAATTACTTTGGAAGATCAGTGGGGTAATCACCTAGTACTCTATTCCAGATTGGGAACATGTATGTTGCCAATATGTTTAAAAGAGTTCTAGTTATTTGTAGCAAAAACAGGAAAGATTTGGATATCCAACTTGAGATGTGTGTGTTGACAAGAAGAGTACTAGTCTGAAGTACTGTGAAAAGTGAGTCAGTGGTACTGTACAAATATTTAGTATGTCAAATGTAGCACGTTTCTTAGGAAAAATGTCAGTAGTGTGACTCTTGTTGTAGCAACTAGTAGTGAGTTGAAGTAGCGAGTGCGATGGGTAAATTTTCAGCATTTTATATTTTTAATATGATCAGTTGGACATCGTTTGTGAGAAAAAGAGCGCCATGACAAGATACACTTCACCAGAAATTTGAAAACAGCATGATATACTGCTTGGCATTCGCTCCTGAAGATCTAATACCAACATTTCAAAATGTTTAGATGCAGAGAACAGTGCAGAGGATTCTGAAAGAGTTTGATAATATATCCAATCAACATCATGGTATTTGGAGTTATCACTACTGACGGCGATGTTATGCCTCCATTCATATTCCCATAGGGCGTCAGCACTACTTGTTCAATTACCTTGAGAAAGTAGTGACTTGAGGAGGTAGCTGCCATGGAACAAGTGGGTGGCTGCTTTAAGGCCTTATGTCTGGCAACAGGACTGCACCATAATACACAAGTAGGGGAACAAATAATGGCTGTCATACAATATCTTCGACCATACTACTCTTTACAAGTGGCCACCTAACTCCCAAGACTTGAACCCCCATTGATTATTATGCGTTGGGCACAGTTGAGCCAGAAACCAACGTTTTGTTGGTTTCTGGCTCAACTGCAACAACAAAGATGAACTGAAGGCAAGGATTATGGTAGTATTCACCAACTTAAACAAGGACACCGTCCAGAAGTCATGTGGAGGCCGTGGTTGAAGCCAATGGTGATTTTATTGGACAAATTTACTCTAGTATTTCATGATATTTTTGTGTAATTTTGGTAAAAATATTTGTTAAAATAAGATATCAGCTTTATTTTAATCTTTACATGTAGATATATACAAATACACAAGTGTATACAAATGTTCACGTATTCACCTGTGTCCTACACGAGCATATATTTCATTTTCGAATTGATGTCTCCATAGTATTTGAGTGCTTAAATTTTTGCTAAAACTTTCTCGCTTGAAATCACTTATTTTTTATATTATTTTTCCTTATTTGTTTTTCCTTTCTTTGTATTCCGCTTTTGTAGTAGCTGGTCATTCATGCTTTTAGTCAATTCAACTGCCCAAATAAGTTATTCTGATCAAAAATTCGAATAAATTAATTTAACTGGTGGTGGAAATGATTGAACGATTTGGATGATTTTTTTCAGAGTTATGGTTCTGCCAGATTTCATGGTTTGTTGAATCTGTAACCGATATCTCGACTTTAAGTTAAAATTTAGTAAATTTTTTTTAAATAGGATTAGACAAGCTTCTCTATCACCCAGTTCATATTCCTCCCCCTTGGCTTGAACAGAAGTAGAGGCTCATCCTTGTTTCATGTTTAGGAAGAAGTTTCCGGTTCTTTCGTCTGCTTTGGCCTTAATAGTGGTGCTGTCAAAGGATTTTTGTGATATGTGTGGCTGGTGGGAACATCTCTTCATACTGAAGGTACCGGGCTAATAGTTCTCTGTTGCTGCTTCCCAACATGTAGTTAGGTGCCAAAACTCTTGCGTGGCATCTATAGAGGCTTCTCTGATCAACAGTAGAATAATATCGGGGTTCTTACAGTGCCATGCACGAATCGATGAGTGTCCCTGCAAGAACCTCCGGTGGGCAAAATTGAGGCCACACTATGCTGCAGTCTTTTGCAGATATCCTTGCTCTCTGTGAATCTGAACACTGCAATTACTCTGATTACTCTATTCTTGGTTACCTCTTTAGGCAGAACTCTGACGTTCACAAGTATGACCTGGGTTTCTATGTCCGCGAACATCTCACGCTAGCTAGGGAACTCTCTTTTGAATCTTCAGACCATTATTAACAAATGACTCAATAAATCTGGGGCCTAACTTATAAAACAACAACTTTTATGAAATATTCGACTTTATTCATAGTCTCCATCTAGGGTGATACACTGATTTCAATGCTTCTCTAACAATTCGATGACGTCTTTGTAGAACGATTTGTCTTTGGCTTAAAAATGTGCCCCAGTTTCCGATACTACTTCTTCATTGGAGCCGAATCTGTTTCCCTGAAGCATTCTTTTGGGGTCTGCAAACAGCCGAAATTATGGGACACCCAGTAAGGATCGAACTCACTACTAATGATCCTAGCGAGACAAGTTTGCGAGCCATTACACCATCTCGAGGTACGCATACATGCCAATACATAACTACACTTATATATATCAATATATAACACTATATATATATATATATATATATATATATATATATATATATATATGTGTGTGTGTGTGTGTGTGTGTGTGTGTGTGTGTGTGTGTGTGTGTGTGTGTGAAAATGCTAGTTGTATAGCCCGGTGTTGCCCGGGATTTTTTAGTGGTTATGTTGAAATGGTAAGGTCAAGTGCTTATTCAAAAAAATTCCAATATGAGGTTTCTGTAACGAGTAAATTAACAAAATGCGAAGTAATTATTGGTTTTTGTTGTATTTGTAAAAAGGGATTCATACTTAGTCAATTTTGCTAATAAACGGGAATGATGTATGTACAATTGAAAAAACGGGGGCGGGCTTTACGGGAGACTGTAATGTGTTTTGATGACGTTGTGACGCAAAAATGGATGCATTGTCCTTGCAACGTCGGAGGGTTTGGCACCTTGTAGAAAACGTGAAATTGTTATGGCATATGATAAGGTAGAAGTTACAAAAAAGACCCGATTTTTTTAAATTACAGCCAAGCGTTTCTGAGAAATAAACGATCTCAAAAAACATTTTCCATTAATTTTTGCCAAAGCCTGTTTGTCAATTGAAATTTTGTTTGCATATCAAAAAGCATTAGACCTTGATCTACCACTGACTCGATTTTGGTTGAGTTTGAGTGGACATATGCATAAAAGTGCGCAAAAGACCACCCGAAATTATGTTTGTCATCGATTTTTGATAAACCCTGAAAAACCCTGTACATTGATATGAAAAAACTTTTGGGTATATCAAAGGTTACCCAATTACCCGATTTTGGTTGAATTCGCATAAGGCTAGACGGAGGAGAAGCCTTCGTAAATTCTAAGCATTTCGGTGATTTCTGCCGTACCCTATAAATGAATTTGAAAGATTTTTGCGTACATCAAAGGTTCATGTTATGATCGATGTGACGCAATTTTGAGTGAAATCGGATCAAGGGTTTCGAAAAAGTAGAGTTCGTTAGAATGGAGACACACAAACAGACAGACAGACAGATAGACATTTCCATATATATATATATATATATATATATATATATATATATATATATATATATATATATGCCTTAATAAAGTCCCTCAGAGGATGAAACGGTTCGGCTAAAAATAGTTTTCAATTTTGTTTATATATATATATATATATATATAAAGAGGGAGAGAGAGAGAGAGAGGTAAGTACCATGGACAGAGAAATCATTGTGAATATCAGATTCAATTCTTTAGCTTCAGATCAGGCAATGTTGATTCATATGTCCAAAGCCCATTTTAAAATCTCTCTCTCCCTCTATATATATATATATATATATATATATATATATAGTGTGTGTGTGTGTGTGTGTGTGTGTGTGTGTGTGTGTGTGTGTGTGTGTGTGTACTGCAGTAAAAATGAGACTGTGGCTGATAATTACGTGACTCAGCAGCCATTCGTTCTATTAACTTATTTAAATTATTTATTTTCCTTTTCCCAGGTGATGCTCACTCAATAACATCACGAGCCTAAAGCAAAAAGCGACATTAAGTCCTTAGAAAAATTGACGATAATCCAACTGGCCATTTTGCCGAAAGTATCCGGGGACAAAACAATGTCCAATGTTCTTGTATTTGAGTGACACTGGTGTTTCCAAGTTGAGCAACAGAAAATAAATAATGAACTGATATCTGAAAGCACTCAATACTAATGACAATAACGAAAGAATTATTAAACTAGTGGATACAGCTTACATATTCGCAGTTAGAAGGATTACTGATGTATTCTTCTTCTATGTACTGTGTCCCTACCTGTGATCATGATCTTCCACAACTTCCCATCCTATGTATTTTTTAAGAAGATGTGTCTTTCTAATATCTCTCCTAATCCCTGTTCTGCCAACCAGGTTATTTGTTGCTTTCCTCTGTATCTGTTGTCTTCAATATATTCTCTCAGTGTCAAAGTCTCTAAGCCTCGTTGTGCTTTCTCGCAAGGTTCTCTTTTTCTCTCTTTTTAAGGAAAGTACACTTCCTCATTCAGAGCCATATCTGCTTAATTTCGTATCCGAAACGTAAACAAAGCAATTACTAAAGAACTGATGAATTTATCTTAAATAGGACATCTTTATAATCTCAAACGTTATTGTAGTGGATACTCATATTTAAAAGGGAAAAATAGAGCCTTTCTGAAACGTGACTATTTTTATAGCTACTTAGAAAATACAGTAAAAGTCCTCGTATCCGAACTTCAGAGTAGTTCGCATAGTAGGACGGATCTGGATATAATGTGGTATGTGTAATATAACTGAAACTTAACAAAACGCAAGAATATGACAATATGTGAAAGTTAAGTGTCTCATGAAAGTAAGTATTAATTTACAATGTTTAATGCTCAATAAGTTATATTTTCAATTGTCATTCTTATTTCTTCTCTCATTTTGCTTACTTTTCGCTGTTCTAGTTTTATTTAAAGTAAGGCATTTTTGCAAATTACGTGCATTTGTACATTCTATACTAAACAAAGATTCTTCTTCATTAATTTGATGAACTCATCAAAAGCTTTCTCTATCCCAGTCTTTTTCACTATTATCGGAAGAATTTGATTCTTCTCTATGTTTGACAATCCACATCATTTTGAAGTTATTCTACCGCTAAATTCTTAAGTAATTCATTAGATTCTTCATTTACCCATTCTTTTAAGTCATATGAAGTGAGAGTATTCATGGATTCATCCTTCAAGCGCAAGTTTTAGTGTCTCGTTCAGATTTTGCAATCCTGGTTTGTCAATTCGCGAATTCTACGAATTAGGCACTTCGTCCAGTTTTTCAATAATCTCTAATTTCTGACGTAACGTGAAAGAATTTATTTTTATTTTTCTTCTAGTTGAAGTTTCTTCTGTTATGGGTTGAGAAATTTCAAGTTACCAACAATTATCTACAAAGAAAACAAAACTATTTGAACTCAACATATTCCTATATTTAAATAGCAACACAGAATTTCGGATATGATGATGTTCAGATATGAGAATTTGTACTGAATTTTCATCCTATTAGTGGATTCTTTAATCCTCAAATATTTTTTGCATAATATAAGAACAAATAAAAGTGACATTTTTCGCGAAATCATTTTACCTACGTGCAAATAATAACCTTTATTGTCTTGATTCTGTCTGCCGATACATACGTTTCTAATTGGCTTTTCGGTCAATAAAAAACTATGGGTGAATAACTCGCTGTCAATGAAGGGAAAGTTTCATCGTTCTGAGTTACATTTAAAATACGCAGAATGAAGTGTCTATTTTCATCCACCAATTTTCTAAGGTGACAGCTACAATCTTGTCTGATCTCTTCCCTGATACAGTAACAAAAAAAAAAGATAGATTCCATGCTCACTTAAATGGTGAATAACCTATTTCCGCTTTGTGAACAATTCGTCATTTTGACGTTATTTGCCGACCAGATCTGTGTGAAATGTGACCAGACATTTCGATACTTATCAAAGATACTTCTGCGACTTCGTACTGATCCGTGTCTGTCGACCTTCCATCAAGACATAACTGGCTAAAAGAGCATGAATATTCATTAATTCTTTTTGCGTGTGAGAGAAGTTTCTTATCAAAGAATAATTAACTTTTTAGCATCACATACTTCCACTACTTTTAAGTCGTCAGCCACGTTAAAGGTGGCTTACTACTTAGCAAGACTGCAAATATAAGAATGAAAAACAAGTAAAAATAATTTATCTCTAATGAAGCGATGCAGTGAAAGTGGGAATTAAAAATACTGACATCTAATTATAATTAGATTAATCCTCATGATGCTTAAACATAATGCCCATGCATTGAATATTGCTGCCATATATGGTTGGGTTTTCTGCTATCCACCTAGGTGTTCTTGACCAAATCCAACGGAGAATCTGTAATATGATTGATCCCGACTTGGCAGCTAGGATACAGTCGCCTTGTCACCGATGCAGTATGGCTTCCCTGTGTCTCTTCTACAAATACTTTCAAGGCTACTGCTCCGATGAACTTAGCTCACTGGTACCCACTATATATGAATTTCCTCGAGCCACAAGATTAGCAACTAGGTCCCACCCTTTTACTGTGAAACCGATAAATTGTAAACTCAAATTCTACTCCATCAGCTTCTTTTCTTGCACTTGCTTTCCAGACAGCTACAATCTTCAAGAATTCAAATGTAAAGTCAGTAGTCATCTCCTGTCTCACTTATCTTACCTCCTCTCTCTCATGCTTTTTTCTCTGTCCACCCCACTCATCAGTATTTTATTCCTTCTCATACTCTCTTCCTGACACTCTCTGTAACCTATCACTCTTTCTCATAACATTTCTTCTATGTAACCTCCTGCACAACAGTTGCAGTAAAATGCCTTGCTTGGGGCCACACGATTATAAAAAAAAGAATGCCGTTGGTTTTGAAATTGTTCGAACATCACCGACGAATGATTTGTCACGAACTTTAACCAGCTATGTTTTAAGAATGATATATTTTATGATTAGATTTTGAGTTATGTTTTACGGACTTATAGAACAACATGAAATTTCATTTGTAATCGAAAAAGAAAATATTTTCTGGTTGTATTAATTGATAATTTTGACCAATTAATTTATTCAGTCGTTGTGCTTAGACATTTTGGATTGACATACAACAAGTAGATATAATATTCTACATTATTTTTGTTTCAATGTGATACAAGATTCTGTCGGAGTTAATGAAGCGGTTAAAGATGAAAAGCATTGATTAACATAAATAACAGCGTTAGATTTTCATTTGTGCAATAGGTCATTGATTCAATAGCAAATTCCTCAGATCAATCACACAAGTTAAGAAATGTGAAATCAAGAATGGATTCCAACCAGTTCTTATATATATATATATATATATATATATATATATATATATATATTCAAAACAAATATAGGGGTTGTTCCAACGAGAAACATTGGTATAAAATAAAAAAGTGTGAGAAGGCCGTGAATGTCTTGTTTAAAGTGTAGATTTATTGTTGTTGTTGTTGTTGTTGTTATTATTATTATTATTATTATTACTTGCTTTTTGTATGATATGTTAACTGTTTATAATGATATTTGTGTTGCTACATGTGTTTCGAGTCCAAAGTTGACTCTCTTCAGGCGAATAAATTATGACTTTACATATTGAGATCCGTTTGATCACCTGTAGCGACACAAATACCATATATATATATATATATATATATATATATATATATATATATATATATATATATATATATAAGTATTTAATTAATTAGTTTTGGTCATAACTAAAATAGACCAGTACACAGTTGTATTAGAAAGTGTTCAATAAAATTTTGTTATAGAACTTATATATATATATATATATATATATATATATATATATATATATATATAGTTCCTTTATTTATAAAATAATAGTCTTAGAATACACCAAATAAAAAATAATCTTATTTAGGAAATCTATTCTACGGTTTGTAAATTTTAACGCCAAACAAAACTACTCTCTGTTAAAAACACTTTTGGGGGCTTCCTTCAGGCGAGCAACGCACTGCGTCTTTTTGGTCTCGTGTTTTCCATTGGCATGAAGTGGAAATATTATATTGAATCAATCGCTGAACCTGCCAATAATTCAGTTCACTATGTCATGCAAGATAATTTTCATTGACAGAATCTATCTTGCACATATATGTCTACCATTCATCCTTGCATCGAACATTCCTGCTACATTTGGTCTGGTTCTTCTGCAATATATTTAAGGGTTCTTGGCAAAATCTTTAGATAAAACATAAAAAAATTATTTACTTTATCCTTTAAACATTCTATATTGTCAAGGTACAAATTTTCTATATCATTTAAAGTTTTGATTGCCGTTATTTTTAACTCAAATTCACATACGGATACGTCTTACAATTAATAGTGATTATGAAGCGAAAATAGCAATAAAAATATCTATAACTAAAAATAAATCTATTCAAAAGCACAAAACAGAATTCCGTTTGTTTTCCCCTTCTTGAAATTTTATTACATAATATTTTACTAACTATTATTAATCATTAGTATGTCTTTCATCTCGTTTTTTTTATTTTATTCGCAACTATGTAGAAAATAATGTCCGATTTTAGAATAAAGCCTTTGTGTTTAAATATATCATTATAATAGTTGCATATATTACACATTTTTTTAATCATATCACCCCGAGCAAGGCGGTAACGCCACTGATGTGCAGGGGGCTACGTAAGAGTGAAAAGATTTAGCTTAAAATACTTATATACACCTCATCTTGAACGTTAAAAAGAAGAGATGAGTATACGTTTTGTTGTAATGATTCTAAAATTGCTTCTAATATTAACAGAGCATTGGATGAAGGATCCACTTTTGATTGGACAGTACGGCGCTGATGTCTGAAGTTCTACAGTGAGGATACGAACCTTGAATATCAAGGTAGTACAGGACATCCATTTACATTGATAATCAATATCAGAAGTCGAAGAAACTAATTAGTCAAACAAAACCTACATCATATGATTCAGAACATGGGTGTCAGCATTTCAACAACATCAGACCATCTCAAAAAAATTGATAAAGGGAAGGAACTATAAATGGGTTCCACACAAACTTAGTGAAAGTCAAAGAGTTCGACGCTTTGAAGTGTGTTCAATGCTGCATCTACGAAATTTGAATTATCCATTTCTTGATCGAATAGTTACTTGTGATGAGAATTGGATTCTTTATGACAATTGTAAATAATTGACTCAGTGGCTTAATCATGACGAAGGACCTAAACACTTTCCAACACCGAAATGAACAAAAGGTTATAGCGACTCCGCCTTTAGCGTTATCCATCACAACATTTTGGAATCTAACCAAAGCATCACTGCCAAAGTTTACTGCCAGCAACTGGATGAAATGCACATTAGGTTAAACCAAATGCGACTGATACTCGTTATTCGACTAGATACAATTCTGTTTCATGAAATATCGCGTCACATCCACAATATTCGCTTAGTCTCTCTCGCTCTCTCTCTCTCTCTCTCTATCTCTCTCTCTCTCTCTCTCTCTCTCACACACACACACACACACACACACACACACATTGACTCTCTCTTCTTAAGCATATTGACAATTTTTTAAGCCAAGAAACATTTCTAAAGAAGACGCAGAAACTGCATCAAAAATTTCTTGGCGTTCATATCTTTAGAGCTTTATTTTTAAAGGCATACAACGTCGGCTTTATCTCGTATCTAAGAATTTAATTTTTTTCTTTTCTAGTTGCTCCCTTTATAATGACGGTGTTGAGGATTGAATATTAGCATCATTTTCTGGAATTTTGATTTTAAAACCTTTCAATAAATTGACATTTGATCGAGACTAAACGAACTCGAAAAGTTATTTTCCAACTTCTCTTTTACCTCTTGTATAAAATTGGTCTTTTTCCTTTTTATTGTCTCCTTAAGTTCAATAAGAGATCGATATATTGATTTGATTTGTACCTAACAAGTATGTGAAAATAAAATGAAGAAGAAAGCAAGGAGGAGCTGAACATTCTGGAAAGATCTTGAAACTGGCAAAGAAGAATAGGAAAAAAGGATTTTTTCCAAAAGAGGTTTATAAGTATAATAAATTAAATATTTAGAAAAAATGCCTTTTATCTCGTGTGCTATATTTTATAACTAAAATTTCTGTTACTCCTCTTTTTTTATAAGTTCAAATATTTCTGTTTTTTTTTTTTCATTCTCAAATATATTCTTTCATTTCCCCATAATTTTGTATTTCCTTTTATTTTCGAATCTATAATTGCTCTTTTATTTCTTTGCTTCATTCATATTTTGATCTTATTCTACATTCCTCTAATTTTAATTTATCACTTTTTCCTACTCTTTCACACACATCTTTACTTTTCATAATTGCCTGTTTTTAGCTAAATTTTAAAATGTATTCTCACCAAAAGTAACGTCATAAGATTGTTCAGTATAATCTAAAGAGCTGTCAGCGATTCTCTCTTTCTTCATATATATATATATTAGGTAACCCCACTCATTTTTTATATGTAAATATCAAAACATAAAAAGTTTTCTTGAAACCTTTATTTTAGTTTTAATTGAAAGCTAAATGATTAAATTCATACACAAATTATACACACTCTGGTGTATATCAAAAAGAAATTATATTGATTGGAATCAAAACTTTTTCAATTTATTTTTAATGTTTTAATTTTTCGGCCATTTTTAAGCGATCGACACATCCATAATCAAAAGTTAATTCGCGATTTTAAAGATCTTGAAAAAATAAAATATACATTTGTGACACATTAATTTTGAAAAATTAGCAAATTTTATGTTAAATTAATCTGATTCACACAAGTATTACTTGTTTGTAGCGTGAAATTTAGAATAAAACTATTTCTTAATCACAGAGTTGAACTTTTTGACCTGTCTGCCGTATATCAAATGTGTTGACAGGTTGTCAGATTAGAGATAAGTTTTTAATGCAAATATGGTAAAAAATTCACATACTGGAAGGATACTCACAAACATATCTATACAGAGGAAGTATACATAAAATGGGGGGGGGGGGGTTAAGAAAGAAAACAAATTAAGTTAAAAATTTGTCGTCCAGACATTGATACAGAGTGATAGAAAAGGGGATTAAAGACTTGTTATGGAAGAAGACGTTTAGATTACGTCTGTATTAAGGAACCAAAATTTAACCGTGTCACTGGAATAGAAGTGGAGAAGGAAAAAGAAAAATAGGATAAACAGTGGAAGAGTTAACAGAAAAGTAAAACATAAAAAAGAAATAAAGAAGGGGAAAAATCTTCGGTATTCAGGGTCACGAATGCCGGCTTTAGATGGTGAAAAATGGAAAAGTTATATCAAAAGAAAAAAGAAAAAGAAAAAAAGAAAAGTAGAGAAAGAAAATAATATATTATACATTTGGCTTTGTTAATTGGCCTGACTATTATAATAGATTTAAAATCTACTAATAGAATAAAATAAAATTAAAAGTGGGGTTAATATTATAGTAGGTCTAAAAAGAGAATTTGGCAAATAACATATATACATATACATACACACACATACGTACCCATACATATTTGGCTAAGTAATAGATAATACTATTTATATCGAGCCCTCTACCTAGATCATTTTTTATATTAATAAAATTAATATTAATAGGATCTGGTTTTGGGGATTTTACCTACATGCTATTTCTTTTTTGGATTTAATATATATACAGAGAGACAGAGACAGAGAGAGAAAGAGAGAGAGATAGGGGGTCGTTGGGAGCAAGCATTCATCCATATATATTTTATTGAAGATCAGTAACCAGACTTATCTTTTCATCATTTTTAATTATTTTTCTAGTCAAAATATTCATAAAGAAGTTATCTAAATTCCAGACTTTAATATATATATATATATATATATATATGTTTGTGTGATGTGAGAAAAAAAAATGATGGCTTCATATATTGAAATGTTTCACTGATTATTCGGCGTTTTTGTAAAAATTATTCTACTACATTAGCGAGACGAAATGGGATTCCCTAATTTCAACTTAGTTTTCTTTTCTTTTTAATCATTTACGCATCACGCATTGTTTCAGGGCTAATTTTTGTTAGAAAACTGAATAAATTAAAACATATATATTAATAACAGATAACCCTTTTCAACGTATCTTCGTGTGGGTAAATTATATTCATTTTTTATTAAAACAGCGTTTTCCAGATCCAAATTGTGATCAGGATTCGGTGGCATACAAATCACTTGAATTTGTTGTTTAAACATAAGTGCTATTTATGTTCATATATATATATTTTTTAAAACTCCAAATGTTTTGCCGGTGTAATTTGGGGCATTATTAATATTCTTTTTGGTAGACGCCTACTTCTGATATAAAATGAACTCTCTGTTTTACATTGAAAATATCTTTGGCTGTTTTAGAAGCATTTGTGATTATTTATTTACATGCATATGAACATAGAGAATAGGAATATTTATAAAGCCAATCTCTAAAAGGATCTTGACTTCCTTGAAAATGTAACTAAGGTAATGCTTCCAAAACGAAGTTGCAATCTATTAACCATCATAGACAATCGCTCCTACCCCCTATTAACATGGAACAGGCTAACCTCACTGAGAGTAAAACACTACGCCTCCTTGGCCTCACACACTCAGCGGACCTCAAGTGGAATGACTATATGGAATCCATTACTAAATACACTGCTAAGAAGGTCGGTTCACTGTGCAGGGCCAGGAAGTTTTTCCCGTCTGAGTCCATCCTGCACATCTATAAATCTTTCATCCGCCCCTGTATTGAGTACTGCTGCCACATCTAGTCGGGTGCCCCTGCTATTCACCTCGGGGTTCTTAACAAAATCCAACGGAGAATCTGTAATGTGATCGATACCGACTTGGCAGCTCGGCTGCAGTCGCTGTCTCACCGGCGTGACGTGGCTTTCCTGTGCCTCTTCTATAAACACTTTCACGATTTCTGCTCCAATGAACTTAGATCACTGGTGCCCCCAGGTATGAATTTACACGAGCTACTAGATTAGCAACTAGGTCCCACCCTTTTACAGTGAAACCGATAAAATGTAACCGCAATTTCTACTCTAACAGCTTCTTTTCACGCACTTCTTAACTGTGGAACTTCCTTCCATATATTTGCTTCCCCGACAGCTACAATCTCCAGGAATTTAAATGTAAGGTCGATAGACATCTCTTATCACACTAACTCGAATGCATTCTCTCAAGCTCTTTTTTTTATCTACTCCACCCCCATGCTCGGTATAATCATCCGTCTATTACCCTCCTCCTGACATTTACTATAACCTAACCCCTCTTATCTTTCTCATCACTTTCCCCTATGTAACCCCCTGCGCAACAGTGGTAGTAGAATGCTTTGCTTGGGGTGAGATGATTTTCAAAAAAGGTAAATCTGCCTTCACTTCCGCCACTAAGCAAAGAAACAAAGAAAAAGAAAACTTATGCCTTTAAATTAAATAAAATAAATGTAAGTAGTTTGTAATGTTTCCAAATATAACTAGTTTGTCGCGTTTTCAAATGTAACTAGTCTGTAACGTACCAAAAGATATTTTTTTTACATAATATATGTAAATGGCTGTCATTTTTACTGCTGTTTTCCATACTAGTTCATCTGTCCGAAAAGGTAAAAGTTACGGGATCAACATTTGCATCGAATAGGGGAAATAATCAGGAAACTGATAGAAGGAGGACTGTCATCCCATGTGTTGTTGGTGTGAACGGACATCAAGCTTAGATCTGAAATGCAGGACAGGAAGAAGGTCAGTAACATCAATTTCACACTTCCTAAGTGTCAGAAGGTCAACTGGCATTATCGAATCAAAAGAGTTTTTTTTTTTAATTTTGTGACAGGTCTGAGATTCAGAGAATAGCACTTGGTGACAGTCGAATAGAAAGTCAGCCAAATAGACAGACAAAAAGGAGCTGCTGTAGTAACCATGCTAATTACGCCAGAAGTGGAAGCCGTTACCCTGAAAAATAAAAACATTGAATTATCTAAATTATATTATATATGTCGTTTTGAAATGCTGTAAATTGTTGGGAGTTGAGCAAGTGATATCTGTTTCGCAAATTTTAAAACGACTAAACGGCTACCATATGTCTCTCTCTCTCTCTCTCTCTCTCTCTCTCTCTCTCTCTCTCTCCCTCTCTCTCCCTCCCTATCTCTCAAATTCTTTTTCTTTCCTCTTCTTTTTAATAGGAATCTCCTACTATCTATTTATATTACACTTCCTAGACCCCCACCACTCTCTCTCACTCTCTCTCTCTCTCTCTCTCTCTCTCTCTCTCTCACACACACACACACACACACACACACAAACAAACATACACTTGTCTTCTCTCTAACAATAATTTCTCTGTCCTTTTTCGGTTATATGGTAACAAACCGATACTCTAAGTTATTTTCACATTGTTGTTATAAATTCTCTTGCAAAAGGCATGAACTGAATTTTTCTCTTTTTCATTTTCTAATTTTCTTTGACTTGAAAAGATAACGATGATACTAGCTTTATTCACCCAAACATTAAAGAAACTCGGTCTTCAAAAAACAAAACATTAGGACGTTTTCCTATAAACCAAAGTCCCCTCATCGAAATAACTGTACAGATTCAAGTAATTCGAAAGTCGTATTCTATTTTTCTTATTAGCACAATCCAAGAATATTTTCATAGTCACCTCAAAATCACTCTTCGGAAGAACTGATAAAAATGCTTCTCCAACAAACTTTATAATCTATAAGAAATTATAATTACAGACTTTTAAGGGTTCAATTTTGATAAGATTCATAAAGCTCCGACGCCCACTTCATAACACGCAATATAGTCGAAGGATAAGCATCGCTAAATGATTTCTATAGCAAATAAATCATCATAACAGAAAGTAAGAATAAGGAAAACGTACCATCTGGTGATTGTTTTTATTATATGCCTGTAACACACCAGTGAAGGTCCGAACAGTTTCTCTGGCGGCCGTTCTCCACGCTGTGATGTTGCCGGTGGTTGATTGAAAAATCGAAGCCTCAAGCTGGGGGTACAAGATTAAAATATAAGGAACGAACTTCCACAACTTGGATGAGTTAAATCGATGCTTTATTTCGTTTAGAGTTAGTCTTTTCGGATGGAACACTCAGCTCTAACTCTAATTAATGGAGATCAAATGCCGAACCGACCGACTCAAGACGAACGGAGTTTCTACTTCAAGCACACACCCGGCTGAACTAACTCAACTGAAACTCAACTGAAACTAACTGATCGGCTCGGCAAAATCACTTATATTTTATATTAAAATAATCGGAAGTGACTAGGCCACCGAGTGATAAGCATTGGCGACTGTAAGTCCAAAATTTCAAGGTACTTAAATTTTGCTTCCTTTGATGTGTAAACGGGATGTCTGCACTAAGCCTCCAAGTATTTTCCAGGATTTTTAAAAACTTTTTATCTTAATAAGGCTTTGCCGGGAGTTTTTATAGCCCTGACACTTTACCCGTAACCAGGCGTTTGTTTATTGCCTGGAAAAAGGGAAAATTCTATTATCTTTTCTTAATGTGTAGTCAAGATACAGTATAGACAGTTTTTGACCTGGTCACTCAAAAATCTATTTCCTAAACTTTATCTTTTATCACATCAAATCACTTAGTCAAATATTTATTGGAAGACTGGTAGTATTTAACAGTAATCTGATACCCTTTTCTCTTCCACAAATTTCCTTATAAAAGAAAAAGCGTTTATTTACTTATTTTTTCCTCTTCTTTTTCACTTTTGTTAAACGAAACACATGTTTTTAAACTATTTTTCTATTCTTAACTATTTTCTATTTTAATCTATTATAATAAAATACATATTTTACAAATCCACCTTAATATACGCCTAGTTATCGTGTCGCAATGCCTAACCATTCAAACCAGCATACTTATCTGGTTGAACCAGCATACTTATCTTGGTTTTTATATTCACAAGGTTTCAAACATTGTACCATCTTCAGGTATCATCGTACTTAGTAACCATCTCATCTCAGAATTTGTAGCAAGAGC
The DNA here is from genome assembly GCA_037127315.1 of Ascarosepion bandense. Lineage (NCBI taxonomy): Eukaryota > Metazoa > Mollusca > Cephalopoda > Sepiida > Sepiidae > Ascarosepion > Ascarosepion bandense. The sequence continues at coordinate 1,806,824 of JBBBDQ010000875.1, read as the reverse complement.
TACAAAGGAGAGATCAGTCTCCATTAAAATTATGGGTGGAAGAACATCGAAAGTCTTTAGTCTGGGGAGAAAATAGCCGATCATATATGAAGTGAACTTGTGGAATAAAATGGATTAAAGAGTTGATTAAACCACATTTGTAAGTTCAGTTCCTGTCTGATAATTCTAAAAAGTCACAAAATTTTGACATTTATTGATATTATGATTATTATTAGCTATAAATCATCATACTTCTCTGTTTTACTGTAAGTGCGGAAGCTCGTATGCTAGTTCTTGATTATCTTGCTAAACTAAGTAGAGACACTGGTATCAATCAGGAACCTACAAAGTGACGATGACTTGATATCAGTTATGGAGATATACAACCTATTACCTCTACCAACTGTACAATCCGAACTACTGGATGAAATCATTCATGACATCCCCGTAGACTCTTCTCTTTGAACGAGTAGTCACTATTCAATCAGCAAAAGAAAGACTTGATATCGATCGTATTAAACATCCTTTCCACTCGAACTCCTCGTAATGCCAATTTACATGTAACTGTTGAAGCAAAGACCAATGTTAAAATACAATTAAGATATAAGAAAGTTGATGAGCTACGGCTGTGAACATCAAACCCGTTAAGCTAAAATTGAATTGAAGACGATTGAACATCTCTCGACTTATGAGATTTCATAGACTTATTAAAAATACGCCCGGTGCAAATTTAATGCCAAAAGATTTATAACCTGAAAATATTTTTTTATTTTCTAAGTACTAGTCTTACTGCAAATGAAAAATAGCATTTCCGTAGTGCTTCAGATTTAACTCTCCTTTTTTCATTATTAAATTGTGGCAACGTAAATGATTTCTTTAAGAATGAAGTGGTCCTCATATCATCCGATTCAATGATATACTACATGTGAAGAAAGAAACTTTATTCTTACTTAATATCAGTTTTATTTAAAGAAGTGCATGTCAGCCATCCGGTATGGAGAGTAAACATGAGTAAACATATCAGGCAAAAACAAAAAAAACAACTTACGCTTTAAATAAGGATTTCTATTCGTATTACTAAATTTATACCTGTGTTTTGTTTTGTCTACCAGTGAATACAGTTGTTTAACTGGATTAAGAGCAATTTTCAATATTAAGAAAACAAAAAACAATTAAAATTTAAAATACAATACAAAACGAAATTTAATATTTAAGACTCTGGAAACACTGTTCTCTCTCTCTCTCTCTCTCTCTCTCTCTCTCTCTCTCTCTCTCTCTCTCTCTCTCTCTCTTATATCCTGCCTCCATGTCTCATCCGTTGCATTCCACTAGGTTTTTAGTTTTTTCTTCTTTTTTAAGTTCACAGGTGTCGGTGACAACACGAAAAATGTAATCAGGGAGCCGAGTTCAAATTCCATCTAAGGTATCTTGTGTTCACTTCGCTCTGATGCTTTTCCGAAAGTCATGAATCTATCTTTTCTTCCAGCTTCCTATCTGCAATAAGTAAAATCCTCTATTCTTGTATGGTAACCAGTCTTGAGTAAGAACAATTCTAAATTCAAAATCGGTGAATAAACAACCTTGCAAAAGCTACTCGCTACTAAAACTGCAGCAGCGCCAATATGATTACGAATGACAAGCAACTTGAAGCAATAAACAAAAACACGTGCCTAAGTCATTGAAAATTCTTTCTTAAATCTATTTATTTGCTCATTTATCAGTGACACGAAGTGATAAAATATATGCCAAATTACATTGAAAGTTTATTCTTTTTGTGATGATTTACTCGATTTAAAATGGGAACATTTGAGCATGCCTATGTTTGTGGCTGAGCAAATCTGTTTTCTAGTATTTTTTTATTAGAAAGAATTTTATTAGAAAGATTTTGCTAACCATTGTCTGCCATTTTTATTTTTATTTTATTTATTTATTTATTTATTTGCATAAGTACAAATAAATGAATTCGAATTTTTAGTTCCCACTACCACCAAGCTATGGGATAAATATCAGTGAACCTAAAACAAAGAAAATTTTAAAGAATATAATGGGAAAAACACTCTCTCCAAAAGCATGGCAATTCACAAAAATAAAAGTGAATCTGTGAAAATCCATAATCACTTACCTCCTGAAGGGACATCTTATTATTTATATATATATATATATATATATATATATATATATATATATATATTCCAAAGGCGAAATTCTAGCTTCGCTGGATGTTGAAAACTCTTTTACTATCGTCCAATTCAAGAAACATTGAATATAAAAAGCGACTGCGTTTGCAAACACCCATCCATCTTTCCTCTAAAAATGCAACCAGCAATTCTTCGGAAACTTCACACCGCGTGCACCACACAAAGTTCATTTTCGGACCATAATGGTAACATCTACATACTAACTAACGGTATCAGTATGGGAACCTATTAGGTCCTACTTCTCGAATTTTTACATGTCACATATCGAAAAGAAAGTGTTTAGAACAACCAACAAACCGGAGATTCACACAAGGTCAACGACGTTTTTGTTTAAATAAAAAACATGGACAAAATTGTAAACCTAAAATTAAATTTTTAAAATAACTCCTCGCTGAAATTTATTTATGAACCCATTTAAAATAACAAAATCCTGTTTCTTGATGTCAATATTGAGCTAAATGCCAACGAATTTATTACTTAGCTGTATAAAAAAAACAGTAAGGACTCTTTTCTTCTTAATTATAATAGCCAATGCCTAGAAATATATAAAATAGCAGTAATAACGAACTTCTTAAATAGAGCACTTAAAATTTCCTCCTCCCAAAGAATATTTTTGAGCAAACTAAAACACATAAAACAAACATTAGTCAACAATAATTTTATCAACTGCATCCTTGATAAGCAAATAAAATTATTCTTACAAGATTCCTCAAAAACATGTAAAATTTATAATATATTATTGAAAATGGAAGACAGCAAACCTTGTCATTTCTAATAATAATAACTCTATCAATTCTGAACTAGCGATGATTAATATAGTGTATGAATTTTAATGCCCTGTACAAGACTTAGTTTCTTGTCATAAATCAATTGCTAATATTGGCCATACTACCACTTCCCTGAGTAGACACCTTACATGCCACCTATCTAGTAATAATAGTGCAATAAAATAACATTTATTAACCGATAACTTACAAAAACCCTTAAAAAATTTTTCTTTGAAAGCGCTTGAAAGGTCGAAAATTATGACATATTTTCACATTCCTCATCTCCAGCAAAAAGGAAACATGTAAGAATATTGGAAAAATTAAATCTAAAAATCAATAAACTTTTCTTTGCCTGTCATATTAACGAAACATATATATATACACACTCAAGTATACGCACATATTAAAAAAATGGTTGTTTTTTATTTAATTAGGGTTTCATCCTCGTATTTATATGACCCTCGTTTACAGTCTTTGTGTTTGTCAGGGAAAATACTACTGGTTCTAAGAAAAGCATTGTGCGTTCAATTACGACAGTGGTCAGAATTTGTATATTTTTTAAGTCAGCTTATTGCCCAGTAGTTCTCTCATCATTTTTGGGTCGCAAAAATGTGTTACCATTTACCAGTCACTCGAGTATTTCATGTGCAGTAGCAGCTTCTTCAATCTCTCCTATTTTTCTTTTGAAATTCTTTGGCTGTACATAAACTTATGTTTGAAAAGTATGTCGCTTTTCGAAACGATGTATGCAAGTAATTTTGGCTTCCAATTGCTTTTTATTTCCCCAATATCTTCAGAAATCTAGTGTTCGAAATATATTTCATATTTGTTTAATATCTTACTTGACTCAATTTATGTTGTAATCATTTTTTAGGTTTTTATTTTTATGTCAGATCGAAAAACATTGATTGGTTTCTTAATTTTCTGTTTTTGCCATGCTAAGTTTTTGCGAAAATTTCCTATTCAATTATTATTTCTTTTTCTTTGCTGTTTGAAACAACCATTTATTAAGTTTTTCATTTAGGACGTAAAGTTTTTTTCTTAGACAATTATTTTAAGAGTTTTTTAGTAGTTCTCAACATACTCTTTCTTATATAGAAAGCTAGTATGCACGCAGAACTTTATCTCTCGTCTATTTGGTTCATTTTATATATTAATGCAATTCTGGTTATTTAAGCAGAACGGATCAAATGTTGGAGGCATGGATCACCCCCGCTTCCAATATTCGCAAGATAAAAGTAGGACAATTTCCATAGATGCGTTAATGTATCAGGTTTTAAAATGACTGAACATTTGATTAAAAAAACAACATTGTGCTCGGTCTTATAGCCCGAATATAAGTTCTTAGTAGTGAATTATTATTTGATAGTTTTAGAAGCAGTATATATTAAGTCCCACGAACCATCTCTCTGTAAGCAGAAGTAGTGATAGTTGGCCTTAAATGTAATTAGCTTTTAACGTTATATTTTTCTTTGCGTATAACATTAGTCTAGGGTTGGGTAATTTTTACTCATTGTGCACATTTTTTGTCCTTGATTGTTGTTCTGATGAGTGGCCAGAAGTAAGGGGTGATGTGTTCGCAGTAATAGCCTGACAGCCATGTACATGGTGTTGACTGGGCATCAAACTCTTTCCGAATCATCTGCATTGCCCTCAGACTGAGTGTCAAACACTTTGAAATGTTGGCATTGTAGCTTCCGGTGAGAATGCCAAGCAACACAGCATGCCGTTTCCACATCTCTGACGGAATGAATTACTTGATGGTGCGTTTTGTTTCTCATAGACGGTGCCCAAGTAACCCTACTATACTGTGTTGACGTTGTAAAGAGTTTCCCCTCTGATTATGTGTTGTCTGGATACTGTGCACTTTACTTCGTAGCTTAGTATTTCCTTTTTGGTTTTTCTTTCTATTTTTCTTTCCTTGCTCGTTTGTTTTTCTTGTCGAAAGTGTTAGATCGTCTGCCAATATGTCTATTGGTTACATCAACATCATTGTTTTTTCTTATATATATATATATATATATATATATATATATATATATATATATGTTTCGCGCTATCACAGCTCATCAGTACGGTTAAACATCTGATTGAAACCCGACCGAATTGGCGTCAGTCGGCGATTCTACTTCTGAGCTATAGGCGCTCGGTAGAAGGAGGCAGACTTTATATATATATACGTGCGTTCGTATCTGTGTTTGTACCGAGTATCAGTTTCCACACACTTATTCACACGAATGCACACAGAAAAACAGCACTCCTATAGAATATGTATACGCAAACTCGAGTGTCTATCCGAAAATTAGTTGAACAACCAGTGCGAGAGAAAAGAGTATATTTTAACTTTTATCGGCCTAGTAAGTAAATGTTGTTCTCTTCATGAACAATCGATATTCTGGATGAAAAAGGATAGGAGTCAAAAACCTTCTTGGTAGAGGAATAGTGGGAATAAAAATATTCTAGGTGAGGCGGGATGGGAGTGAAGATAACGGTGATAATGATATTTTACTCTCAGTGTTTGTAAGATTGTTATTTTATTGTTATTTTACATGGACTAAATTTAGTCGATACAGCAATGCTACTTGCAACAATTGCTAGACTGACAGATTAGTATTGTATCAGTAGTATTTTTCATGTTGACAGTGATTGTAAATTGACAAACATCAACTGATAAGGCGGAAGCAACCACGCAACAGATATTTCTGTCTCTGCTACTCATTGATTTTGTTAATGCTGTTGGCGTTTAAAACTGTTTTGTTATTATGAGGAATAACATTGGAATTATTATGCTTGCAATCAATGACAAGATGCAAAAATAAAAACTATATCAAAATTATTACTTTTGACTCACCAACAACATTAGAATCACAATTAATGACTTTAAACTTCTCATATAATACATTAATGTGACGTTAACATGTATATACACGCAGAGATTCGTGTTTCATTAAATCTTGACGCTAAATCTACTTGACTGAATGTGACCCGAAAATCTTAAAAATGTGCTGAACAGTCATATTTTTTCAGAGACGACTACTCTGATTTCCTTCTTCCCTTAACGCTATAAGTAAATCTGGGCCAGATGTTAGGGTTTAGAATATCGAAATCATCACTTTGTTAAAAAGAGGAGCTCCGTAAATGTTTCTCAAATCTTTTGAAACTTATGTTATTTGGCGTCTCTTTATATGTGATTATTATATACGAATTGGAGTTGTTAGTTCTCTAATTCGGAAGAATCAAAGAAAATAGCAGCAAAAGAAACAAACCCAAAATAATATCTCAATAAGAGATTCTTAGTTAATTTCTTCGGCATTCCGGTGAATCAAATGTGGTGATTTTCTAAGCGCAGCTTAGATGTGGCGCAAGGCAGAGCATATGGAGCATAGTGAGGACCAAACTCACGATTCAATTGTAATGCTTCAATAACAACAACGTTAATAAAAGAGACAACAAATTCACTCAGCTAGAACAAACGCCACGGCGAAACAAAATAAAATGAAAAGTTGTCTAAATCTTTCATCAGGTTTATCTAAAAGATAAATAGATAAGTACATAATTTATTGAAGTAAATATCAGTAATCAGCAGAAAGCCAATTTCTTCTTTTCCTCACTTTTTATATATATTGTAAATTTATTATAACAATGGTTTATAAAAGCATTATATCGCTACACAAACATTTTCATGTTTTAGAAAAATACTGTTCTTCTTTAGGGGATATGTTAAAATAAATGGTGAAAATGATTTACTTTGAAAATATAAAATGAAATCATGGCTATTTAGAGAATGAAGGAGTAGTAGTTGAAGTTCCACGCCCCAAGAGTTATACTTTTATTTGTGCTAATAATTTTCAATCAAAAATGATAATTATGTAACTATGTAGTTGAAGATCTGGTTCGTGAAAGCAAGCAGGATGGCCTGGCGTCTAGACATGTCACTTTTTAATTTTTTCTGGATAAGATACATAGTGAGACTATAGATTATTTAAATGGGTAGAAAATATTTTTTAACAGCAGTTTGGATTTTGGGTTAGTTTTTTTTTTGTTTTGTTTTGTTTTTTGTTTTTTTTCATTAGATTTTGTACTACCTCATGAGTAAAGGGGCTGGAATGTTTAGACTAGAATTAGGATTAAATAGTTATGGTATACGTAGATATATTGTAGTAAGAAAAACAATCCAGTATTGTGTAGGTCATTTTTTTTAGTAAAATAATTTTTAATTCTTAATTTATATTGGATCATAAGTTATAAGATAAACATTTATTGGAGCATAAGTTAAAAAAGAAAAATTGTCTCTTGTCGCTCTCAATATTTTTCCATACAGAAGGACAGATATCACACAGCAATCCAGCACCTTTTTTTCCTTTTTGTTTCCAATGAGATTTTCCTGTCTCTCAGTACTCTGGTTAGCTTTGGAAATGAATCCTTAGCCATCTTGAACCTCACTGTTGCACTTTCCATCCTCTGTCAAAACACTTCCCAGGTATTTAAATTTCTTTACTTGTTTATTTTTTAGTTTCTCCGATCTGTGATTGGCATTTTGGGGTCTGCTTTTTTATCAGTTCTTTCTTTTCGCTTTCTTTTGATACCTTCTGTAGGAGGTTCTGTATTTTCCTTTTCGGGTCTGCTATCAACACTGTGTCATCCGCGTATCTTACAGTGTTGAGATTATTGCCGCCAATGACAAATCCTGGCAAGGATTTTATTTCTCTCAGAATTGTTTCGCTGTATAAGTTGAATAGAACCGGTGAGAAAACACATCCTTATCTTACGCCCCTTTCTATTTTTGTATATCTGCTGAATTCACGTCCTATCCGTATGCAAGTGGTTTACTACCAATATAGATTCTTTATTAACCTAACGTCTTTTTCGAAAATGTCAAGGCTGTCGAGCATCTCTATCAAGTCTTTGTGGTGTACTTTGTCAAACTCCTTTTTGTAGTCTATAAAGTACAGATAAAGGTCTTTCTACATTTGTATTGCTCTTTCAGATCACATTCTGAGCATGAATATCGTATTCTTCGTCCCGGTATCTTTAACAAAGCCATACTGTTCTTGTCCTGTCTCTGGGTTGATTCTGCTTCGCACTCTGTTCATTATAATCCGGATGATGAGTTTTGTTATGTGGTTCATTAATCTGACTGTTCGGTGGATTTCATATTGCTTTGCACCTGGCTTCTTAGGTAAATGCGATAAAAACTGATCTGCTTAGGACCTCTGCTATATTGCCAATGTTGTAGATTTTGTTTACTATTTCTGTGAGCCTATCTATGCCAAAGTCTTCTAAGGACATCAACATCTCTATTACAATCCCGTTAGGTCCTGCTGCTTGTTTCTCTTCAATTTGACCAGTGCAACTTCTACTTCGGATTTTAATATTTCTGGTCTATCTGTATTTTTGTGTATTGTCGGTTGCTCTCTCTTGTCGTGGAAGAGATTAGCAATATGCTCATTCCATCTCTGGAGTATTTTTTCTTTTTCTAGTATGAGTGTGCTGTCCTTTACTTTTATACATTCCGCTGCTTTTGTCCTTTTAGTTCCTTTATTTTTTAGGGAGCCACACGATTATAAAAAAATGCATATCACCATTATTTCTCGAGATCAGTCTCGCTACTTCGGTGCATTTGTCGTTGAATCATCTTTATTTAGCCTGTCTTCGTTTGTTTCTTACTTCCTTGTGGAATTTCTTGTATTCCGTTCCATATCTTGGCATCGCTTTCTGTCTCCTTTGCATCAGGTCAAGTATCTCTTCAGTGATCCACTCGTTTTTCTTTCAATGTGCTTTTTGTCTTTGGGCTGTTGTTACTAAAGCTATTTTAGTGCGTCCCATTTTAGCTTCCGTTTCCAATTTGTCTTTCGTATTTCGTTTTCACGATCTGTATACATTTCTTACAGGTTCGAGTCATTCACGGGTCTATTGTGCTGCAGTCTTAGAGCTGAGTTAGGTTTCTTTAATCTCCTTAGTTTTATCTTTAGTTTGCATACAAATGGCAGGTGGTCGATTCCGAAGTCAGCACTTTCGTAGGCTATGCAATGAAGGACTGCGTTTCTGAATCTCTTGTTGATAGTAATATCATCAATTTGGTTCTTAATTTCTCCACCTGGACCCTTCCATGTTCAAAGTCTTCTTGGGTGCTCTTTGAACCAGGTGTTGGTTATTATCTGGTCATGCGTTGTGCACCATTAGACCCATTTCTCACCACAGCCGTTGCGGTGTCATAGTCCAAAATTGCCAACCGTTTCACCTTCTCTCTTTTGGCCTACTTTCACATTCAGATCTCCCATAATAATTCTGATTTCTTGTTATTTGCACTGTGTCATAGCATAATCGAGCATGGAGTAGAAGGATTCTATTTCTTCTGTACTTTGTGTTGTCGGTGCCACTATTACCGATATATTGAGAGGCTTCTCTTTCAGTTTAACTACTAGAATTCTTTCAAATATCTGGCAGTATCTCATAAAGCATTTCCTTGCGTCTTTATCCAGTATTTCATCTCCTGTAGATAATGACCCGGTGACACCTGTCACTCATCCGGGTGAGGGGTAAATTCTGAGAAAATCTGTCCCCTTTACGTCGTTAATGCTAACAGTCACAGGATGATGGTCCGGTGACACCTGTAGCGCATGTCGCTCCTTACTGGGCGAGGAGACAGTGTCTTTAGGCTTAACCTCTTTCACGCCGTTAGGGTTTATAATACTATTATGCAAGTCCATGAATATACACGGGAGGAATAGTGCAGTGGTTTCCCGTTGCCTTCTTCACAAAGTTTTATCGAGACACCACCTCTAGTTCGCTGGCCGTTGACTTCTAAAGAGTTCATCCGCCCTTTGTAGGCTTAATTTTTTGTTCTCCCGGGTTGCTAACACCCTGTGAGACACATACACAATTTTTTTTTTTTTTTACGACTAGAAACCAGAGAAAAGTGAAAGAATGTAAATATTAAGTATCTACTTAGTATAAGTCTGAATAACTAATTATAGAGACGAAGATAATGCAGATTCCCCAGATTAGTATTTCGTTGCCAGTAGACAAAAGGCTTATTTAATATGATGAATTAATTCAATTTTTCACGAAAGTTTGAAAGACAATATCAATATACCTTTTCTCTCGTTTGGCAAAACTCGTCAGCAACTAATCTTGAATAAAAAAGACCCTTACATATATATAAAAGTATGTATATATGAAAGAGAGAGAGGGTGAGAGAGAGAAACTGACAGCAACAAGGAGGTGGGTGGACACTGGCCAATACAAAATTAAGTTGAAAAATTCAGTTGTAAAATTTAAATGAAACATTTATCTATTTAAGTTAGAGTTTTGTCCTAAACGTTTTCAACCAATTTGAATACCACAAGAAAGAACTAATTACATGGACAAGATTTAATTTGATAGCCAGATAGAGGAAACTTTATTTCACATACATAACGTCACTGTCAGTTACGCAGTTGCTTGTTAGACACCAATGAGTAAATTAGTGTACTAAATGACCGTCGCATTTGCGGTAACCGAATGTCTTGGACGGGAATTGTTCAAAAAAGCCCTCACATCACTCAGCTTGTTTAGTTTCTATTATTAAAATCTACGATTTCAGAATTTCGTGAAAAAACTAAGATCCCCAGTGAAGTAATTTGAAATGACGAAGGTATCACTACCATAGGTGACAATTAACAGTAAATAATTGGATATTTTCCTAACTTTCTATTCTTCGTAGCTCGAAGTAATATTTGTCTCCCTATTACCCCTCCAAGTTCTTGATCTGCACAAGTTACTTAGGCTTGTTACTTGCTATTTCACTATGCCCTCTTTCCCGTATATGTATCTCAGAAGTTTCAGCCACCTTTTTCTGATTGTATGTACAAGTTTTCTTTATGGTTTCCTAAAACAAGTTCCTGATTAATCACATGCTCAGTTCATGATATTCTCAACATACATCTGTAAAACTACTGTTCTTTTCTGCGAGGAAAAGATGTGAGAAATTTTTCAACATTCCCTGCGGAGGATGATTATTCATAGCAGTTCAGTACATCTTACTTTGTTTCTCACGAAATTTCCCTGCATATTAATACTGTCTTTAACTCTTGGAAGGCATCCCTCGCTATTCCAGTGTACGTTTCAATTTCTCATCATCTATGTACGTGTATGTGTGCCAATGTGCCTTTTTCAAAATTTATCATAATTTAGTGAGTAAAATACTTGGTGGTGAATTAAATTACTGCATAAGCCATTCGCTACTCTATTCCAAACACCGTCTAAATGTGTGCCATTGGTTGTATAACCTGCTAAATAGCACAACTATTTTCTTTTTAGCCAATTATGATAAAACAAAAATTTCATTTTCTTTGATTTGCAAATAATTATGAAGTTTTTATCGACCAAACATTGAAAAAAGAGAGAGAAAGAAGACAGTTTGTTCTCAGCAGAATCGATTATGATTTTGTGGCAAGCGAAAACATGAAAAATTAAGTAAATTATAAAATCAATTACGTCTATTTGTGTTAAATTGATGGACTAATTAATAATCAGTTTATTTCAAAGGAAAATGAACAGCTTGTTATTTTCTCTTGATTTCTGATATAATGTAGTGATAAGATATTCCCAGTCTTTGAAAAATAATCAAGTAGTTCTTACCTAAGCTTGTATAAGTTTGACACAAAGCTGTAACAATTAAGCCCATGGTAATAATCAAACTCACTAATGAACTACAAAACTACGCCTATGACATGAAACCCAGTAAAAGATTAAAATGACTTTTTAAATAGGCACAAAAGTAAACTAAAATAGACGTGTTTAAGATATAAATAAACAGATACCTACGTAAATTAAAAATTTAAGAGGAAAATATAGAAGGAATCAAACATGTGAAAATGGCATAGTATTTTTTTCTGATCACTGAGTTCAGTTCCTGGTACAATCTGAGAAATGTTAAAGTCTACGAAACCAGCACACTTTTTATTGCAGCCTAAGTATATAAATTGATAGTAAGTAAATAGAAAGTAAAAACTCAGAATTTCGCAGAGATAAATCTACACATTAGGGACAAAAGTTGAAGGATTTATCCTGTTCTTAATGTGCGGATTTACCTCTAAAAAATCTAAGTTGAGAGAAAAGTCTATTTTCTATCTATTTATTTGGTATTAAAGCTCTATTTATTAAAGTTGGCCATTTTATTTACAAAATCTACTTGCCTTAATCTAGTTATGCTTCAGTAATTTACAAGTCAACGGGGTTTTGTGTATAAACAATCTTTCTATAGATAGATTGGCAATGGAAGGTCGATTAACTATTTCGGAATGCTTAGCATATAGACATTCATGCGGCACGCACTGAGACAAATCAATTTACACTTTTCGACCGTTAGCTTATTGATTGGTTCTGGGGACTGTGAAAAATTTAATACTAGAAAAAGTGCGTTGTATACGACTATTGTCATATTCTCAGAAACAATTCTTTTGCAGATGAGATTTTTTACAAGTATTTCAAATTCAAAGTGATTATGTGTGACTTAAAAAGAATAGACAGTCTATCTTAAAGAAAAACAGTTACATTTCTTACTTTTCCACTTTTCTCTCTTTTGAATCGCCCACGTTCCACAGACGTACATTCACACAAGGACAATTGCAAGTTAAAAACCGAGTGGCGACATTTTGTTTCATGCTGAAACGCATTCTCCAGGCTATTGCATAAATATAACATGACTTAAAATTATATTTTAATCATATATATATATATATATATATATATATATATATATATATATAAATTACCACTTTTATACAAGTTTCGCTTAAACTGACAAACAAGGCGATGTGGTTAAGTCTGTTTGTTGTTTTTTTATATAATTTTTGATGTGATCTTATAATTTGTTTTCTTTGCAACACATGAATTATATAAAAATTTTCGAATGTTTTATTTATCAAAGCGCTTTCGGTTATACTTTTAGCCATTATCAAGGATGAGTTTTCTTTAACTTTTAACTAAATATATGTATTGTTTTATATATGTTATTATATATTACAAGAATGTTTTATTTTCTAAACAAGGCCAGCACAATATGGCCATGTTCATAGTTGATGTATATGGGTTTTTTGTTTTATTAATAATTTTAACGAAATATATATATATATATATATATATATATATATATATATATATATACTCTGGTAAAGCCAGAAGTGGTTCTTGTGGGTAATGGCGGCCAAGCAAGCAGGTGATAACCATTGAGAAGAATGAGGTTTGAGTCGGAATTCCCTTGATGGAATGAAAGCATCAATGCTGGCTTTCACACAAAAGGAGACGTCAGATGCACAGCCTTCAACAAGGAAACTAAAAATTTTGTTCCAAAGGACATTACTAATGGGAAGAGTCAGAGATAAAAGTGAAAAGGAGATCTATCAGTGAGCCGAGTCTATCCGTTTTATTAGGGAAACGTGTGGGGATATCCACCACTTGCGTTAGAGATTGAGTGATTGAAATGTTCATTTCCAGCCACTTGAAGTGGTGGGTATTAAAGTCACCGAACATATTGTTCGTGGTGCCGTTTAGTATGGAACAGTCAGGAGGGAAAGGGGAGCGTTAGAGAAATAAAAGATATTTAATCGAGCTTAGTAGAGAGAGACAGAGACACGTGTAGGAATGTAGAGATTCCAAAGATATCATCCTGGCTAGAGGGAGATGTTCGCTGACATAAACGCTAAGACCATGCATATAGACATTGGAGTCCTTTATAAAGAGAGGAAGGTAACCAGGAATATAGAAATCAGAGGAAGGAATAGAAGGGTCAAGGTTAGTTTCAAAGAGAGCTAAGCTGTCAGATTCAATGCTGCGAAAGTTGATACGGATACCACGGACATTCGAGAAAGAGATCTTGACGGGCTTAGGTGTTTTTGTTTAGCTGGTTTAGTTTAATTTCTTTGATTGTGAGTCGTCATGATAAGAGATTTTTTGGTAAGGAGAAGCCTAGAGTAGTAGTATCAGTCGGTCGTCAAATGCAACATTTAACTAGCGCAGTCTGTAGTATAATGTGGCCTCATGGTTGCCCACTGGAGGCACTTGCCGGAAAACCAATTCATGCGCGACATTGCACTACAAGAACCCCGATGTTATTCAACATTTGATCAGAACGGCCTCTCAAGAGTTCAGGCTCCTAACTACCAATCGGAAGCAGCAACCAGGAAACTGCCAACTTGATACCTTCAGTATGAAGAGACATGACCACCATCTACACACATTAGAAAAAACTTGTGACAGCACCACTATTAAGACCTGAGTGGTGGAAAGGAAACCAGGAGCCCTTTACTAAACAGCAAACACGGGATGAGTTCAAAGGAAGGGGGAGGAGTATGAACCGGGTAATAGTAGGGTCTGTTTACTCAAATTTAGAAAAAATTTAAGGAAAATAAATTTAGAGAGTTTTAACTTAGTTGAAGCCAGGAGATCCCTACAAGAGAATTTTAAAATAAATTTCACTTAAGAATTTCTTTAAAATATTTTTGTTCTCAGAAAAAGCTACAATCAAAACGTCAAGAGCTGAGTGCGAAATATTAAATTTCAAAATTTACGCAAACGCTTTACATACAATATTTTTAAAATTTTTGCTCAGAAAAAAAGGTTCAATTATAGCTTACCAAAGAAGAAATCTGCTTCTATCAGAATATTAACTGAGTTGAGTGAAACTCAAAATTCATCATGGTGAATTCCATTTCACTTATTCTAATAATTTGTTATAATTCCGTCGGCAAGAAGCTTCATTGATCCTATCATATTATATCCAATATATATATATATATATATATATATATATATATATATATATATATATATATACTAGTAAACAAATAAGAGAGAAAGAGAGAGACAGAGAGGAAACAAGCCGAAAAATCTACCGTGAACCAGAATCAGTACCTAGAATTTCAAGTGAAAAATAATTTGGGTTAACCAGGATCAAAATGTTTACATCAAGGGCTCGAATGATACTGGAAGTCACCAAATGTATAAATAGCTACAGCTATTACCTATGGGTCAGTTGAGGGCTTACCACTTTCCGTGAGTTGGTAATACTACACAAGAATGACGTCGCTTATATTTAAAGAACCTAATGAAAATTATAACTTATTAATTACAAGTACGAACAACCTGGCTTAGAAGTCTAGCAGCTAAAGCTAGAGCAAAAAATTCTAAAGAATTTGAAAACAGTTGGACAAGAAAACCAGATAACAGATGTCTTTTTTGGCCACTGTGGGTTGTGAGGCTATTATAAAAGTATCAGAAATTGTACACACAAGACAATTGGAAGAAATGACGTTCGACTATATAAATCAGCAAACAGTAAAAAAACTAGAACCTAAGAAAAAACTAGTGAATGCAGAGAGAGCTAAGTTCATTAATATTTCTCAAAATTGAATAAATCAGTCATTGAACAAATTCTTCGTTTGAAATAGGCTGCCAAATATTGTGTGCTCGAGAAACTGGGATCGGAAAACCAGTCAATCGAAAAGAATTTGATTCAAATGAAATTGGTAAACAGCCATCAAAATGAAGAGTATCGACTAATGACAGAACTGGGAAAGTTTTCATTAAAACGGTGTGTCAAATTTGAGAAACAATAAATATTGATTCAAAAATGTAATTCCACAAAAGTTATGGAACAAGTAGAGGAAATGAGTACGTACGTGACAGAGAAAAAAAACAGAATAGTGTACATTTGGTGTGATTATAAACATCAAACAGAAAAGTAAAAATGTCCGACATATAAAAAAAATGTGAAAACTGTTTCAAAATTAATCATTTTAAATGTATATGAAAATCCAAAAAAGAGAAACGTAGAGATGATCCAACAAAATGAAGAGAAATGAGTATGGATGCTTTTCATTAACTGAAAAAGGGTTATTAAAAATCCGAATCAGTATTTTACTGGACATGCAACATGCAAGATACGGAAAGTGATGTGACTTTGATACTTAGAATTTTAAAAAAAAATAAGAGAACCAAAGTTAAAGAAAAGTCTTGCCAATTGAATAAGTTTGACGGATCCGTGATAAAAACGTTAGACTATTTTGAAGCCTACGTTCTAAAAGATCAATTTGATGAGTTTACCAATTATCGTGGTAAACTCTGAAAAGAATCACGATCTAATGGAAAATTATGTTTAAACATAAATTCAACAAAATTAGTTAATAAAGTCCAGGCAGAAGAAACCGGAATGCTAAAAACATATGAAGCTAAGTTAAGCTAAAGGAAAATGTCTCCACCTCATATTTTCAAGCACGAAAAGTGCCAGTCCATCTATCAACAATAGTTGTAGAAAAACTAAAAAAATACTGGAACAAGATTTACCTGAAAGAGTCCTGCCTGGAGGGAACAAATGGGTCTCCCCATTAGTAATTTTAAGAAATAAAGATGTGAATCTGCGCATTTGTGATAAATACAAAACAGGCGTATACCAGAAAATATGTGCAAACTCATGCCCTGTCCCCAATATAGAATAGGCTTTGAATTCCCTTGCGAGTATGAAAGTATTCTTCAAAATTAATCTAAAATCGGCATACCATCAAATACCTTTTGATGAAATCACAACAATAAACACGCTAAGCGGCCGTATGAAATTCAAACCGCAAGTGCAATTTTGAAAAAGTCAAGTTATTGGCAACAATTTTAAAAAATATAATATGCTACCAGGATGACATTTGTTTTGGTGCTATTAATGACGAAGAACTAAAATGGAAAAACCTGTATGGTTTTGAATAAGTTAAAAAATGCTGGATTAAGAATTAACGAAAACAAATGTGTGCACAACACTGAAAAAAGTATAATTTTTTAGATATTTCATATCTAACGTTAATTGACAAAAGAAGTACCTCAGAAGAAAAAATATTGGAATCTTTCTAAGGACATGAAAATTTCTACAGACAATATGCAGAGCGATACTCTGAATTGGCAGAACATTTTGCTTCTTTAAGCAAAACGAACGTGAAATTTATTTAGCCAAATGAACAAATGGCATTTGAAATTTCAAAAGCTATTCTAGCGAAGAAGACAGTTGTAAAAATTTCGACCCTAAAAAAGAAATAGTAGTAACAACTGACGAAAATGAACACTCAATTTCTGATATATTCGCTCAAGATAGTCATTCAATTATGTATCTTTCGAGAAAATTGTCAAAAACTGAATCAAATTACTCAAATAATGCGAAAAAAGCATTGGCTATAATATAAACACCAAGTAGAGCGCATCAGTTTTTGACTGGAAAGAAATTCTAATAATAGCCGACCACAGAACTTTAAAATTCATATTTAATCCTGGGAAGGAATTTCTTAAGGTAAAGTCATCTAGAATTCTAAGATTGGTCTTAATGCTAATGGTTTTTAAATTTGGTATTGAGTACGTGAAAAGCTATGTCATCCCGCATGTAGATGCTTTGCCGAGATTACTTCTGAAAGTGAAAAAGAGAAAAAAATTGAAGATAATTTCTTACACTGGGACAAAGCTGATATGTATTCGATAGACAAATTAACTGAGAATACGAAGTATGATCCCATATTGAACAGTATATAGTTCATGATAAAAATAATAAGTGGAAAAATTGCTCAAGAGCAGAAAGGCATTTTAAGGGGTTAAACTCAAAGTAACTGTTGAAAAGAGTGTAATTTGTAATTAAGATATAGTCATTCCACCATCAAAATTATAAAAACTGTACATAACGATGTTCATTGTGGAATAACGTTTACGCAAAGAAGGTTAAGGCTAGAATCATGATGACTGGACTATTCTACAGATGTAGAAGTATACGTAAAAAAATGGATTCTGCTCATTTTAATAAAGTGAGATTATTACCAGTACTGGTAGATGCCTATTCAGGCTGGCCAGAAATAATACAGGTCTTCAAAAAAAGAAGCTCAACCGTGAAACAAGCATTAATGATCATATTTTCAAGAAATAAAATTTTGAAAATGCTAGTATCCGACAACGCTCCAGAGATGCGTGACAAGAAATTATACCAATCGTTGAACAAAACTGAGTGCAAACCATAAAAAACCATATCATCCGCAATCAAACGGGTTAGCAAAAAAGATGGTGCAAACTGTTTAAAACGGACTGAAAATATGTATATAATAGAAAGAAAAATAGAAATATTCCTAGTTTATTGTTAAGCTATAAGACAATACCACATTTTGGAAGGACGAAAAGCTCGTCAGTCCTCATGGGTAAACAAATTAAAGCTTCATTGACCTTGTCTTATGCTACTAACGAAAATCTTTGGTATGAAAAGAATAGTGAATCTAATCCAAAAGGCAAGATTCATAATGCAAAGTAGATAGAACACTATGATAATAGAAATAAATGGAAACAGGATATTATCGCATGCAAGTTGGATTGCAAAATAATAGCAATAAAGAAACTTACAACGAACCTAAAAGTAACGAAAACGAAAGCGAAAGTATCAACGCAAGACAAACATGACGGTGAAATCGAGGGCAGTATGTTGATGGAACCCTTCTATGGATAAAGAAAAAAAACCTCTTCCCTATCTAGAGAGAAAGAGGAATATAGTGAGGAGACAAAAGCTCCCAGAAAAAATACCAGGGAAAATAAAGGGATAAAACCTCTTCTGTACAGGGAAATGAGATGACTAATTTACATTTGATACGATGCCGTTGTTTGCTGAAAGAGCGTATAGCATCTCGCAAGTTCGGCTCCAAAGACTACTGGCGGCTCTGTAAAAATGTGTTAAATAACAGCAAGCGCTCAATCCCCGCTTTAATCAATGTATTTGAGGTCTTCACATCTTCATCGGACAAGGATGAATGCTTTTCTAACAGATTCTCTACCAACTCAACATTTGATTCGTTTAGGGTATCCGTATCCGACTTACCAACTAGAACTGAGGCTAAACTGAGTGATGTTCACATTACTCTCTTGCTGGTTTCTAACATAATTTCAAAGTTTGACCGCCATAAGGCGATCGGAAGTGACGGAATCCCAATCATTGTTCTGAAGAAATGTGCCCCTGAAAATCTCCTCTGTCCTCTCCAAACTCTACAAATACTGCCTCTATGCTTCTTGCTTCCCTGCCTGCTGGAAATCCTCTTCTGTCATTCCTGTATTTAAGAACGCTGGAGAACCCTCAGACCCCTCTAATTATCGCTCTAACAGCCTCCTACTGATTTTGGCAAAGTGCTCGAGGCTGTTCTTAATGCAGAAGTGGTTCAACATCTCACAGCCCAAAGCCTATTCTCCGATAAACAGTGTGATTTTCGCTTCACCAGGTCTACTGTTGATATGTTAATGACAATCACAGAGTATATATAGTAGGGTTTCGATAAGAACAGCGAAGCTCGATCTATTCCACTAGATATCTTCAAAGCATTTAACAGAGTCTGGCATGCTGGCCTTCTATGCAAGCTACATGGTATAACTGGACGACTGTTTGCCCTAATCCAGTCTTTCCTTTCAAATCGCGTGATGAAGGTAGTATTGAATGGGCATGCTTCCAGATACTATCATAAGAACGCGGATGTCCTTCAAGGCTCTATTCTAGGCCTACGCTTTTTCTGATGTTCATCAACGATCTCCCTAAATGTAATTAGATCCCAAGTAGGCCTTTATGCTGACTACACAACCATTTACTCCCGCCTCGATAAGAAATCTGCCGAGACTAACAAAGCAAACTCCGCTGCTGATCTTGAAAAGGACCTCCAATCCGTGGTGGACTGGAGTAAGAAATGACTCGTAAATGTTAATGCTTCCAAAACGAAGCTGCTATCCTTTAACCATCATAGAAAACCGCTTCTACCAGCCATCAATATGAATCAGGCTAGTCTCCCTGAAATCAAAACACTGCATCTCCTCGGCTTAACTCTATCAGCCGACCTCAAATGGAATGACTACATTGAATCCATAGCTAAATATGCTACGCGGAAGGTAAGTTTTTCTCGTCTAAATAAATCTTTCACATATATAGTGATTTTCTAAGCGCAGCTTAGATGTGGCACAAGGCCGAATCATCTTGCACATATATAAATCTACCATCCGCCCGTGCATTTAATACTGCTGTCACATCTGGTAGAGTGTCCCTGCTATTCATCTCGGGCTTCTTGACAAAATCCAACAATCTGTTATCTAATTGATCCTGATCTGGTTGCTCAACTCCAGTCACTTTCTCACCGACATAATGTGGCTTACCTCTGTCTCTTCTACAAATACTTTCACGGCTTCTGCTCCGATAAGCTTAGCTCCTTGGTGCCCCTTCTGCATTAATTTAGTCGAGCTACTAGACTAGAGATTAGGTCCCACCTTTTTACAGTGAAACCAATCAAATGTAACCGCAACTTCTACTCGTTAGCTTCTTTGCTCGCATTTCCTGCCTGTGAAATTCCCTTCCGTATACTTGCTTCCCTGACAGCTACAAACTCCAAGAATTTAAAGGGAATGTTGACTGCCATCTCTTTTCTCACTGACTCTCATCCTTTCCCTGACAACCCTTGTATCATGTTCTTCTTTTCTACTCCACTCTCATGCAGCCCTCTTCACACCTGTATTTTCATCCTTTTCTTACTCATTCTCTGACTCCCCTGTAACTTGTTCCACTTTCTCTTCACTCACCTCTTATGTAAAACCCTTCGCACCAGTGGTAGTTGCTTGGGGGAAATGATTAGAAAAAGAAAATACAATGTCGCCAAGAGTATAAATAGCGACTGCTATTCCTCAGGAGGCAGTAGAACCTTAAAACTTTCCGTGGGTTAGTAACAGTATACATCTAGCCTGATCAATACCTAGATGAGTGCTTGCTTTGGAATTCCAAGTGATATAAGATTGGATGTGCCGATGATGTCATGGATAATCGGAATTTGAAAATCAGAGAGCCGAGTTGCAATTCCAATCGGATTCGTTATGTTCACTTTGGGGAAATATATGAATACACCTTTTCTCACCCCGAGCTATGGATTAACTTGTATAATTAAGTCATTATTATCCCCCAAAAATTCTTACAATGTAAAACTATTTTCTGGCTTTAAATAACCTGAAAATGTTGATACGCTGTAAAAACAAATCAACCAATTCTCTTTTTCTAGCTTAAGATATTTGGATTGCAACTCTTTTCTATAATGATGGTAGCAAATGTTAAATATCTTTTCACTTAATATATCAATGAATTCATGTACACTGCGTGCCAGAATTATATAAAAATCGATTTCTTTTGTTCTTTTTAATGAAAATTAGTGAAACTTGGCACGTTATATGGCAAAACTAACACATGTGCAGATCTAAAATTCTAAGCTAATCTGCGCAATAGTAAACAAACGGCAGCCATTTTGGTGATTTGCAGCCTGTTTCAGCGTGCCAACTTTATATGCAAATCATTGCTTAAGTGTCAAATATGGTGAAGTGGTGACGGAAAATTAAAACATTGATTATTTTAGAAATATGTAATTTGAGAACAACAATAATACAGAACAAACATCTTCAATATGGTTTCATAGTACCATCAATATTGTATATAATTGTTATTTTTATTAACAAGAGAAAAAAGCCTTTCGTCCATTGAAGATGTCAAACTTTCGATTTCATCTGATGAAATTTCTTTGGCAGCAGTCACAATGGCATTCCAGAGGTCACCCTTGGAGGTGTACTGCCTTCCTCCGGAGTAAATCTTCCTTTTCAAGATGCTCCACAAATTTTCGATGGGATTTAAATCTGGAGAACAGGCTGGCCATTGCATTATTTTCCCATGTCTGGCAAAAACACTCTCCAAATATTCAGTGGTTTTCCTTGCAGCATGAAATGGTTCATTATCATGCATGAATACCATCTTTTTCCGGGGTGACAAATTCTTCTTCTTGTGCCAGGATTCGAGGTGTTCCTTAATGAAGTCAATGTAGAGTTTGGCGGTCATTTTCATTCTATCTGCGACTCTGAATGGTCCTACCAGCTCATTACCAATGATTGCAGCCCCAAAAATCACACCACCACCTCCTTGTTGACGCCTGATCCGGTGGGGAATTGAACCCTCATTAGAGTACCATTCTTTCCTCCACCCATCGGGTTCATCTAGGGTCGCTCGACACTCATCGGTGAACAAAACAGTTTGAAAATTTACCTTCATGTGATTTCTTGCCTACTCCGTCCTCTTTTTCTTGTGGATATCCTTTAATGGATGGCGAATATCTGGCTGGCTTTCCACATTTTGCAACTGTCTTCAGGACACGGCATCGAGTTGATTTGGGAACATCAGGAACGCCAGCGTTTGCAAAAACTTTTTTGCTAGTTTCAAGAGGGTTACGGTGGACTTCTCTCTTGATCCTACTCATGGCTCGATACGACACAGGTGCTTTCTTATGAATTTTCCCTTTGTCAGAACGTCTGTTGCAAAGTTCAGGGTTAGTAACAAATGTTTTTATTGTACGATGATCAATTCTTTGGCTATTTCTAAGGTAGATATCTTATTACAAACCCTTTGGACAATTTTAGACTTCTCAGCTTGACTCAAAGCACCTTTTCGTCTCATCTTGCATATAAAGTTGGCACGCTGAAACTGGCTGCAAATCACCAAAATGACTGCCATTTATTTACTATTGCGCAGATTAGCTTAGAATTTTAGATCTGCACATGTGTTAGTTTTGCCATATAACGTGCCAAGTTTCACTAATTTTCATTAAAAACTATTAGAGTTAGAACAAAAAAATCAATTTGCATATAATTCTGGCACGCAGTGTACTTTAGATTGAGCGTATGTTCAGGTCCTAATCATTGTTTACATAGCTTTAACATCAAAGGCATTTCTCTTCAAAATATATTAAATGAAGTTTCTAATTGTGTTGGACTCTCATAACCGAAAGGTATAGTTGCGAATATTGATATCATACACACACATACACACACACACACACACACACACACACACACACATGTACACATACACAGTTCTAGCTGAACACAACATTAACTTTGCATTGACACGCAAGTTGTATGCAATCAATTGTTATTCGTTTTGGCCATCACGTACAGTTGACTTATACAGCCAATTAACTGTTGGCTTATACAGCCAATTAACTGTTAACTTCATTTAATACAATTTGATGCCTTCAAATAACATCAGGTTTAGAAGCATAGCAAAATCTCGTCATCGTAATTTTTTGTTGATGATAAAATTTATCAAAAGAATTTACATATTTGGTTATATAAGTACGATGGTGTTTTCTCTTCTAAGTTCCGTATCTCTTCAGAACGTAGGCGACCAAGGCCTTCCAAATCTGCCTATCCTTTGTAGCTGTTAACACCATTTTTCTTGTCACTCCTCCCAAACCCTGCTCTGCTATCCAATTGCTCAAGCCTATCAAGTATGTCATGCATTGCTTTCCCCCACGTCTCTCTTTCCCTCTATCTGTCCTGTGAGTATCGGGTTCTGCAAGACCTCCTTCCTCATTATATGTTCCAAAAGCTGCAACTGTCTTAAATATAAGCTTCCTTTTCGTTTCCATCCTTTCAAAAACTTCGTCGTTGATAACATAATCGGTCCATGGTATCCTTAGCATTCTTCTGGAGAACCACATTTCGGTTGATTCAAGTATTTCCTTCATCTTTGATAAGACTGTCTAATATCTACTGCCATAAAGAAGGACAGACATCACATTACCACTTCAAGATTTATAATTTTGTTTGACTTGAATCAACTTATTTTCATTTTTATACATCTTTTCAAATACACACACACACACACATACATAAATATATACTTATAATTGCTTCTAAAATCTTTAAACTTCATTTCACCAACATTTTCATTTGTACATTTTATTTTTTTAGTATTTCTTAATATAAAAATATTTTCTTATTTGTCTTGTTATTAAACAGCGTTGCAGACTTTGCTTGTTATAATCTATTTATTTCTGAATATTTCATCTCATTAGACGAAATACACTCAGCGAATAAAACAAAAGAAAATATATTCAGCAACAACAATACAAATCCACAAACTATAAAGAAAATGTTTAGGATACATTGAAGAACATACGATCAGAATTTAATATTCATATTTCTATTTAGTTAGTTATTCAGCACTTAAGTTTCTGCTTTCAATTTTAAAATACTTAAGTAGACAGTTAAACTTTGAAATCTACTGTAAAGTTCACAAATGGATACCACCTCTCTCTATTTATTTTTCATTCTTTATCTATGTTTCTATGTGAATGTATCCTTCCTTCTATTATTCTCTTTAATTCTTCTCTTTCTTTCCCCCCCTCTCTCTCTCTCTCACTCTCTCTCTCTCTCTCTCTCTCTCTCTCTCTATCTATCTATCTATCTATCTATCTCTCTCTCTTTCATTCTCTCGTTCAATTTATTCGTCTTTGGTAACTTTATAGTCTTTAAACCTCCTCCTTTTCACGCCTCCTCTTCCCCCTCTTCCCCCTCTTCCTTCATCTTCTTTCCATCCCATTGAATTTAGCTTGATCTCGTTCTTCCCTCTCTTATCAATATTTTTTGTGAGGATATTTAAGAGATGTCACGCAATTCTATAAATATCATGTTAATATACCATGAATTTCTATGAATATTGTATGAGCATCTGGCCATCCGGGCGCTTGGTCGTCAATTTTAGCTTAAAAGCATTTATTCGTCTAACAACTGTTCATCGATAAAACCTCAGCGAAAAGTGATGGCATTGTCAAATTTTAACTGAAGAAGTCTGAGTCGATGTACTCACATCCATTGAAATCGGCTAGCAAAATGCGAACAAAGAGCATACAAAGGCAGAGTTGTAATCATTAATATTTTGAAATTTGTACTTAATACTAGAATAACACAACGCACATACACAGAGATATACAGGGTGCGATGGATACATTACGCAAAAATGAAAATAACACTGACATCTCATTTTAACAGATATATTTATAAAAATTCCGCAAAAATATCTTGAAATAATAAAGAGTACATTTATTCAATATACGCGTTATTGGCTTGAACCACGGTTTCCAGATGGGTACGGAATCTCCTGCATCTCTTCTGGACGGTCTCAAGTTGGTGAATGCTGCCATAATCCGTGCCTTCAGTTCATCTTTTGTGTGACGAGGAATTTTTTTGTGTGACGAGGAATTTTTTTAGTCATCCAACTGCGCCGCAAACATAATAATCAAGGGATTTGCAGGATGGGGGGGGGGGGGTGGTTAGGTTGTCAGAGCTAAGGTGTGATGTGACGGCCATGACTCAGTTTTCCTGCTTATGTGGCTTGCTGCAGAAACCTGTTGCCAAACATAGGATCTTCCATCAGCCACTTTTTTGACCCAGGACAGCACTACCTACTCAAGACATTTGATATAGTCCACCGTGTTGAGTTTGAGGCACTGTAAAAATGAATAACGTCGCCATCACAAGTGATCCCTTCACACACCTTTGTAATTCCCATTAGACTCATCCAACTCTTTCTGAATCCACTACGTTGTCCTTTTATTGACACCAAAACACACTAAAATGTTCATATTGTACAGGAAGCCGTTTCTAAAATTGTTTACTATACTGTGCAGTCAACAAAACAAACAACGCGATTGTGCTAAATTAAAAATATAAAATGGCGGCGATTTACCCATTTGCACCCTCTACATAGATAGATAGATAGATAGATAGATAGATAGATAGATAGATAGATAGATAGATAATGCACAGTGAATATATGTATGAAAATTCGGACATATCTAGATTTGGAAAGTGGGATGGTCCGATATATATATATATATATATATATATATATATATATATATATATATATATATTTGCCATATGACATGGTTTGTCTTACCGAATGAAGATTTAGGAGGGCACACTATGCTGCAAATCCTCTAGGGTGGTTTGTGAAGACCATACGGAACAGACATACTTTGTTACATCAACTGTAAGAAAAAGTTTCAGTAGCTCATTTTATATATATATATATATATACACACACACATATATATATATGTGTTTATATATACGTGTGTGTGTGTGTGTGTGTGTGTGTGTGTGTGTGTGTGTGTGTGTGTGTGTGTGTGTGTGTGTGTGTGTGATTATGAACAAATAAGTTGTCAGCATATGAGATAATTCAGTTGACATTCTCGTTATCCTACAATGACATGCTTAGAATAACGCACAATGTAATATTTGAGCCAATCATAACTTTCCCCGGAAAAGAATTTAAAGTTGTATTTAATATTTAATGCAAAGCCGAATTTAAAATTAAAATTTTGCATTTTTTCTATAAATATCACATAATTTCAGCTTTAAAAAATCTATTTTCATTAAATGCATACATCTTATTAAATGTTAAATAGTTGAATGTTAAAAGTAATTAAATGTTTAAAAGCCACATCTTATGATTACATGCTATACTATTTTTAATCTCCCATCAAGACATAGGTGATCATTGGTCTCAATAGATTCTTTCCTTTTAATATCTGTAAATTTATAGTTGGTGGGGGAATGGACTCATGCCTTTTCCAAGGACATTAATGCGATAGGGGACACAGTGAAAAATACTGGAATTTGCTTGCATTTTCCAGATTGCTACTCTACTCGCAAATGTTGTTATGCTAATTCCACTGGAAAAACGTTCTGCGCGTCCACATACATATAGAGAGAGAAGAAGAGAGAGAGAGAGAGAGAGAGAGAGGAAGAAGCTCTCAAACAGTGATATTATTATTTCTCTTTTATGTATCATTTTCATTCAAGATATATATCATGGCTCTCTACAATTTCCTATCTATCATAGCTCTTATCAAAGTATACCTCTCTTCTACATCCCCCTCCTTATTCTGCCATACAGAGTTCACTGCTTTCATCTGTCCCTCTTTCCGTCAACATGTCCTGTGTCGCATTTTCCAGGATTTCATTTCTCATTATGTGGTCCAGAAATGTCAATAAAAAGATTTTTAAATTTTAATTTGTCCATAGTTTTTAAAAAAACTTTAAAATGTATGAATTAATTCAAAACATCCTTATTCTAATATTTTATCCTTGAAAGATATTTCGATAAGTGGGTTGGGTCGAGAACATTTCATCCTCCGTCTCATATTGGCGATATTGTCAGATTGAAGAAGACACCAAACACCAATTTACAAAATAATGTCTAAAATGTAAAAACGTACACATAGAGGAGACATCACGAAATCTACAAACGTGAAACTGTGAACACAAAAGAGACACGTTTGGATAAACGTTTCAGTTCTCTTGTATTACGTTGAAAAAAGGGAGGACACAATTTTGATTTCTATAATACTAGTTTAATTAAAAAGAACATAACCTTTTAAGGAGAAAGTACTTTGAAAACATATTAATAGCATTACTACCGACTATAAACACTCGTTTAAAAATTACATCACTTTTGCATTTTTCTACAAATCTATACTCCATGAACCAAATTGTATCGATCAAGAGGTATAATTAAATAAATTATTGATAATTTCTAAATATTATTACATATAATTCAAAACACTATAATATTGTTTTCTCTGTATGCACTATATTCTATTTTACTTCATAATAACCAATGTATATATTTATGTTTTCTTCCTATTATTTCCTATTATTATATATTATTTCATTTTCCTCCCTTTTACCACATATTTTATTATTCTATTATTATATATTATTTTATTTTATTATTATTTACTATTATATTTTCTCACTATAGTTCCCTTATCTTTATACATTTTAATGGTCTAGATATCACTTTTAAACAAGTTAATTCATTGTAGACTTCATATATATAAATATATATATATATATATAATATTAATATATATATATATATAATATTAATATATATATATATAATATTAATATATATATATATAATATTAATATATATATATATATTTATCTATATTATTTATATATATATAATATAGATAAATACATACTTATATAATATTAGTTTATAATATATATATATGTAATATTAATATATATATATATATATATATATATATATA
This sequence comes from Ascarosepion bandense, assembly GCA_037127315.1. NCBI lineage: Eukaryota > Metazoa > Mollusca > Cephalopoda > Sepiida > Sepiidae > Ascarosepion > Ascarosepion bandense. The sequence goes on along the minus strand of JBBBDQ010000875.1, from coordinate 1,778,927 downwards.
CAATCTAACTATTGTCCATCTATTATGAAGCATCTACCCTCATCCATAGAATATAGAATTAATCGAATTTCCGCAAATTAAAATGTATTAGATAAACACAATAATTTTCAGAATAATACTTTAAAAATGGATATAAATGGTCTAATATTAAATATGTTAGAATATCTACATCCGAAGAAAAAATAGAAATATAAAAATTATTTGGTGCACACCAGATGGTTAGCTGTAAATTAGGCCAAAAATTTCTCACTTTGATTGAGAAACTTTTTCCGAACAAAATCCATTAGGCAAAATTTGTTAATAAAAATACACTAAAATTAAGTTATAGGCGTAATCTAGAAAAATATGAAAAAATATAATAATATTTTAGAATAATAATTTTAATCTAAATGAAATAAGAATAATTTCAAAACTGAAATCAATAACTCAGACAATGAAACATCTAATTTTAGAAACCCTATGAAGTGTCCATCGAAAAATAAATGCCTTACTAAATCTATTCTTTATCAATGTACTATTTCTTCTACTGAAAACTCTGGTAATAAAAAAATTATATTGATAGCACTAAGAACTCTTGTAAGCTAAAATTTTACCAGCATATTTCTTTCTTTAATAACAATAATTACCGTAATCAAAAATCCGTATCTAAATATATTTTGGTACTTAAAGGAAAGCAATAAAACCCCTCACGACAAAACAGATTTTTTTAAATGAGAATATGTGAGTATTTAAATGACCCATACCCTTTATGTCCATATGAAAACCTATACATTATTAAGTTTCTTAAAAATAAGGATCTATTAAATCAACGAAATGAAGTTACTATCATATGTAGACATTTAAAATGTTCACATTAGGATACAGTTAATAAGTCTTCATATAAGCTCCTAAATCGCTGAAAAACATCATAATATGAAGAAAAAAAAGGCCCCAAACTTCATAAAAACAAACTTTTTTCATCAAAATGTTTATGTTATTATTAAGAAGAAAAATCAAAATATTTTAAAATATTTTCTAAAAATTTTAAAATCTTTCTAATACGTTCGAAACTTTGGCAAATGATATTCTTTTGATTTTCGTTAGCGGGGAACCAGATCGTTACAAGAGCTTACAATGGTGAATGTAATGTTACGTAATTTAGTCTTTTCCCGGTGAAAATACATTTATTTGGATATTCTTGTAGAGATCAAATAATTGCCGGATTTTGATGGAGTTTTCAGGGCTTATTCACAAATTATTCCTGAAATTATTAATTATAGAGAATTTTAGTAAAAATATTTTTAGATCTGTTACCCCCGTCTCCACGTAAATTTACGAACTTTCAAGAAATTAAAATTTGTAGGGTAAAGTGGTTTTATTAGTTAAACGCAGGACTCGTTGTGGAAAAGTATTTTAAGATACTTCGAATATTTCTAGGAGTTAGGTTATTAAGTTATTAAGTGAACACTATATTTACTAATCGAAAATTGAAAAGTTTAATACAAATCTTCGAGCCATAGTATTTTTAAGATAATTTTATTTTTGTGTGTGTATTTGAAATTTTTTATGGTAATCTTTATGTATACATTAAAAGATCATGTCTTTCATGGCTTGTTTCCCTTAGAGAAAACAATTTACACAATTATGTCAATTCGGGTCACCATACACTTTGCTTATCTCGCATCTGGCTGTTACCACATGTCAAAACATACGGGAGAATGTCAGAATTATCAACGATCCGTGATTAAGAAATAGTTTTATTCTAAATTTCATGCTATAAATAAGTAATATGTTTGTAAATCAGATTTATCTAACTTTAAATTTACTACTTTTTCAAAAAATAACGTGTCATATAAATGTGTCAATCGCTCGAAAATGGACGAAAAATTTTTAAAAATCTTTAAATATCTCAAAATTTTGGATTCCAATCAATATAATTTCTGCCTGAAATATACCAGAGTATTTTGCTTACAGGAACTAGTAAATGGAATCATTTAGCTTTTGATAAAAACTAAAACTAAAATTAAAATTTCAAGAAAACTTATTTTATTTTTAAAATTTTAATTTAGAAGTTAGATACTGAAAATCAATCGAGGTACCTGAAAGTTACAAAAAAAAATTTGCGAAAAAATATGCAAATATTTTAATCATACCAAAAGTCCCTTTAAGACAGGTCTGTAACAAAAGCTTTTTGTTGTTTGTTTTGATTTGTTTTTAAGAAAAGAAAGAGCAAGGATATATATATATATATATATATATATATATATATATATATATATATATATATATATATAAAGAAATTAGAAATAGAACGTTTGGAAGATTGTAGAATGTTCGAGAGAGTTCGAAAGATTCTAGAAGTATGCAAATAGGTTTTGGACACGGAGCAGTTAGTTGATAGCAGGATAGGTTGACCTCTACAGCTCCGGTTAAAATTCAGGATGTATATCCAGCCGAAAAAATCCCTAAATCGAAGACAAAAAACTAAAACTTGAAACAGTTGATAAAAGGATGTGCTGACCTCATCAGCACCGGTTTGATTCAGGATTTATATTCCAGCCGAAAGAATCTCTCTAGTCGACGACAAACAAAAACGTAAAAGAGTTGTTAAAAGGATTTTCTGTCCTATCAACACCAGTTGATAGGACAGAAAATAATAATAATCAACAATATTGATTCAGGGATCAATATTCGGCCGAAAGAATCTCACAGAAATGTCTGAACAACTAACCTGAAAGAGAAACTCATAGAACTATCTGGGTACTTACATATTTTTGCCTTTTTCATTGACCAAGTCTTTATATACGCATTTAAGGATTTCCAAAAAGTATAGCACTTAACTTCCCCGCCAACTTAACTGGGTAAAAATATTTGACTTTCCCTCCCCTTCTCTTCCTTGTAAAACTTCGCCGGTAAACTATACATTTTCTATGTCTCTTGATTTGAATGTCAAACTGTAGTGTATATTTGTAAATATTTTTATGTAATGTCTTGTGAATTAAATATTTGTCGGTGTTTTAACTCTGAGTTTTGCTCAATCATTTTTATTTTTTCATATATTATAATTAACACGTAACCATATATATATATATATATATATATATATATATACGCAACGCTCATTCAATAATGAATTAGAGCACGCTGGCTATTGGGAGTGTATAATTATATATGCGCTAAAAGTCTGCCTTCTTCTACCGAACACTCGTAGCCCAGAGATAGAATCGCCGACTGACGCCAATTCGATCGGGCTTCAATCCTGGATCGAAGCAATCGGAGTCTAACCGTACTGATGAGCTGTGATACAGCGAAACAGATCTGTCTGCGGATTACTATATATATATATATATATATATATATATATATATATATATATATATAACTCTAAGAGTATTTCTTCGTAACTAAAATGTATATTTCTTGCCGGAAGTGAGTAGTCTGACCGTTTCCATAAACATGCATGAATACCCACATCAGCTAACATCTAACTTATATTTTAAATTTTCAAAGTCGACCTTCATTCGGATGTGTTAAATTAGACACACTAATAAAATCTAAATTTTTCAGTTTTCTCCCCCTCCATATTAACTCTTTAATCAGCAAACGTGTTGTAAATGTAAATCATTTTCACCAAAATTACCGAATATTAATTAATGAGATAAAAACTTTAAATCTTGAAACAAAAATTTCCGTGTCGCAGTGTAAATTAATTTTAAATAAATTAATTTAATTATATTGCGCTCTACGATGTATTGAGCACTCTTTTAAAAAGTAAATGCCAGACAACTCTGGATTCTAAACCTGTTGGTTCTCTTCATTTGTGTGTGTGTGTGTGTGTGTGTGTGTGTGTGTGTGTGTGTGTGTGTGTGCGCACGCCCGTGTGTGTGTGTTAAGTATGTATTTTGTAATATTCTAAAATTTTCCTACAATTTTCTTTATTTTCTATAATTATAATACCTATAATTTCAATAATAAGTTTCCAACCGCTAAAATTTTATTATACCCAAAACTTTAATATATGGGATAATTTAGTGTTTCCAAATATTATTTATATTGCTTAATTGCAATATTGCAATGATATAATGTGGTACTTTAATATAAATACAATTATAATATAATACTTTAAAGTATGTATGTTTTAATATTTTTAATTATTATTTCTTAATTATTATTTTATTATTATTTCTTAATTATGATATTGTAATAATTTTAATACATTTAGTATTTTAATACATATTATTTCATTTAAAGATTAACAAATTACTTTCCAAAAAAGTATATATTTATTTATAAGAAGTCCGCTTAATACTTGTATAATTTATTTCGGTGCAATTTTAAACGGAAATGTATTTCGTTTTATCATTCGCACCCATACTAATGTTACCGACTCATAAACACCCACAGTGATACATTTACTCAAGAACATTTCATATACATTTTTTTATTTTAAAAAAGAAAATCATCCATAGCTTGATACTTCTATATATTATTTTGCTATAATTGCAAACAGAAAAGTATTTTGTTTCGTCATTCACGCACATAGTAATGTTACCGACATATAAGCACACTTAATTTGTCTATAGTTTAAATACACTTGCAATAATTGCAAACAGAAATGTATTTTGTTTCGTCATTCACGCACATAGTAACGTTACCGACATATAAGCACACTTAATTTGTCTATAGTTTAAATACACTTGCAATAATTGCAAACAGAAATGTATTTTGTTTCGTCATTCACGCACATAGTAACGTTACCGACATATAAGCACACTTAATTTGTCTATAGTTTAAATACACTTGGCACATGCATTATTTTCGTGTGCATACACTTACATTTAAAATAAACAGCTATTTTTTCTACATTTAAAATGGATCATCTATTGCTTTAATACACGTGACACGTATCTGACCAATCAAATCAAACCTCAACCAACGTATTGTTTCTTTGATTTTTTTTAATCTTAAAAATATCTTAAATCATTCGTCTTTAAAAAGAATCTCTGAAGAAGCGTATTAAAGTGACACATAATAGAAACACACTTCCCAGTGACTTTTTTTCTAGCTGCTTATTCTATCCATCTTTCAATCTATGTAATCAACTCATATATATGTGTATGTGCGCGGGTGTGTGTGTGTTTTTATATAAAACTTAGAAATTTACATATATCTAATGATCATTTCAGGGAAATAGATTCGCTTCATCAGCGACATTTTTATGATAGGAAAAAGATCGCTGATGAAGCAAATTTGTTTCACTGAACTGATTATTCGATATAAGTTTTTTTAGAAGTTTCATATGTAAAAAACATAGATATTTAGCACTGTAAATAAATAATTTTAATCACGTTAAGGCTGGGTTCATTTTAATATTTAGTTTTCAACAATTAATATTAATAGGATCTCCCTTGGGATTTTACTTACATGCCACTTCCTCCTATATATATATATATATATATGTGTGTGTGTGTGTGTGTGTGTGTGTGTGTGTGTGTGTGTGTGTGTGTGTGAAAAGTGTATGTATATAATTATAAATATCAATATCAATATATATATATATATATATATATATATATATATATATATATATATTATATTATTTACATATTATATATGCGTGGAACATATTTAAAAGCGCTCAATATCAGTGATAGAGCAGACATATTCATATAGATAGGTGTGAGTTTGTAACCCTGGGTTTCACGCGCTTGCGATCGTCAGACAAACTGATTCATTTTTAAAAAATTGGTTATATGTAGGGTTGTGTATATTCATGTATTATTGTGGAAGTGGGGGAAATCTGTCGTCATGACAGACGCAGACATATATATATATATATATATATATATATATATATATATACAATTGTACACCCATTAATATTTCTTTTTCTGTCACCCTTAACTTGGACAATAACACATATAAACCATACAGAAAAGATAATGACGATCCACCTTACGTACACACATCCTCCAACCACCCACCTTCAATCATCAAACAAATACCCATATCAATCAGCCGCAGACTCTCTGAAAATTCATCTAACATACAGATTTTCAATAACAAAAGAACACCATACGACGAAGCACTAAAAAAATGTGGATACAAACAACAATTACAATATACACCTCCGCAACGAAAAAGCAAAAACAGAAAAAGAAATATTATCTGGTTTAATCCACCATACAACAAAGCCGTCAAAACAAACATAGGTAAGACATTCCTGAACATAATAGAAACACACTTCCCGGTGACAAACCGATTAGCAAAAATATTCAACAAAAACAACGTCAAAATTAGTTACAGCTGCACAAAAAATATTACACAAATAATAAAAAGCCACAACAAAAAATTAGCAACCTACAATAATGCAATCGAAGAAGCTCAATGCAATTGCAAAAACGGAACTACATGTCCACTCCAGAGAAATTGCCAGCAAACCAACATAGTATATAAAACCAAGGTAAGTGCAATCAACAACACAATGTACTACATCGGTGCCACTGAGGGACTATTTAAGAAAATAATTATCAACCACAATCTTTCATTCTCCAACAGAAAATACTTGAATAGCACTACACTATCCACATACGTATGGCATCTAAAAGACATAAATATTTCGCCAACAATAAGCTGGAAAATACTGAAAAAAAGCACCTGCCTACAACAACATTACAAAAAAATGCCTACTTTGCCTACATGAAAAAGTAGCAATTATATCTCATGCCCCACAAAAGAACTTACTAAACATGAGATCAGAACTAATTTCCAAATGCAGACATGAAAATAAATACCTATTATCACAATTTATACCAAACGGATAAAAAAGGAACCGCTGATACCATAATCCTATCAATTATTCTCTAGTTCAAACTACCACCATAATAATTGCATTTATTGTTATTATCATCATTACTAATCACTACTACCGTTTCACAACAACTATTTACTACCACAACTGTTATTATCATCAAATATTTACTATCACAGTATTAGTACGCAATCGTCATTAACGTAGATTACACGTCTCTGCCGTAGTAAAATTAATACACCACACATAAACACTAACAAGCATTACAAATTAGAATTTCTACCATTTAAATATACGCAACCACAAAAAATAAAAAAAACATGCTAATAAACCACTTTAAAATAAAAAATAACAATACAGCCTTAAATAAAATAATAGCACTTCTTACCTATCATAGTTTCACCCAGAACCCATCATAAGTACATATGTACGTACGAGAAATCGACAACTGTCCGCGCGTTGACATCGCTACAATATTCGAATACATCAACCGAATGCGTATGTATGTGCGCAACGGCACACATATACATATATATGCCGACCCCCGCACGATTCGCATGTGTATGTTTATGCAAGCCTCAGTGAGCGAACGCGCCTGTGTGTGTGTGTGTCCTTGCGCGCGTTAATGGGTGTACAAATGTATATGTCTGCGTCTGTCATGACGACAGATTTCCTCCACTTCCACAAATGTCTGCGTCTGTCATGACAGATTTCCCCCACTTCCACAATAATACATGAATATACACAACCCTACATATAACCAATTTTTTAAAAATGAATCAGTTTGTCTGACGATCGCGAGAGCGTGAAACCCAGGGTTACAAACTCACACCTATATATATATATATATATATATATATATATATATATATATATATATATTAGGACCTTAAATAAGTTATCGCTGTTTTTCAGCAGATAGCGTCACCAGAACTGTATGCGTGCTTTCAGATGGAAACGTCTCTATAAGAAAGTACCATAAGCAAACTTGAGATTCAGTGTATGTTATTTCGCCGAAATGTAAACAACTTTGTTTTTCATATCGTTAAACATGTTGGATTTCGTCCCGAAGAAAGTGTATTTGCGGGGAATTTTACTGCATTACTTTATTAAAAATATACCTGCAGCTAAAGCACACAAAATTCTTTTTGAGACTTTCGATGACCATGCTCTGTCATAAACAACATGCAGAGATTGGTTTAGACGCTTCAATAATAATTTTAATGCTGAAGATAAAGAATGCTTTGGCGCACCGAAAACGTTTTAAGACGAAAAGTTGGCGACATTATTTCATTAAGACTTATGTCAGGCGCAAGCTGAACTTACAGAATCATTAGAAGTTGATCACACAGCAGCTTCGCAACTTTTGAAAGCATTAGATTAAATTAGATTAGATTAAAAAGCAAGGATATTGGGTGCCGTACGAGTTGAAACCGAAAGGCGTCGAACAGCGTTTTGTTACGTGTGAACAGCTGCTTCAATGGTAAAAAAGGAATTTTTTTTTTTTTTTTTTGCATCGTATCGTGACCGGCGATGAAAAGTGGATAAATTGCAATAACCCTGAGCACAGAAGATCGTTGGGTACGCTCGACCATACAACAAAATCGGCTGCAAAGCTAAATGTCAATAGTTCGAAGCTCCTACTCTGCATTTAGCGGGATCAGCTGGGGGTAGTTTATTATGTGAGGCTCAAACGGACCGAAACCATCACGGGAGATGGCTATCAACTACAATAGATGCGTTTGAGCCGTGCAGTGAATAAAAAACGGTCGCTATACGATCAGAAACACAACAAGGTGATTTTGTAACATGACGACATTAGGTAACCTGTTGCTAAATGGGTGAAGACCTACTTTGAAAAGATTAAATGGGAAGTCTTACTCCACCACTAGCCGTGTTCACTAGACATTGCTCCGTCCGATTATTACTTGTTCCGGTCGATAGCACATGACCTGAGTGAGTAGCACTTTCATTCTTATCAAGATGCCAAAAGATAGGTCAACTCGTGATTAGCCTCAAAAGACGTGTCGTTTTTCCGGCGTGGACTTCAAATGCTACCAGAAAAATAAGAAAAAGTAGTGGCCAGCGATGGACAATTCTTTCAATGACATGTTCCTTACTAATTTTTGTAAATAAAGCATTACTTTTCGTGAAACATCAGCAAGAACTTATTCAATGTATATATATATTATTTTACAAAATGCATTAACTCCGATATATTTTTAATTCATTTGTTTAAACATTATTTTTTATGTTTAAACAAATAAATTAAAAATATGTCGGAATTAATATTGCATAAAATAAAATCGACTTTGTTTGATACGAAAACAGAGCATATATAAATAACACGAAAAATCAGGAATTTATATGTTTATAAGGCTTAATTCAAGCTTCGATACAAACGCAAATTTCTTCATGGTCGAGCTGTTAAGACACTTTGGGGGCTTCTCCTAAGCCTGGGGGACTCAGGTTCCAATCCTGTCGGAGGGCGTATATTTTCCTAAAAAAAGGCCTCTCGAATATTCAGACTGGTATATAATATGAATATACTATTCAATTATAAAAAAAGAGTATCTACTCAAATATGAATATAGTTTAAATAAATAAATTATATATATATATATATATATATATATATATATAATGAAATTTGTTTTTTAATTAAAAATAAATTGCGACACGACATTTTTATTTCAAGATTTCTATCTCGTCATCAGGCAATGTTAGATCATAGCAGTGAAAATGATGTGCATTTAAATATCAATATAAGAAACAATACGTTTCTTATATATAGATACGGGAAGGCATAAAAATTTATGTGTGCGTCTTTCCATATCTATAAATAACAAACTATTGTGGGGACTTACCTACAATTGTACTCATCCACACCTTTATAATACGGCTACTAACTCTGAGTGAATAATCACCGAGTAGTAGCCACAGAGTGTGTGAATGAGTGAGTCAGGACGCCTGCGAAAGAAAATACTCTCCAGTCCACGTTTACCTTTGTACTACGTTTCCCAAGAATATACTATTATATCCGAGTCCGTGTTATCTTTCTATGAACCTTCAGTCATAACGCTGGCAACGAAGAATATTCGAACCACAAAGAGAAACCTCTACCTAAAAATTTCAACAAAAAAGGTTACGCCATAACACTAACGACGTCTAAAAATCCCAGTGTGTTAACTTCAAGTCTCGCGACAAAGAAGTTCGAACCAAAGGAAAACCCTTACATCAGGTGCTTGTAACACACACAACATCTGACTAAGGAATCGTACGAATTATAGAAAATTAGCAGGCAACGGAAATTTCATATTTTCACAAAAAAGTTACACTGACAAGAGTTGTACGTTAATAACACAACTGATAACTAAAAAACAACAAAAAAGACACACCAACCGAATAAACAGGCAACGTAATACAAAAAAAAGACACAGATTCGGACGTCGGATATATTTGAAAGAAGGAAAAAGCATAAAAATAATAACTCAATCCATTTTTTAACAAAAAACTCGAAAATACTTACTAGTGAAAACTGTAAGTAAGATTTTTTCCCTCCTTGTTGCTATAATCAAAACCATTTTATTGTTCTTCGCTTCCCTCGACTGTGTAGACAAAAAAACGAGAAAAATATTTTTTTCTGTTTTGAGCGTGGTTGTTTATGCATTTTTATCTCTTTCTTAGAGAAAAAAATAGGAACACCCAGACTGTATTAGTAAAAAAACAAAGGTGTTTTTTTTTTACAGTTATCACCAGCCAGAGCTGAGAGATATTAAGGAAAGGAATTACTTTTCATTTTTACCCCCACTTAAAGAGAAAAATTGTCTAAATTCCGTTTTTTTTCCTCTGGAAACAAGTATTTGAAGACATTATTGTTCAGATGATGAAGGCACATCATTATTAATCTTCCCAACGATGAAAAAGGCAAACAAAACAGCTCATGCAGTAACAGGAGACAAAATCAACGCTACCTGCGAAGTTATGTCTATTGGCCTGCGATGGAAGGCTAATAGAAATGATTAACACATTCAGAGGATGAGCATTGGCGGTCAAAGCACCACCTACCACTTTCAAACCTTGGCCAAAAATGGACCAGCCTTAGTCAAATATACATATTGACTTTGCTGTGTCGATTGACGATTATTATTACTTAATCGTTGTTGACAGTTACTCTAAGTGGCCGGAGGTTTTAAGATGCAAGAGGCCGACAACGGCTGTAATAATCAGTTTCCTACATGAACTGTTTGCGAGATTTGGAGTAGTGAACTGCGTTGTCAGCGACAATGGTACACAGTTTACGTCAGCAGAATTTAAGAATTTTTGCGACTTCCTCCAAATCAAGCACATAACTACGCCACAATACCATCCTAGATCAAATAGACAAGCACAGAGGTTCGTGGACACGCTTAAAAGAGCATTTAAAGAAGATCAAGGGACTCCTACCGACATAGCATTACAGCAATTTTTACAAGTTTATCGCATGACGCCGAACGCGAATACACCATTAACTGGCTCACCGGCAGAAACCATGTTTGCCACAAAAGTGAAACCCGTGTTTGACAAATTAATTTCCAAACAGTCAAAAATACTTAAGTTCGAAAAAAACGATTTCTCCCAGGTCAGAAAATCTTCTTTAAAAGTTTCCAAAAGAATATGGCGTACTGGGAGGAGGGCACGATCACTAGAAGGATCGGTGAGATGATGTATATAATACAGGCACCAAAACATACCCACAAAAAAACACATTAATCAAATTAAGAAATGGCATGAAATGGATTCTAACAGCAAACAAGATGAAGTGGATGAACCAATCGAGATCAATTACGACACATTTGACCTCGAGCTCCCGCAACATACGCCCGAACAACGAAGGTCAGAAAGTAAAAGGAAATTTACCGAGCCTTTAAAAATCAATTTCAAAAAGAAAAGGTATTAAATTTCAGGAAAATAATAAACCCTTTTACAGATTAAAAGGCTTGGGAGGTGGGTATTGTGGGGACTTGCCTACAAATGTAATCGTCCACATCTTTATAATATGGCTACCAACTCTGAGTGAGAAGTTACTGAGTAGTAGCCACAGAGGGAGTGAATGAGTGAGTCAGGACGCCTACGAGAGAAATTACTCTCCAGTCCAGGTTTACTTTTGTACTACGTTTCCTGAGAATACACTATTCAACCATATATCCGAGTCCGTGTTATTTTTCTATGACCCTTCGGTCATAACACAAACGTATGCCTTCTCCATTATTTATAAATGACAAACTTATTGTTTCTTATATTTAATGAAAGTCATTTTCACTACTATGATTTAACATTGCCTGATGACGAGATAAAAATCTCGAAACCTAGAAATTTCCGTGTCGCAATGTATTTTTAATTAAAAAACAAATTTAATTATATCATTATATTATGCTCTACAATATTTATTGTATTGACCACGTTAAAAAAAAAAGTAAATGACAGAGAACTCGGAATTGTAAAAATGTTGGTTCTCTTTACCTATATATATATATATATATATATAGGTAAAGAGAACCAACATACATATATATATATATATATATATAAATATATATATTCGTGTGAATGCATGTAAGAATACATGAGTGTATACATATATGTATTGAAATATACATTTATGAATCGTCCACCATTTCTAATTCCCATGAGCCACTCAGCGCGTCAGTGTACTTATATAAACAAGCTACGATTACAGCCCATTAGTGCAGACATATAAAAAGGTCAACAGCCGCATCAAACCGCTTATTGGCACAAATACTATAGAGAGCAAATACAGTGACACATATGCTATAATCAAATTAATGGGTATATATACGCACATAGCATACTAATGTATGTTCCTTGGTACTTAGATATATTCAAATAACACATCTGCACAGATGGTGACACCAATTTTCTCTATAAATGATCGTGACTCCTTATATATGCACGGATGAAAAACAAATAAAATTATTTGTTCGTTTTTTAATCAGTATACAATAGATTACTAAATCTACCACCTCGTTATTAGCCGAATGTTGTTCTGAAATTGTCACTGTATGATGTTCCATCTGTCTGATAAATATTTACCACTAACAGTATATCCCGGCGTTGCTCGGGTGTAATGAAAGCTTTAAAACTAATCCATGGTCCTGGAGCTCAGACTCAGCCTCAGCCTAAAGAATATTTGTGTGAAGTTTGATGAGAATTGGATAAAAATTGTGGATTTGTATAAAGGACATACAGACAGATTAACAGACACACACACACAAACACCTTGCCTTTTATATATATATATATATATATATATATATATATATATATATATATATATATATATATATAATCAATTTTCTGCGCTATTGTAAGAACTGCAACCTTGAAACTTCCGAATAACTTTTCTTATGTCTTTGGCTATGAGTGTATCAGATTTGATTTAAATCGGTCCACTCCTTCTATAACCCGATTTTTTTCGATTATCGATTTTCGATATTTATCGGGGGTACCGCGACACAAAACCTAGCTAAGAACACTCGCAGACGCTTATATTACAACTGTGTAAATTTTCAAGAAAATCGGTTCAGCCGTTTCGGAGTCTATAAGTAACGGATATACACACACACACAGAGACACACACACACAGACAAAGTTCCATTTATAAATAAGCTTAGATAATTAAGTGGAATGGCCAAAAAATATTATGTTGAAGAATAAATATTTACGTAAACTAAATGCTTTTTAACATTAAGCTACGGACATCCATGTACCTACGTATATATAATGTGAATCAGTTTATTTATATGAACTTGGATCCAGATAGGGAATCAATTGATTCGCGTGTTTTTATGTGTGATTTTCATAATAGGAACTATTAAAGCATAACAAAAAATATACCTGCATCAATACATTGCGCCTCATGCATTAGGAATCTGTTAAATTATACACGCAACAAACTAAAGTTCATAGAGAAAACTGGATTCGGAGATATTAAGTCTGATCTATTCTTATATACATAGTTTTTTCGAAAATCTCTTGATCTGTTACATGCCCTAAATCAGTGGATAAATCCACACATAGTAGCATCAATAAATCAGTAGATTAATGATGAAAAAATATATTTATATTACACAACAAATATTTATTTTCAATATCATCTTCTTCCTTGTCAATGCACTTAACACTTCTGGATTATCACATAAATCAAAAATTTTAGCATTATTCAAAAGGGGTGAGCATACGCGCACATACACATACACATGCACACACACACACGCACACACATATATACAGATATAGATACATACGGTAAATATATAAATTTGGAAAATTTGTATGCACCGGAGAAATCAGAAAAAATAATTCTATTTCACAAGTAAAAATCTACAGTGGCGAGACAAAACGTGAATTTAATTCAACCACTTGACAAAATTTCTGCTTTGTCACGCCAAAGCAGACTTTTATTTATTTATTTTTTTTTTTTTTTTTTGTCTGATGAAGCCTGCTCATCTATGAAACATATCAATTTTAATTTTTTCAAATCTGCCATTCCGTTGGATTCTCATTCAACTCTATTTACACACACACACACACACACACACACATATATATATATATATATATATATATATATATATAAGAAAAATTAAGACAGACACGTTATTTCATGGTGAATCGGAAGTATAGGCCTATTTCCGATTCACCATGAAATAACGTGTCTGTCTTAATTTTTCTTATATTTGCTCTATATGTATTTATATACATATATGTTTAGAGTTCTCTTAGAGAGTTATCCTACCATTGTATGAAAAGAATACTCCTTTGGATTCTTCTATACCCACACTGCATATATATATATATATATATATAACGATGTGTACTTGTGTGTATACACGTATGTATATTTGTTTACATCCATACCAATATATATCTATATAATATTAATGGATTTAATTTTTAATTACTTCAAATGTTATTGTGCTGAATACTTTGTGTTTGAAATAAACATTCCATTTTTTTATTTTATTAAACAGTGTGTATTATGTCTTTCGGTGTATGTATTCAAGAAATTCTAGTAAAGAAAATGCGTCACACACGACAGGGATTGCAATTCCGCCCTCCTTTGTCAGGGAAACCACCGTTTGGTCCAGTTTGCCACAAGGAATGTAAGAGCGAGCAAAGTTCATATTTTCATTTTTTAATTCTTATAGATTGCTTTGTTTACGTTTCGGCTACGAAATTGATCAGATATAAAGCTTTCGAGAAAATAATCTGATTGAAGAGAATGTGCTTGCCTTCATAAGTGAATGTTGCTTGGTGTGACGTTCTTCATAGTCGAACGTTAAAGCACACCGGTTTCCTTTACAATCACATTTTCTTTGGATTTCTGTTTAATAAATAAATATGAAGCCTCTATTTGAAATACGAAGTATCCACTTTAATAACGTTTGAAGTAATATATATGTGTGTGTGTGTGTGTGTGTGTGTGTGTGTGTGTGTGTGTGTGTGTGTGTGTGTGTGTGTGTGTGTGTGTGCGCGCGCGCGCGGATAGTCTACTAGTTATCCAATAATGACTTTGGCTATATTTACCAAATTCTTTAAATGCAATGAGAAATGAGTTGACTCATTAATTTATTCCAACTTAAAACACACGTGTGCATACACGTATGCGCACGCACACTACAAGCGTGTGTGTACATTGCATTTTACTAAAACTAACACACATCCGCCAGTCGATTGCAATAAGTATTTAGACAATCCCACTTCATTTTCAATTCATTTATGATACTTATTAAGCTTAACTTAGTTCAGCACTAAGCAGCTTCACTGTTCTTTTATTTGAATTTTAAAAAATAATATTCTAAGTTGAGCGCCAACTTGAAGCAGAACCACTTGAAAAGATCAAATCAATAACAAGAATAAAAAGAAAAAAATAACATCAGAGATGTAGAAAAAAGCAGAAATTCATTGGTTTCAAAAATAAAAACTGCAACTCTGCATTAATGTTCGTTGATTTGATTTGTAAACTCAGTGAATCCACATCGACGGTCAAGTAGAAGTGTCGCAGGGCTTTATGGATAGGTATTTCTTATATCTATAAATATAGCAACACTCTCTGTTCTTCATAAGTATTCTTAAGTGTTCTGATAATGTTGCTGAAACTGGAAAGTTCGAAATAAGGACATTATATTATTCAATAAAAAATCAAGTCAGGTATTTTTATGTACGAAGACGTGCTGAAAGCTTCTACGCCCGATTCACTTGCCAAGAACTGATGAATTAATCAAACCTCAGATTTCTCCTCTTTTTTTAAAAGCTCCTTGGTCGAGTCGGGGTCTTTTCAGCACCTCTTTGTGCATAAAGTTATTATTTTGAAAGTATTAAATGGATAAATTAATTATATAACGTTTCAAGTCTGTTGAATCGAAAGTAGTGTGTAAAAGTGGCTGTTGATTTTAGTAGTTTGTGTTTTTGAGATTCCTGAAAATGTTCACTGGATTTGTTTTGAAATCAGTTGTAAAAACTAATGATAGACATTTTATTTCTGAAATGTATATTTTGTTATATTTTTAACAATTGATTTATTTTCTACTAGCAAGCTAGGTTAAAAATTCGTTTTAATAGTACATTCTGTCCTTCAAATACTTTTACATTTGCGTTAATGAATCTTCCTGTCAACTTAATGTCAACTTCATCTAAGTTACTTTCAGCAGCTCCTCGTCTCAAAACATCTGTATCTTTTATTAATATACTTCATTGTGATGACTTGAACAGAACAATATAGTTCTACATTAATACGTCCTTGAAAGGCTTTTGAAAAAAATAAGCGAATAAGGAACAATCCATCTATTATCAATTGTATAAATTTGCTTATTTCTTGCTACGAAAGCAGTTCTTCCTCCATTTTTAGGTAATCTGTAGACTGGATATCCTGACACTTCAGTTTAGTTTCATTAATTTAGATAACCTTTCTCACATTTAGCATATTTCATATAGGTTGCTTGTACTGTAAGGACCATGAACCATTTGTGTTGTGACAATCTCATAGTTCACGATTAGATATTTCAATTTTTGACCCTGCCCTGTACGCGCTTTGGTATAAACACGACCTTGTGTCACATCACATCTCAGTGGGGAGTCAAGGTAAATAAATATCCATAAAAGAAATATATTTGTAAGATATCGATCTCTAATGAAAATCTTAACCTCACGTTGATCACCTACGGATTGGTCAGCACTCAATAATGTAACTGCAAATAACCACATCGAATTGACTAATCTAATGAAATCTCTAACCATACCAAAACAGTCATACCTCCAAATATGTTTTATACTTCGGGTTTTTCTTTGATTCCTCTTCAAGTTTTTTGTTTGTTTGTTTTTGTTTTGTTTCTTTTGTTTTTTGTTTTGTTTTGTTTTTTGTTATTGCTTATTCGACATTTTTTATTTATATTTACATAAAAAACTCCTCCGTTTTTCCCTCTTTTTTCAATGTTGTTCTTTCCAAAGGAAATACGAGGAAATCAAGAAATGTACAAGAAAGTATTAAAGTGAAACAAGAAAGAAGCCACTATCGGATGTAAATAAATTATAAGCAAAAAAACATTCAAAAAGAATTTGCCCACTGCCAAGACGAATAAGGCTTAAACATCATAATTTTTAAATAAATGAAGATATTAATGAGCTGTGATATTTTCCAATGAAAAGCTATTTTGTAATCCAATGCGTCTGATTGGGGGAAAAATCTTGAGAAATTAATGTTTTCTTTAACTTTATGACGATACATGTTAAGAACATGGCACTTAGGAGAAATGTTTGACATTTTCGACAAATTATTCATCTTTTCTTTGATTTGGTGTTTAATATGAAAATAATCTGATTTAAATCGAAACAAATGACTCTCACGGATAAATGAAAATTCATCAAATTGCCGTTCGAGTGATTTTTTTTTTAAATTTCTTTTTAATACTTGTTTCTATATAAGCAACTGAATTAATGTACCTGAAGAGAGATACAACGGATAAACAAAAATAAACTGCATTCCTGGATTTTCACATTGGTCCTCACATCCACAATAGCAGTCTTCAACAAGTCATTGATGTTGTGGAGTCGATTCTTGGTACCTCGGTAGGGTTCTCGCATAGCTAGCTTCAGTTCCTCCTTCTCAGCTGGCTACTTTCAAAACGTTCACTATCTCCGAGTCGCTGTGTTTGACAGCTAGTGTCAACAGGATGCCCTTTCATTCCCTCTATCAAATTGAAAGCTGCCTTTGCATGCTTTCAAAATCTCTGAAAAAGAAATAACGAGAATGTTAAAATTTTGGTCATGTTGCGTAACATTACGTTCGGCACTGATCCACTCGAGTTCCGCTAAGTTTTTGTTCTCAAATACATGGAGCACTTGTATACTCGATTCATTCACATATAAGAGGGTATGGATATACAGATATAGTTCTGC
The DNA here is from genome assembly GCA_037127315.1 of Ascarosepion bandense. Taxonomy (NCBI): domain Eukaryota; kingdom Metazoa; phylum Mollusca; class Cephalopoda; order Sepiida; family Sepiidae; genus Ascarosepion; species Ascarosepion bandense. The sequence continues at coordinate 1,760,680 of JBBBDQ010000875.1, read as the reverse complement.
GAGCATTTCTGTGGGCGCTTATAAATATTAATGTGTATGTGTGTACGTCGGATGTGTATTTACGCGTACGTATGTTTTGGTATGCGCAATATAAATAATTTCTGCGTATTTCTGTTACAGATTTGCATTTATACGCGTGTACAAATAAAAGGGCGGAGTAAAGTTAATTTTTATGTCAGAAATTAAATATTTATCATTGTTGTCGGGTCGCTGCCATGTGAAGGGTATAGACAGGTACATAGTAGCAGCACCTGTCTCAGTTTTCAAATAACAAGCAAAGTAAAAGGTCTTCTCACAATGAGTCTCTCCACCCAAACATTTTAACAAGCATATTTGGTTTTGTGAGAGAGGAAAGACAGGGCATTGTGTAGGGTAATGTAGGGGATCCTAAAAGTCGCAATGAAAATGTATGGGTTGGGAATTTCAGTGTTTATTGTGGTTTAGGGTCCCAAATCTCTTTGATAATCTGATAACAAATATTGAACCCCACCCTTTCAAAGTATTTTGTGACCGTCTTATTAAAGTCAACGAATGAGTCAACAGAGAATTAAATACCACATCTGGTGAAGATATGTTGTGGTTTTGTTTTATTTTTTAAAAATTAGAGAATTCAATAAAGCAATTTCCTTGTGACCTGTTCAAGAATGTTAATTTTGATAAATCTTGTGCAATGTTCTACTGTTGTTTTTTTTTATTTCTCATTTCAAGTGACATCAGAGTCATCTTTTATAAATAAATAAAAATTTAGAAAGAAATAAAACTAGATTTATAAAAAATAAAACTAGTTTTATTTCTTTCTAAATTTTTTTTATAAAAGATGACTCAGATATCACTTGAAATGATTAATATTTCTTCAATTTTCCACATGTTCTGATGTCCTCATGTTCTTTTTATATTTATTAGGTTGGTCAAGTTCGACCGCTTAAGTAAAAAATTACTTAATAAGACGAACGAACTTTTGGGACAACACAGTATATAGTTAATGTTTTAGTACTTGTACACACCGATCTGGTGATAAATTCAAGCCAAAATTTTCTTTGAGAATAGAATGTTTTCATTTAACTATAAGTTAATTCGTCCTCTATGATTTAGTTGATTGCCACTGAACTAAAGTATATGATTTCCACTGCCTAAAATGAGGATAGAACTCATAAATATCAAGTAGCTAGTTGCAATTAACCAACGTTTTTATCCTGTAGGAAAATGAAGTAGTGACATTAAAACTCTTATATATTCGTTCCTAATCAATGATTCTCATAGACAATTTCTTTGATTGCTTTATTGAGTTTATGAAATCATAGAATGTGTTCTAATTCTTTCAAAATTCTTATTTTTCAGTATTTTTCAAGCATAACTTCATTCCACGAGAGTTGATAACTTTCCTTCATACAGGTTGTCGGTACTTTCAGCAATTCTGATGCATGGTTCTTATATACACATCGACCATGTGGGACCACTTCCAATGTGCCAAGATTACCAGTACCGTCTGACAGTTGGGGATAGCTTTTTACGGTGGCCGATAACTGTACCAATCAACGACACTTCTGCAAGAACCGTCGCCAAAGCAATTCTGAAGGAGTGGATTGGAATCTTCGGTACACGCCAAGTTTCATGACCGATTGAGGGGCACAGTTCTAATAGTCCATTTTCCAAGAATTTACCAATCTGCTCGGCACCAAGCATATCAAGACGACTGCATACCATCCCTGCGCTAATGGCATTCGCTGGCCACCAGACCTGGCACCTTCAACTGGGTCGACAACTTAACTAATTATTCTCGCCTTGAGGAATACGGTAAAGGAAGACTTAGATTGTTCACCTACCAAACTAGTTTTTGGCAAACCTCCTTCGCAGCTCAGACAATATTTTAACGACTCCCTTAGTACGTGCCCGACTCCGACAACACCTTTCGTTCAAGACCTTTGGCACAAAATGTCACGCCGCTTGAAGTACTTACCTCCTTGACAACAACCGACGAGCACCTACATCCCGTAGCAGCTACGAGATTGTGAGTTCGTGTTTATCAAGACCGACGCAGTAAAACGGCCGCTGACACCAGCTTACCAAGGTCTCTTCAGGGTTATTCGTCGCTCCAACAAGCACCTCACGATCAAGCGTAGTAACACCACCGATAACATCACAATTGATCTGACTAAACCTGCTTTTCTGGAGACACGGCAACTCGATGCAAATTCAACACCGCAGATTCACGAGGACACTCCAATGCCTCCTGTCCAAAAAAACCAGGTCAAATAGTACAGTTACCTTCCCTAGTAATTTGCCCAAAGACTATTATTTCTAATTGATATGATCAATTATCTAGGGGTGGGCTTTGTTGCAGTCTGTAGCATTTTAACAAAAGCGCGACCTTGACCTCACATGCAAAAATCAGCAGCTAGGAGATGTTTCTGACTACTAATTTCTTATTATCAGCGTCACTTTCGCCGAAAATGCCTATCGCAGCCCGTCGGTCAGAATCAAAGTGTAGTATATATTCTTAGATGCTCACTTCCTGCTTTCAGGCTGTCTGGATGCAATGACCGGCTAAGACTAGCTTTGTACCCAGTTAATCTTTTAACGTACGCGCTCAGGTTCTCCACATTAAAAAATTGACCTTGTGTCACAACGCGCTCCAGTGGAGGAGTAGGGTAAATCTCGGATTAAAGCGTAGTATCTGTTATCAGATACTCACGTCCTGTTCGCCTGCAGCACTCGTCACCTGGTGGAGAGTGGGTAGGATTGGAAGCAATGATTATCTTTGACCAGCTAAGACTAAGTTTGTACACAGTTACGTAGGCGAGGGCTGGGTAATCTTTGACCAGTAACAAGAGCGTTCGCGGCCAGGGCCCTATTTGAAAAAACGACCTTGTGTCAGATCTCACCTCGGTCGGAGAGGATGGGTAAATAACCTTCTGCGGCCCGCTGGAAAGGATCAAAGTGTAGTATCTACTCTCAGATACTCACTTCCTGCTCACCTGCAGCACTCGTCATCTGTTGGTGGGTGCTTATGTGGAAGCAATGACCAGCTTTGAACAGCACCAGTAAACCTACCATGACACTCGGGGAGATACGATAAACGGTTGAGTCGGAGGCTATAAGGGCTAGCACGTTCGTAATATTCACGCCTGTGTGAATATATTTCGTGTTACAAGAGACCCAGCTTACTGCAAATGACGAAGAAAACATTTTTTCGTGGCTTTACCTCTTCTCGGCATATTTTTAAAGTCATTTGAAATGTTTCTCTTGCTTGCTAAACCTCTTTTTAACTGCGATGGGTTTGCTTGTCTTCTCTGATCCAACAGAGAGATAGTGTGTACTGGATGTTAGGTTAGTTTTAGTGGGTGATTTTCCAGGTCCGAGGTGAAAGAAATGGAACTAACATTCCTTCAGAAGAAAACACTTTTGTGGATTTATCGACAAATTTGATTTGGTCAATAAATTTCGAAATTAACAACTGAAATAGCGGAATGGACATTAAAACATAGAACCAGAAAAAGGTTTTATGCAGCATTTTAGATATAGGGACGGAGTTTTAGGAGAGTCATCATAGCACTCTTAAGTTGTCTAAGTTTACATTAGACAACTTAAGTATTTAGTATATGTTATTCAAACCCTAAGTCAATCCTAGTTCGAATAAACATACACAGACCCCGAGCCAGGAATGCATGGATACTAGTAATTCAGTACATCCTTATTTGATAGATAGGATTTCCGGAACCATCTAATACTAATTCTAAATTAAGAATTGGTGAGTGATACGGTTGGAAATAAGCAGTGGAACCATCTCAAAAGTGGAAATAGATCATTTCCTGATGACTGTAGTTATTGATTTAAATTTGATCAATTAACAGTACAAGCTGCATCCGAATCTAATGCAGATTAGGTTATCAAATCGGGAGATCTAGGCGACGTAGCTATTTTAAAGGTAGAGAAGATTACTTCTTTGCTTAACAAGAAGAGCCACGCTCTGGTAGTTGAAGCGATCTTAAAAATGAATAACTTCTGAAACAATGAATAAAACTGCAGAATGACCAGTATGCCAAAAATTTAGCTAAAATACGTAGGTGAGACGTTCATCCTCTAATCTCACCAGAGTAAAGTGTCATCCACCTCACATCAAGTCACATCGCCGGAGCGATGACGTTTGACTACAAACGAAGGAACCTGTAAGAAATGTCTACTACCAGAAAAGCTTTTTACCATCTAGGTTTGTCTCATTTCGACGCCTATTTAACAAGATTTTCTAGTCTCAAGATGACTGAATAACCGAGATCGCGAGCTCCATAGCATAAAATGTAATTCAGGAAGCATTGATAAAGTGCAGAGAGTATCTTTCTTTAGAAAGTTTATTTCAAGTTGCTGCCACTTTTCTGTCACTTTTCTGTCACTGATCTTTATCAACTGAACTATTCTCGAACGCTTTACAAAGTAAAGTTGCCACACAAAATTTTCACAACTATTTAAAATACAGTATTAAAGATTTTGAGCAAGATTTTTGAGATAATCTTTATTTATTTAAAGTTTTGCTTTGGGATTCGCCTCTTGTCTAGGACGCCTGGAGTTGAACGGAGAAAGATTGAAACATTTTCTGTTGCCCATATCTATTCGTCAAGTTTATCCGCTTTCGCCCATACTGCACGTCATTGAAGTGAAACAATTCCTGTTCAAGTTGAGGGTGGACCGTTGCTGTGCCATCACCTTGTGCCTTCACCTTGGGGAGGTACTCTGCCTATAGGGACGATGTCTCCACGCTTCTAAACAATGATGATATTAATAGTAATAGTACTTGTAATATTAGCCAGTTTCTTCATAAGGAAACAGAGCAGTATTTATTGGCTGAGCAGTCTATGCTTCCATAGTTGGAATTCATAAGATATTTCTATTAAGACAAAGTTTTCATGAAATTGAATTTCTCAAGTTCAGCTGTTGTTATTACTCTTTCCAATAATGATGGGCGTTCCCTTCCTAACCTTTTACTTGGAGTAATAAAGTGTTTGACTCTCAACATCTTGATTATGTTCTTAATTTCTCTTCGAGTTACATGTGCTATCCATTTTAGCTGTTGCTGTTATGGAAAGTCCTCATGTGATTTGGTTTCTCTTATTTGATAAAGTTCTTTGTGATTCTGTGGTGCCGGTGTCGAGTTTCGAAGAAGAATGGCCCTCTTCAAGACTTAAAAGCTTCATCCGTTCGAAGTCACCTTTAACCATCAATCTGTGAAAGCAGTTGTACACAGCTGACAGTGTAGGTATTTCTGAACGAGTTTGGTGCCCTGCATGACATCTATTTGATTTGAAATGACTATTTAAGAACACGACTATGTTTAGAACAACGTTTTGGTTTTGTAGCAAATTGCAGTGTTGTGAGACGCTACCCGTCTTTTCTATTTTCTATTTCTTACTTTTGTACTAAATTTGTTATAAATGATTCATGCGCCGTATTATTTGAAATGTTTATTATTTACTAATTCCACATTGTAATGTTTTACATGATTGATTCAGGGTAGATGCCATCACTGCTTTCATTCCAGTTCCAGATCACAGTTGCTGCTTTGAAAAGGTCTATCTCGGGTCTTTTTTCTTGGAACACTTGGTAGAGAATGTTGGGTTTTTTGTTTGTTTTTTTTGGTTTGGTTTTGTTTTGTTTTGTTTTGGTTTTGGTTTTGTTTTTTGTTCTAGGTCATTCTTATCAAAACTATGAATACCTATGTCATCGGTATAACTTCTTTCATCATTAGCACACTGGCTTGATATTCGAAATCAGGAGAGTTTTTTTCTATTTGTAAATTCGTTCGGGACATAGTATGGAATTTATTAAGTGATCATCTCTTCGCATATGTGCTTGTATATCCGCAGATGTATAGTCTAAGAAGATATTAAATAGATTGGGATTCTCATTTCCACTTTGTCGTACACTTGATGAGATTTTAAATGTTTCGATATTTGAGTTTTCACTGGATATGCCAGACCTTGTGAGCTAATATAATTCCTCTATTAAATCTAGTCAATCTGTGAAATCGGCGGTTAGAAAACGGTTTCTAATAGATAAGAAAAGGAAGTTTCTATTGATATTATTATATGCTGCTATGAGGTCAACATAGCAGGTATACAATTTTCTATTGGAGAGGTATGCAGTTTGTTAGAGTTGTTTGATGACATATACGCTATTATAACACTCCTTACCAGAATGAATGTCAAGTTGAGTTGTGAGGAGCTGACTTTCATGAACTAAAATCTGAGGAGAAGGCAACGAGAAACTACATCACTTTGTCAAAAAGACATAGCAATTTATAAAGATTTGAGGAAAAGAAACCGTGGAGAGTCATGATCTCCTACGTCCTAATGGGGCTTGGTATTAAAAAGTATTAAAATTCTAACAGTCATTATTAACTCATTTGATACCCTATCACTCTTTCTGATACATACTTGTAGAAGAGTATATATTACGTAAGCATTGTAGATTTAACTGATACTAATTGGATTGCCTTTTGATAATATACAAAATTGGTCTGAATAAAGCAAAGAGAGTAACAAAAAGAAGTAAATCGATGTGTGAGTAAAATGGAGGTCATAAATAAAAAAGACGACAAAAGAATAATGAAGAAATATCTTGTTTTAATGAGTGATGCAAAGGTAGAGATGATAAGCGAAAAAGACTGAAGGGTTTCGAGGGGAAAATTTCAGATGAAATGCATATTGAGGAAACAATACTAAAGAAGAAACTGTGTGATAGCTACAGAAAGGAAAAAGACTGTGGACAAAACACAGAAATAATAAATAAACAAATGGAGAAGAACAAAACGAGTTGTTAATAGACGCAATAAAATAAGGTTTCAGAACAAGTGTAACGAAAAACTTTGGCAGAACATTAGACAAGTGAGGAGTTGAAATCAGATTAACATGAATCGTGACTTTAGTGATATTTCCGAAAATATGTTAAATGCCTAAAATTAATGAATCTAATCTTATGTGGGAACATTCCTCGGCATTTGTTCTGTAATTGGTTGGGAAAGAGATGTCCGGGTAGCTGGTGGTAATTTATGATGACAATGGTGAGCTGGGATTGCTATACAACTTGCAGAGGTCATTGGTAGGGCCTGACTTGTAATGTCAAGGGTGAGAACGAAAAGAACTAGTGGTTTATATTTATATCTAGTGGATATCGCTGATTTGTCAAGTATAAAATAGCGAAAATTAGAGAAGGAATGAGGTCTATTGCTTAAGGCCTCTGATATTCTCAAACACATTTTTTAAAAAAGGCGTCTCTCTTTAATGTATTGCAAAAACAAATCTAAACAATCCGATAGTTGGCATCAATTTTCATTTTTGTCTGTCATTACATTGCTGTCATAATAATCAAGTTACATATATTGTTATTAATATCATATAGATTCTATGGATTTTACAAACATATAAGTATGCTAAGTTCTACAATATTAAGAAGAATATATTACGCCTTGTGGTAGAGGAGATTTTCGCTTCGGCTCGTTATACTAAAGCAAAAACGATTGTTACAGATAAACCAGAATACTTTGCACTTTTTGTTGAGAAAGTTTCATATTATTTCTTTCTCCCTTTTATTACAGATTACTGAATTAAAATATTGTTCGCAATGAACAAAATCAATACTTAAGTAAAAATCATTACACTCATGACTTCTTCTTATGAGTGAATTTCGGTTTAAAATTTTGGCGGACAATATCAGCAAAATGATTGCGATTCCCGTGTCAGTCATTCGTTTTTGTGTAAATGTCGTGAATAAAGATCTGAACCATTGATCTCTATTTTGATAAGCTATCTATGTATTTGAAATATCCTGAAAAAATTTCATATATAATCATAATATATAAATTCAATAAAATTCATTCTTGGTAAGCTACACAAACAAACTATTTACTCAAAACAAACACTAGTTGCTCAAACAGACAAACAGCTAAAAGCACTAAAAAATAAATCTATCAAAACACATAACTGTAATAATAATAATAATAATAACAATAATAATAATAATAATAATTATTATTATTATTATTATTATTATTATTATTATTATTATTATTATTATGTCATTTTTCATCATATTTCGATTTCTGCTTTGGTCTCACTACCAACCAAGTCTGCGGGGAGACCTAAGGCACACCTAATGGCTCCATTTCATGTTTTTCTATCTTCCCTATCATCCCTAGCATTACATAGATAAAGTTTTCCTTAGTGTGTGGGCTGTACTTAATAAGACAATTTTTTGTATATCTCTTAAGCTGGGGTTTCCAGGGATTCTTTCAATGTGTTGTTTTGTTCCATTTTTTATCATTCCAAGTGCACCTACTATCACTGGCACAACTCTTGTTTTCAATTTCCACATTTTTTCTATTTCAATTTCCAGGTCTTTATATTTTTATATTTTGACATTTTTTATTTATTATTATTATTATGTCATTTTTCATCATATTTCGATTTCTGCTTTGGTCTCACTACCAACCAAGTCTGCGGGGAGACCTAAGGCAGGTAGTGGCGTGTTGTTATGGCTCCATTTCATGTTTTTCTATCTTCCCTATCATCCCCAGTATTACATAGATAAAGTTTTCCTTAGTGTGTGGGCTGTACTTAATAAGACAATTTTTTGTATATCTCTTAAGCTGGGGTTTCCAGGGATTCTTTCAATGTGTTGTTTTGTTCCATTTTTTATCATTCCAAGTGCACCTACTATCACTGGCACAACTCTTGTTTTCAATTTCCACATTTTTTCTATTTCAATTTCCAGGTCTTTATATTTTGACAGTTTTTCAAATTCCTTGATTGCTATGTTACAATCCGTTGGACAAGCCATATCAATTAATAGACAAGTTTTCTCCTTCTGGTTTTTAACAATAATGTCTGGCCTGTTTGCTTCAATTTTTCTGTCTGTGTAGATGGTGTAATCCCATAGAATGGTTACATCTTCTATTTCTGTAACCGGTGCTGGGTGATGTTCATACCAGTGTTTGTTTACATCTTTTCCATAATGTTTGCACATTGCCCAATGTAAATATTGCCCAACTCTATCTTGGCGATTTTTATATTCATTTGGAGCAAGCACAGAACAGCCTGAGATTAGGTGGTCTATTGTTTCTTGGTGTTTATCACAAAACCTGCATTTTGGATCCATATTATTATGCATAATATTTGCCTGAAAGTTTCTAGTGAAAAGACTTTGGTCTTGTGCTGCAAGAATAAAGCCTTCAGTTTCAGACTTTAATCCAGATGCATGTAACCATCGATGAGTATTAACATTGTCAACATTGGATTTATTGGCACGTTCTGGATATTGGCCATGCAGAGGTTTGTCTTGCCAACGCTGTTTCATCTGTTCAAGAGCTTTATCTTTGGCTTTCATTTTCATATTTTTTGCCGCAATAGTTGGTTCTTGGCTTCTGTTTTGCTTTTCTACAGAATCTACTAACTGTAAATCTTGTTTGTATTTACTGCCTTCTTTTATTATTGAATATTTTTTCTTTCTTTCTTCATGTTGTCTTACTAATTGTATCATCCAATCCTTTGTTTTTTCTATGTATGTTAGTAAGCCAATAGTTGTTGTCTTGTATGACAATTCCAGCTGAATAAGACCTCTTCCACCTTCTTTACGGGGTATGTATAGACGGTCTACATCGGCCTTTGGATGATGCATCTTATGCTTAGAAAGAAGCTTTCTTGTTTTAGAATCCATTCGCCTGATGTCGTTTAGAGTCCAGTTTAAGATGTTGAAGCTATATTGGACAATTGGGATTGCAAGACTATTAATGGCCATAACTCTGTTCTGTGAATTTAATTCAGTTTTTAATATCAGTCGTAGCCTTCTATAGTACTCTTTACGCACTATTTCTTTCATTTTTTAATGGTGAATGTTTTCACTCTCATTTGCACCTAGGTATTTATAAGCTTCTTCTGGTTTCAATTCTTTTATTGTTACATCAGGGTCTAAGCTAATTGAGGATGTTTCTTGTATTGATCCACGTAAAACTGTAGCTTTAGCACATTTATTCAAATTAAATTTCATTCCAATGTCTTCGCTGAAGCATTTTACAGTTTGCAGAAGACCTTCCAGCTCATTATCATTCTTAGCATATAACTTTAAGTCATCCATGTAAAATAGATGGCTTATTTTCTTTTGGCCTATTTTATAACCACATTCTGTCTTATTAAGTTGACTGGTTAGTGCTATTAATGATATGCAGAATAGTAAGGGAGATAAAGAATCACCTTGAAATATACCTCTTTTGATGTTTATTTCATCAGACTTATAGGTTCCATTTATATGATTGAGGTAAAGGGTTGTTTTCCATATAGACATGCACTGTTTGATGAAATTGATGATGACGGGCGATATCTTGTATATATTTAAAGTCTTTAAAATCCAGGAATGTGGCACACTATCGAATGCCTTTCGATAATCTATCCAGGCAGTTCTAAGATTTTTCTTTGTACTGTAGCAGTTTTCCAGGATCATTTTGTTCATTAGCAATTGGTCTTTACAACCATAACAGCCACGTTTGCACCCTTTTTGTTCAAGCGGTATCATGTCATTTCTTTCTAAGAATAAATATGTCTGTTTTGTTAAAATAGATGTTAATAGTTTATATGTTGTCGGAAGACATGTAATTGGTCTGTAGTTTTTCGGGTTGTTTGTGTCACCATTCTTGGGTAGAAGAAATGTAATTCCTTTGGTCATCCATGCAGGAATTTTAGTGGGATCGTCAACCATTTCTTGAAGTTCTTTTGCTAGTTTTTTATGTGCTGTATTTAAATAATATAGCCAAAAGTTAGGAATTTTATCTATACCTGGGAATTTCCAATTGTGTGCCCTTTTTAGTGCAAATTTAACATCCTCTTCTGTAATTCCAGACCATGTCTGTTCTGGTTTATTTTTCATTCGTTCTATCTCTTGTGCAATCCAATGTACTTCCTTGCTATGTACTTTAGGGCAAGCCCATATCTTTTCCCAGAACTGTGTGACTTCTTCCATTCTGGGGGGTACTGTCACTTCAATTCTTTTGTTTTACCTATTTCCCTGTAAAATCTCTTTGTATCAGTCTGAAAAATCTTGTTTTGTCTGTAAAATCTTGCTCTTTTTTCATAGCGTCTCATCCTTTGAGCCTTCAGTTGGATTTTTTGCTTTATTTTTTCTTTATTTGATAAGACTTCATTTTCATTCCTAATGTTATATTTTCTTTCGGCTCTTCTGCTTTTCCTAGTTCTTACATTTATTCCTCTACTCAGTTCATCCAGTACTGATAGTTCACTTCTAAGTTGTTCGATTTCTTTTTCTATTTTTCTTTTCCAAGGTGGATCTTCACGTCTGTGAGACTGCCTTGTTTTTATTTTGATATTCAATTTTTTTGTTGCTGCTGATGCTGATGCATATATTACTTCGTTGAGATTTGTATGTGTGTCTTCATCCAGTATTAATTTCAGTGCTGCATTGTAGAGTTTAATAGTTCGGAGGTTATGTTTTGTTGGTTGTAATTTTGGGAGCTGTTCTCGTTCCTCCATTGTAATATTTTGTATTTGACTTAGATGGTTTTTTATTTCTATCTTGGCTTCCTGTATATTGTTCTTATTTTCCGTCAAATAATTATCTTCGATGTGTTCTGAACTCGTTTTATTTTTGTCTTTTAACTGACTCAGATCACACCTTTCCAGCACTTTTAAACTTACAGCATTATCTTCGCAGTGATTTGCGTGTTTCACGGTTTCTACATTATGACCTGTGGCTTGTTTGATGTTATTACTTTTTATTTCTGATTCCGGTTCCTTTTCATATTTTGTTGATTCGTCTCTTCTTGTTACAATTCTTTTAATTTCATTAGTTTCAGCCTCTGTCAGTCGGTTATTACGAATAATGTACCTACGTACATTGGCTAATTTATTTTCGTCAATATACTTTCTATTTGCTTGACCAACTTTTTCACGCCAAATGTCATATGTTTGGCGAGTCATGTTTTTTTGAGGTTTGAGTAACGCTTCATGAAATGCAGTCATAACGACTTTGTATTCCTCACGAGACCATTTTATTTTTTCTTTCTTTAAATATACGGTTGTAGATCTAGCTGGTGAATTTTCAGGACCATCATTAGGATTATCCTGGTTGTGGGGACCTGAAGATTCATTCTTTGTGTAGGAGTTTGTTCCTATGGCAGATTTTTCGACCTCAGGTAGGTTCCCTCCTGAAGGACGGGCTCCCTGTTTATCTACTGGAAGAGCCATACTGGATTTTTTATTTCTATTTGTATTTTTCATGTTTTTCCCACGAGTGACACACGGGTCCAAAAGTCCACCCAAAGTTGCCCGGCACGTTGGGTAACGGTCTTTTACAAACAGGGTCCCGAAGCCTGTAGGGGATCGTTTGTGACCTCATAACGCAGTAGCCATTCACTCCTCGGCACGATTAACACCTTGAGTTGCGGGTTGTTGTTCGGAGTTTTCCTTCTCCTAAATGGGCTGCCAAGCAACATCTGACATAGACGCGATTGGAATTCAAGGAGAAAGACGCTGGTTAAAAAAAAAAAAAAAAAAAAAAAACCTTTGGCGTAGCAACGGCTCAACGAAACAAAACATCAGTACTAGAGTATTTTGTTAAAAAAAAAAAAAAAAATTTTACGAAATATCGACAGCTAAAGGAAATATAATACGGATGATTTTATTTAGGTTCATTTAAAGAACAAACAGATAAATTAAAATAAAACAGAATTTCATAAAAAAAAAAAAAAATTCGATAATATCTAAAGAAAAAAAATCCTGTTTATATTAAAACAGAATTTCATATTGAGAAAAAGAAAAATTCAAATAGACAGACGCTCGTTGAAAAAAAAACAAACATACGGTCGTTCAACGGAAAAAAAAATGTAATAATTTGTTCGTCCACTTTATCATTTATTTTTTCAATAAAGTCGTTGGTCAAAAATAGGGTTATCAGAATAAGATAAATTAAATAAGTAAATTAAATCAATAAATAAATAAAAATAAATATATCAATAAATACGTAGACTTTCTATAAAATAATACCGTAGAAATTGTTTTTCATCGGATTTAATTTATTTTCTTGTTCTGTTTTGTTTTTAAGAAAATTATAATAGTTAAAAAAAAAAAAAAAAATTTTACGAAATATCGACAGCTAAAGGAAATATAATACAGATGATTTTATTTAGGTTCATTTAAAGAACAAACAGATAAATTAAAATAAAACAGAATTTCATTAAAAAAAAAAAAAACAGATTCGATAATATCTAAAGAAAAAATCCTGTTTATATTAAAACAGAATTTCATATTGAGAAAAATAAAAATTCAAAGAGAGAGACGCTGGTTGAAAAAACAAACTTGGACGTAACGGCCGTTCAACGGAAAAAAAAACATCACTGCACTTAGAGAGTATTGTTAAAATAAAAAAAACAATTGTTGCTACTATTAACCATTGTCCTTGCAAAAAAAAAAAAAGAAAAAAAAAAAAAAGGAAAGGAAAAGTGGACATACCTTTGAGTTTACTACCGTAAAATTTAAAAATAATAATTTGTTCGCCCACTGTATTCTGTGTTATTCCTTCATTAAATCCAACGAGAATAAGATTATCGAAAAATAAATAAAATGAACGAACAAATATAAAGAAATTATTACATATTCTTTCTAAGAAAGAATATCGTAGATCGAGCAGTTTTTTTAGTGTTTTTCGTCATATCTTTTCGTTGTCTTGCTTTAGAAAACTAGTTAAATCTATTTAAGGATCATTTAAAGAAGAAACATACAATTAAAATTATATACGAAGGAAAAAATTAATGTTTATGTTTAATATAGTGAAATGAAAAATTAATGTTAATGTTTACGTAAAAAAAAAAAAAAACGTTACGTTTTAAGGAGCCTCAGAAAAGCACGTCATTCTCGTTGTAATTCCAATCGCGTTATTATTATTATTATTATTATTATTATTATTATTATTAATTCATAAAACATCGTTATGTTTTATTATGGATTTCAATGTGTTATTTTGTTCCATTTTTTATCATTCCAAGTGCACCTACTATCATTGGCACAACTCTTGTTTTCAATTTCCACATTTTTTCTATTTCAATTTCCAGGTCTTTATATTTTGACAGTTTTTCAAATTCCTTGATTGCTATGTTACAATCCGCTGGACAAGCCATATCAATTAATAGACAAGTTTTCTCCTTCTGGTTTTTAACAATAATGTCTGGCCTGTTTGCTTCAATTTTTCTGTCTGTGTAGATGGTGTAACCCCATAGAATGGTTACATCTTCTATTTCTGTAACCGGTGCTGGGTGATGTTCATACCAGTGTTTGTTTACAGATTTTCCATAGTGTTTGCACATTGTCCAATGTAAATATTGCCCAACTCTATCGTGGCGATTTTTATATTCATTTGGAGCAAGCACAGAACAGCTTGAGATTAGGTGGTCTATTGTTTCTTGGTGTTTATCACAAAACCTGCATTTTGGATCCATATTATTATGCATAATATTTGTTTGAAAGTTTCTACTGAAAAGTCTTTGGTCTTGTGCTGCAAGAATAAAGCCTTCAGTTTCAGACTTTAATCCAGATGCACGTAACCATCGATGAGTATTAACTTTATCAACATTGGATTTATTGGCACGTTCTGGATATTGTCCATGCAAAGGTTTGTCTTGCCAGCGCTGTTTCATCTGTTCAAGAGCTTTTATCTTTGGCTTTCATTTTCATACTTTTTGCCGAAATAATTGGTTCTTGGCTTCTGTTTTGCTTTTCTACAGAATCTACTAACTGTAAATCTTGTTTGTATTTACTGCCTTCTTTAATTATTGAATATTTTTCTTTCTTTCTTCATGTTGCCTGACTAATTGTATCATCCTATCCTTTGTTGTTTCTATGTATGTTAGTAAGCCAATAGTTGTTGTCTTGTATGACAATTCCAGCTGAATAAGACCTCTTCCACCTTCTTTACGGGGTATGTATAGACGGTCTACATCGGCCTTTGGATGATGCATCTTATGCTTAGAAAGAAGCTTTCTTGTTTTAGAATCCATTCGCCTGATGTCGTTTAGAGTCCAGTTTAAGATGTTGAAGCTATATTGGACAATTGGAATTGCAAGGCTATTAATGGCCATAACTCTGTTCTGAGAATTCAATTCAGTTTTTAATATCAGTCGTAGCCTTCTGTAGTACTCTTTACGCACTATTTCTTTCATTTTTTAATGGTGAATGTTTTCACTCTCATTTACACCTAGGTATTTATAAGCTTCTTCTGGTTTCAATTCTTTTATTGTTACATCAGGGTCTAAGCTAATTGAGGATGTTTCTTGTATTGATCCACGTAAAACTGTAGCTTTAGCACATTTATTCAAATTGAATTTCATTCCAATGTCTTCGCTGAAGCATTTTACTGTTTGCAGAAGACCTTCCAGCTCATTATCATTCTTAGCATATAACTTTAAGTCATCCATGTAAAATAGATGGCTTATTTTCTTTTGGCCTATTTTATAACCACATTCTGTCTTATTAAGTTGACTGGTTAGTGCTATTAATGATATGCAGAATAGTAATGGAGACAAAGAATCACCTTGAAATATACCTCTTTTGATGTTTATTTCATCAGGTTCCATTTATATGATTGAGGTAAAGGGTTGTTTTCCATATAGATATGCACTGTTTGATGAAATTGATGATGACGGGTGATATCTTGTATATATTTAAAGTCTTTAAAATTCAGGAATGTGGCACACTGTCGAATGCCTTACGATAATCTATCCAGGCAGTACTAAGATTTTTCTTTGTACTGTAGCAGTTTTCCAGGATCATTTTGTTAATAAGCAATTGGTCTTTACATCTATTTCAGCCACGTTTGCACCCTTTTTGTTCAAGCGGTATCATGTCATTTCTTTCTAAGAATAAATATGTCTGTTTTGTTAAAATAGATGTTAATAGTTTATATGTTGTCGGAAGACATGTAATTGGTCTGTAGTTTTTCGGGTTGTTTGTGTCACCATTCTTGGGTAGAAGAAATGTAATTCTTTTGGTCATCCATGCAGGAATTTTAGTGGGATCGTCAACCATTTCTTGAAGTTCTTTTGCTAGTTTTTTATGTGCTGTATTTAAATAATATAGCCAAAAGTTAGGAATTTTATCTATACCTGGGAATTTCCAATTGTGTGCATTTTTTAGTGCAAATTTAACATCCTCTTCTGTAATTCCAGACCATGTCTGTTCTGGTTTATTTTTCATTCGTTCTATCTCTTGTGCAATCCAGTGTACTTCCTTGCTATGTTCTTTAGGGCAAGCCCATATCTTTTCCCAGAACTGTGTAACTTCTTCCATTCTGGGGGGGGGGGGGGGCTGTCACTTCAATTCTTTTTTTACCTATTTCCCTGTAAAATCTCTTTGTATCGGTTTGAAAAATCTTGTTTTGTCTGTAAAATCTTGATCTTATTATTATTATTATTATGTCATTTTTCATCATATTTCGATTTCTGCTTTGATCTCACTACCAACCAAGTCTGCGGGGAGACCTAACGCAGGTAGTGACGTGTTGTTATGGCTCCATTTCATGTTTTTCTATCTTCCCTATCATCCCCAGCATTACATAGATAAAGTTTTCCTTAGTGTGTGGGCTGTACTTAATAAGACAATTTTTTGTATATCTCTTCTGGAATCAGAAAAAAGTAGTAACATCACACAAGTCACAAGTCATAATGTAGAAACCGTGATACACACAAATCCCTGTGAAGATAATGCTGAAAGTTTAGAAGTGTTGGAAAGGTGTGATTTGAGTCGGTTAAAACGAGTTCAAAACACATTGAACAGAATTATTTTACAGAAAACAAGAACAGTACACAAGAAGCCAAGGAAAACAACAAGAGCCATATAAGTCAGACACAAAATATTGCAATGGAGGAACAACTCCTAAAATGACAACCAACAAAGCATAACATCGAAACTATTATGCTCTACAATGTAGCACTCAAATTAATTGGATGAAGAAGACACTCATATAAATCTCAATGAAGCAATATATGCATCAGCAATAGCAGCAACAAAAAATTGAACATCAGATTAAAAACAAGGCAGTCTCGCAGAAAAGAAAAATAGAAAAAGAAACCGTGAAGTGAATTATTAGTACTCGATGAACTGGCAAGAGAAATAAATGTAAAAACTAGAAAAGGCTTCTGCCTTTTCTAGTTTTTAGTCGAATGAAAATACAATATTAGAAATGAAAACGCTATGACAAAATATCAAGATTCTACAGACAAAACAAGATTTTTCAAACTGATGCAAAAAAATTTTAAAAATTAAATAAACAAAAAATTGAAGTAACAGCCCCCCTTAAAATGAAAGAGGTTACACAGTTCTGTGAAAAATATGGGCTTGCACTAAAGAACATAACAAAGAAGCAAACTGGATTGCGCAAGAGATAGAACGAATGAAAAATAAACCAGAACAGACATGGACTGGAATCTCAGAAAGGGATGTTCAATATAAACTGAAAAAAAGCCCACAATTGGAAATTTCCTGGAATAGAAAAATTCCTAAATTTCGTTATATTATTTAAATACAGCATATAAAAAACTAGCCAAAGAACTTCAAGAAATGGTTAACGATCCCATTAAAATTCCTGCATGAATGGACAAAAGAATTACCTTTCTCCTACCCAAGAATAGTGACACAAATAACCTGAAAAACTACAGACCAATCACATGTCTCCCCACAACATACAAACTATTAACATCTATTTTTAACAGACATATTTCTTCTTTGAAAGAAATGACATGATACCACTTGCACAAAGAGGGTGCAAACGTGGCTGTTACGGATGTAAAGACCAATTACTTATTAATAGGATGATCTTGGAAAGTTAGTACACGTGCGTTTGGTTTAGGATCAGCTTTGAAATATTCTTAAAAGTAAGTTATAATTTTGCTTTGATTTTATTTTGTTTTATTTTTTGTGGATAATTTTAAAATAGTTCCATGGTTATTTGAACGAGTGTTTACCTTTTTTCAAAGAAATTTATTTGACCGGACTTTAACTAAGTTAAAACTTAGTTAACTCAACACCGTTACCTTTTTTTTTCTTTCTTCTTCTTCAATTGGAGTAGATAGTCTAAACTATCACCCGGTTCACACTCCACCCACGTCTATTGAACAGGTGTAGAGGCTCATCCCTTGTTCCTTGTTTAGGATCTGGTTTCCGGTTTTCGCTTTCAATCTTCACTTTGTTTTTTTTTTCAATTGGAGTAGATAGACTAAACTATCGCCCGGTTCACCCTCCACCCACGTCTATTGAATAGGTGTAGAGGCTCATCCCTTGTTCCCTGTTTAGGATGTGGCTTCCGGTTTTCTCTTTTCCAATCTTTTCACTCTTACGTAGCCCCCGGCACATCAGTGGCGTTACCGCCTTGCTCGGGGTGATATGATTTTAAAAAAATGCAAAAAAAAATCTTTGTACTGCCTGGATAGATTATCTTAAGGCATTCGATAGTGTACCACATTTCTGGATCTTAAAGACTTTAAATATATACAAGGTATCAGCCGTCATCATCAATTTTATCAAACAAAGTAGGTCGATATGGAAAACAACACTTTATCTCAATCATATGAATAGAATCTATAAGTGTGGTAAAAGAAACATCAACAGATGGATATTTCAAGGTGACTCTTACTATTCTGCATATCATTCATAGCATTAACTAGTCAATTTAACAAGACAGAATAGGGTTATAAAATAGCTCCAAAAGCAATAAGCCAGCGATTTTACATGGATGACTTAAAGTTGCATGCTAAGAATGACAATGAGCTGGAAGGTCTTCTGCAAACTGTAAAATGCTTCAGTGAACACATTAGAATGAAATTCAATTTGAATAATGTACTAAAACTACAGTTTTACGAGGATCGCTACAACAAATGCCTTCAATTAGCTTAGACCCTGCTATAACAATAAAAGATTTATAGCCAGAAGAAGCTTATAAATACTTAGGTGTTAATGAGAGTGAAAGAATTCACCATAAAGAATGAAAGAAATAGTGCGTAAAGAGTACTATAGTAGGCGACGACTGGTATTAAAAACTTAATTGAATTCTCAGAACATGATTATGGCCATAAATAACCTTGCTATCCCAGTGGTCTAATATATTTTCAACATCTTAAACTGGACTCTAAATGATATCAGACGAAAAAATTCTAAGGCAAGAAAGCTTCTTTCTGAACAGAAGATGCATCATCCAAAGGCTAATGTAGGCCGTCTGTATATACCCGTACAGGAGGTTGATGAGGTCTTATTCAGCTAGAATTGTCATACAAGACAAGTATTGGCTTACTAACATACATAGAAACAACAAAGGACTGGATGATACAATATGACAAACCTTTGCATGGCCAATATCCAGAACGTGCCAATAAATCCAACGTTGATAAAGTTAATACTCATCGATGGTTACGTGCATCTGGATTAAAGTCTGAAACTAAAGGCTTTATTCTTGCAGCACAAGACCAAAGACTTTTCACTAGAAACTTTCAGGCAAATATTATGCATAATAATATGGATCCAAAATGCAGGTTTTGTGATAAACACCAAGAAACAATAGACCACCTAATCTCAGGCTGTTCTGTGCTTGCTCCAAATGAATATAAAAATCGCCAAGATAGAGTTGGGCAATATTTACATTGGACAATGTGCAAACACTATGGAAAATCTGTAAACAAACACTGGTATGAACATCACCCAGCACCGGTTACAGAAATAGAAGATGTAACCATTCTATGGGATTACACCATCTACACAGACAGAAAAATTGAAGCAAACAGGCCAGACATTATTGTTAAAAACCAGAAGGAGAAAACTTGTCTATTAATTGATATGGCTTGTCCAGCGGATTGTAACATACCAATCAAGGAATTTGAAAAACTGTCAAAATATAAAGACCTGAAAATTGAAATAGAAAATATGTGGAAATTGAAAACAAGAATCATACCAGTGATAGAAGGAGCACTTAGAATGATAAAAAATGAAACAAAGCAACACATTGAAAGAATCCCTGGAAACCCCAGCTTAAGAGATATACAAAAGATTTTCTTTTTAAGTACAGCCGACACACTAAGGAGAACTTTGTCTATATAATGCTAGGGATGTTAGGAGAGAAAAAAAACTATGAATGGAGCCAAACAACACGCCACGACCTGTCTTAGGTCATCCTAATAATAATAATAATAATAATAATAGATCTACACTTTAAACCAAACGTTCACGGCTTCTCGCACTTTTTCTTATATATGTATATATATATATGTGTGTGTGTGTGTGTGTGTGTGTGTGCGTGTTTCCGTGTTTCCGACATATCACTTATGTTATTTTATGGTGATGTCGCCTATTTAGACTAACTTTTAGAATAAAACACAATCCTTCTCGGTTTTCAAATCAAAACTTTTCTTTAATATAAAGTTTTCATGAATATCCCCAACCCGATGCCAGATAGACAACTTTAGAGTTTAACTATTAAGTTTATGTCGTAATGAGTAACTTACACCTGAAATTGTTAAAATTCTTTTAAAATGTTTATTTGTTTGTTTGAATTACAATGAGGTTGGCAAAGATTTCAGCTTGGCCTACTTTAGAGACACCCACACATCTTACATTCCGATCAGACACGTGGATGCAGACACGGGCACCCTAAATTCTCTTTCCTTTTTCTCTTCTTTCTCTTCATATTCTTTTCCCTCACATCATCATCTCTGTTCATTTAATGCACTCCTCCATCACTTCATTACCCAAATATGACCTACATCTTCCTCGAGGATTTCTTTGAACCACTGGGCCAGAGACTGTACATATATCACTACCACCCACTATCTTCCATTTATCATCTTTCTCATTTCTTTTTAAAGTAAACCACTTCTATACATAAATGACTGCTTCCATCCTTCCATCTTTCTCTAACACTTCCTTTATTAGACAGAAAAACATTTCCTTTCAAATATATTTCCCTCTTTCACATTGAGCTTGCTTACAATATCTAATCTTTGTTTCCTGAACCTTTTCCACTTTTATTTTCTACAAAATAGTCTTCTCTCCCCAACTTTGTTTGTCTTTCCTTTTTCTTTTTTTAGTATATTCACAGATGATCTCTTTCCAACCCTGTCCTTTTTCTCTCTTCCTTTTTTCACTTCCTTTTCTCTTTATTATTTTTATGCTCTTCTTTTTCTTCTTATTTTAACTTCCATCTTTTCCTCTCGACTCTAAAATAACTGTATGCGACTTCTTTTTTTATCTTCAGCACGTTTCTCACTATTCTCGTCATCCTATGTCGTCTTTGTACGCTACTTTTTCCAGCAAACCAATCATAGTACATACAACAATCACTCTCATTGGAACTTTCTGAATCAATTGCATGATATTTTGATTTTATTTTTGTGTTATCTTTTCGGTTCAGTTTGCATTCTGCTGCTACGACTAATTTTCTTTCTTTGTTAAATAGGATTATGTCCTCCTTGTTACCGCTATTAGTGTAATTGTTGCATTGCACTATTCTGCCTTTTTCTTTTCCATCAAATGTACAAAAGATGAACTGAGTGATCCTTAATTTGATGAAAATAAAAACTAAGCACGTTTCTCTTTAATTTGCATACCTAAAAAAGGTATATTTGCTTATTTACACATCTTCGTTTTTATACTCTATATTTGCAATAAATTGCAAATGATTTGTCCTTTGATTATAGTTTAAAATTCATTATTATTTTTATTATTTGTGATCATCGATTATTTACAATGAAGATCAAGTTAACGCAAGCCTTCTCGATACTGAAAATTTTTCCTTGTTTTCTAGTTGATTTTATTGGGTTTTTCTATTAGATTGGCCTCGTCTCTTTATCGAATTTCCAGTTATTTCAACTTCTTTGTAAGGTTTCTCGATTATATCTATTGTCTGGCAAACATTCTCCTCGTTGATTAAAAGAATTATACTTGGTCTCTTGGGTAATCTGTTTAAATTCAGAAACCCCAGAGAAATCTTCTCTCTAAAACTGACTCTGATTCATGCATAAACCACATTGGTCTGCAGAATCGAATCCTAGTTGTTTGCTCAATTATCAATTAACCATCTTTCCTAATCAGTCACCCTAATTTTTGTTTCTACGTTAACTTGTTACATACATATCATTATATTATTCACTATTTCTATATTATCTATCATGGGTTTTATTTGCATATTCTTGAATAAATATGGGTTGTTATTAATAGAGATTCACTTTATTCTTTTCGGAAGTAAATTTGCTTCTATTTTAATATGCAACTTCTTTACCAACTCCGGATTCTTGTTTGAAGTTTGTTTGTTTTTCTCTTACAAAATCTAATGAAACTTTTGACTGCCATGATTTTGTTACTCTAACTTTGTGTTGTACACAAATCCATAAAGAGCAGAGTCGAGAAAATCTTTAGTGCTGACAAAGACTCCTTCGCTTTCTCTATTTCGTCTATCAACGTCATCCTACTTCTTTGTTTCAAAATTCAGTTCTTCTCTTATTCTGTATAAGAAGTGCCCCGAATATCCTACAATGGATACTACCCAGATAGTCATATTTTTCATCATGTTTACGCTCTTGAAACTAGTGTCCATTAGTTGCTTTCTTAATTTTTGTTTCCTTATTTCATTTTCATTATTTGATATGCGATTCAGAACGAGAAACATTCAAAGTTCAACAGAATATTTTTCTATTTCCTTTCGAACAACGTCCGGTGGCTGTCACAGAGAAATGAATTAAGTAATAATGACTGTCCAGTTAAACTATTGCGAACAAATATTCAGTGTTTATTATTATTATTATTATGTCATTTTTCATCATATTTCGATTTCTGCTTTGGTCTCACTACCAACCAAGTCTGCGGGGAGACCTAAGGCAGGTAGTGGCGTGTTGTTATGGCTCCATTTCATGTTTTTCTATCTTCCCTATCATCCCCAGCATTACATAGATAAAGTTTTCCTTAGTGTGTGGGCTGTACTTAATAAGACAATTTTTTGTATATCTCTTAAGCTGGGGTTTCCAGGGATTCTTTCAATGTGTTGTTTTGTTCCATTTTTTATCATTCCAAGTGCACCTACTATCACTGGCACAACTCTTGTTTTCAATTTCCATATTTTTTCTATTTCAATTTCCAGGTCTTTATATTTTGACAGTTTTTCGAATTCCTTGATTGCTATGTTACAATCAGCTGGACAAGCCATATCAATTAATAGTCAAGTTTTTTCTTTCTGATTTTTAACAATAATGTTCGGCCTATTTGCTTCAATTTTTCTGTCTGTGTAGATGGTGTAATCCCATAGAATGGTGACATCTTCCATTTCTGTAACCGGTGCTGGGTGATGTTCATACCAGTGTTTTTTACAGATTTTCCATAGTGTTTGCACATTGTCCAATGTAAATTTTGCCCCACTCTATCGTGACGATTTTTATATTCATTTGAGGCAAGTAAAGAACATCCTGACATGAGATGGTCTATTGTTTTTTGGTGTTTATCACAGAACCTGCATTTTGGATCCACATTATTATGTATAATATTTGACTGAAAGTTTCTAGTGAAAAGACTTTGATCTTGCACTGCAAGAATAAAGCCTACAGTCTCAGACATTCATCCAGATGCACGTAACCATCGATGAGTATTGACTTTATCAACGTTGGATTTATTGGCAAGTTCTGCATATGGGCCATGCAGAGGTTTGTTTTGCCAGCGTTGTTTCATCTGTCCAAGAGCTTTATCTTTGGCTTTCATTTGCATATTTTTTGCAGCAATATTTGGTTCTTGGCTTCTGTTTTGCTTTTCTACAGAATCTACTAATTTGTATTTACTGCCTTCTTTTATTATTGAATATTTTTTCTTTCTTTCTTCATGTTGCCTGACTAATTGTATCATACAGTTCTTTGTTGTTTCTATGTATGTTAGTAAGCCAATAGTTGTTGTCTTGTATGACAATTCTAGCTGTATAAGACCGCTTCCAACTTCTTTACGGGGTATGTATAAACGGTCTACATCAGCTTTTGGATGATGTATCTTATGCTTAGAAAGAAGCTTTCTTGTTTTAGAATTCATTCGCCTGATGTTGTTTAGAGTCCAGTTTAAGATGTTAAAACTATTTTGGACCACTGGGATTGCAAGGCTATTAATGGCCATAATTCTGTTCTGAGAATTCAATTCAGTTTTTAATATCAGTCGTAGCCTTCTATAGTACTCTTTACGCACTATTTCTTTCATTTTTTTATGGTGAATGTTTTTACTCTCATTTACACCTAGGTACTTATAAGCTTCTTCTGGCTTTAATTCTTTTATTGTTACATCAGGGTCTAAGCTAATTGAGGATGTTTGTTTAGCACATTTATTCAAATTGAATTTCATTCCAATGTCTTCGCTGAAGCATTTTACAGTTTGCAGAAGACCTTCCAGCTCGTTATCATTCTTAGCCTACAACTTTAAGTCATCCATGTAAAATAGATGGCTTATTTTCTTTTGGGCTATTTTATAACTACATTCTGTCTTGTTAAGTTGACTGGCTAATGCTATTAATAATATGCAAAATAGTAAGGGAGACAAAGAGTCACCTTGAAATATACCTCTTTTGATGTTTATTTCATCAGACTTATAGGTTCCATTTACCCTCCTGATCAAAAATTTAAGACCACTTAAAAATCTTTTAAAATATTTTTTTTTTATGGATAGATTTTAAACTCCTCCCACTTAAGGTTACCAATACTACAATCAAAAACGGTTATGGAAACAAAAAGCTACATTCCAAATATTTTATTTAGAAATTTACATTTTTATAAAATGAGGCGATTTACACATGATCAAAATTATAAGACCAGGAGTATAAATTGTTAGATCTATGGCAATTCCAATGTTTTTAGTTCAGTTAGAGATTAACAATCACTGCGTAAAGGTGTTACCATGCTTAAAGCAAGCAAACTTACCAAAGTTAAACGTTCTCGAATTCTAGAATTCCATAAGCAAGGTTTGTCACAGCGGGCGATCGCAGCAAAGGTAAATCACAGTAAAACTGTGATTTGCAACTTTCTAAAGAACAGTGATAATTATGGAAAAGCAAAATACTCTGGTAGGCCCCAGAAAATTTCTCCTGCATTGAGTAGGAGAATAAGACGGGTTGTTATGAAAGACGGGGGAATTTCTTCTAGTCAAATTAAGGCAGTCACAGATGCTGATTGCAGTCCCGTAACCATCAGACGACACTTAAGACAAAAAGGCATGGTAAATAAAAAGCGTAAACAAATTCCTCGGCTGCTTCCACGTCACAAGTTGGACCGCTTAAAGTTTGGTCGTGAATACCAAACATGAGACGTTGAGAAGTGGAAAAAAGTCCTGTTTTCTGATGAGAAAAAATTCAATCTCAATGGTCCTGATGGCTTCCAACGATATTGGTATAACAAAAACATGCCTCCTAAAATATTCTCCGCACGTTATAGTGGTGGAGGGTCTCTAATAGTATGGGTGCCTTTTCTTACAGAGGGACGATGGAGCTCCAGGTGATGCAGGGTCGTCAGAGAGCGGCTGGTTGTGTTAATATGATACAAAAAGCATCTTTGATGACGGAGGGCCATCGTTTGTGTGGGGATGGATGGTTATTCCAACAGGATAATGCTGCAATCCACGCTGCAAGACGGACCTTGACCTTTCTACAAGAAAATGGGTCCATCTCTTGGGACATCCTGCATGCTCACCGGACTTGAACCCAATCGAAAATGTTTGGGGATGGATGACAAGAGATGTTTATCGAAATGACAAACAATATTCAACAAAAAATGAACTTTGTGAAGCCATCTTCAGAAGCCAGAGCAACATCCCCCGCACCTTAATGGAAACGCTTATTTCTAGCATCAAAAGCAGTGGAGGTAGACTTCATTATTAAATTTGGTTGTTGAATATTTTCATGCACTTTTTGTACAATTTCGTAGAATTTTTGTCTCTGGTCTTATAATTTTGATCATGTGTAAATCGCCTCATTTTATAAAAATTTAAATTTCTAAATAAAATGTTTGGAGTGTAGCTTTTTGTTTCCATAACCTTTTAGATTGTAGTATCGGTAACGTTAAGTGGAAGGAGTTTAAAATCTATCTGTAAAAAAAAAATTATTTTTAAAGATTTTTAAGTGGTCTTAAATTTTTGATCGGGAGTGTATATGATTGAGATAAAGGGTTGTTTTCCATATCGACATGCATTGTTTGATGAAATTGTATATATTTAAAGTCTTTAAAATCCAGGATTGTGGCGCACTATCGAATGCCTTACGATAATCTATCCAGGCAGTACTATGATTTTTCTTTGTATTTTAGCAGTTTTCCAGGATCAATCTGTTAATTTAGCAATTAATCTTTACATCCGTAACAGCCACCTTTGCACCTTTTTTGTTCAAGCGTTAACATGTCATTTCTTTCCAAGAATAAAAATGTTTGTTTTATTAAAATAGATGTTAATAGTTTGTATGTTGTCGGATGGCATGTAATTGGTCTGAAGTTTTCGGATTGTTTCTGTCACTGTTCTTGGGTAGAAGAAATGTAATTCCTTTGGTCATCCATGCAGAAATTTTAGTGGGATCGTTAACCATTTCTTGAAGTTCTTTGGCTAACTTTTTATGTACTGCATTTAAATAATATAGCCAAAAGTTCGGAATTTTATCTATATCTGGAAATTTTCAATTGTGTGCTTTTTTCAGTGCACATTTAACATACTCTTCTGTGATTCCAGCCCATGTCTGTTCTGGTTTATTTTTGATTCGTTCTGTCTCTTGTGCAATCCAATCTACTTCTTTGTTATGTTCTTTAGAGCAAGCCCATATTTTTCCCAGAACTGTGTAACTTCTTCCATTTTGGTGGGGACTGTCACTTCAATTCAATTATTATTATTATTATTATTATTATTATTATTATTATTAAGAAATCACATTAAAGCAATTTTCTTACAGCGGTGTCTTTTACGTAAGATTATTTAATCTTACGTAAAAGACACCGCTGTAAGAAAACTTAATATTCTAACTAGTTCAACAGTTAATCAGTCGCTGCCGTTGGCAAGCGAGAATGTCCACCTCACCTTCACATAATTTATATTTTGCTATTGAGACACAAGTTCACTCAATGTTTTACATTTACTTACAACTTGTAAATGTTCTCTGCAAAAATAACCTTTATTTCATAAAATTTATGAATGAAAAGTTGTTCTGATTGTCACTATATTCATTTTCAAATAGTCAATCACCGTCTAAAAAATTTATTTGTTAAAGATATAAAGTAAAGATATAATTTGTATTGATTTGTGTCAGATTACTAATTTTGACTAAAGTTAATCCTAGTAGACATTGCTGATTATGTAGTATTTACATTTTCATTATTAATACATTATGAAAAAAGAATTTTAATTATTTTTAAAATTGTAGGATTCTTTGAAGACCTACTTTTTATGTATGTATGTGTGTACGTTCAATAAAACTGATAGATATTTGCATTGATGGAAAAACTGTGCACTCTAAATTTCATTGAAAGTGAATTGTTTTAAATAAACTAACTTAATAACCGAAATGATGAATACAGAATTATATTAAAATCTAATAACTATTTGAATTTCTGTAAATTATTAAAATCTAAGGTCGTTACACGCTAAAATTACCCCCGTAAACAGCTTTTTTAAACGTTAATATCCCTATTCAATCAAACGTAAATATCCCTATTCACTCAAACGTCAATATCCCTATTCAATCAAACGTTAATATCCCTATTCAATCAAACGTTAATATCTCTATTCAATCAAACGTAAATATTCCTATTCACTCAAACGTTAATATCCCTATTCAATCAAACGTTAATATCCCTATTCAATCAAACGTTAATATCCCTATTCAATCAAACGTCAATATCCCTATTCAATCAAACGTCAATATCCCTAATCAATCAAACGTTAATATCCCTATTCAATCAAACGTTAATATCACCTATTCAATCAAACGTTAATATCTCTATTCAATCAAACGTTAATATCCCTATTCAATCAAACGTAAATATCCCTATTCACTCAAACGTTAATATCCCTATTCAATCAAACGTTAATATCATCTATTCAATCAAACGTTAATATCTCTATTCAATCAAACGTTAATATCCCTATTCAATCAAACGTCAATATCCCTAATCAATCAAACGTTAATATCCCTATTCAATCAAACGTCAATATCCCTATTCAATCAAGCGTCAATATCCCTATTCAATCAAACGTTAATATCCCTATTCAATCAAGCGTCAATATCCCTATTCAATCAAACGTTAATATCCCTATTCACTCAAACGTTAATATCCCTATTCAATCAAGCGTCAATATCCCTATTCAATCAAGCGTCAATATCCCTATTCAATCAAGCGTCAATATCCCTATTCAATCAAACGTTAATATCCCTATTCAATCAAGCGTCAATATCCCTATTCAATCAAGCGTCAATATCCCTATTCAATCAAACGTCAATATCCCTATTCAATCAAACGTTAATATCCCTATTCAATCAAACGTAGAAAACAACGCGCATCCGCAAAATTAAAATTATAAAATAACAACAATTTACCCATCGCACTCTGTATGTAAAAGTTGCGCGATGGATAAATTACTACCAATTTATATTTGTAATTTCGTGTATATGTGTTGTTTCTTTCTTTATTTTGTCGACTGCACTGTATAGTAGGATTAGTTGGGCGCCGTTTGTGAGAAAAAGAACATCAGCACACAATTCACTCCGCCATAAATTTTGTAAAAGGCATGCTGTACTGCTTGAAGCTCCAACACCAATCTGAGGACACTGCAGAGGATTTAAAAAATGTTGGAGATCTAACGGTGATTAAGAATGTGCGGCAGCTTTCAAAAACTCGCTCTGATCATTCTAATAAGAAAAGAACGCCCAAATTTGTTGTTGGGGGCCTCAAACTCAACTGGAGAGCCTACATTAAGTGACTTGTGGAGGTAGTGCTGTCCTTGGTCAAGAGGGTGGTTGTTGAAAGGCCCTATATCTAGCAACGAGACTCTGCACCATACCACACAATTAGGAGATAGTCGTCATTTTTTTACGACCACATCATCCCTTACATCTGACCACCTAACTCTGACCTAACTGAAATGAGATATCACTGTTATTTTTATTTTCGCCTAATTTAAACGACAATTTATCAATCGCACCCAGTAGAATTGTTCGTCCTCATCTTATTTAATATTTCGAAGTTTATGAAAATCGGACTTCTATTTAGAATGTGGAGTGTGTTAATTCTTTCTTTTTTTTTTCTGTGTGAATCCTCGCGCCTCATTTTCTCGTGTCTATACATAGTAATTTTGTTTATTCCATTTTTATCTACTCGTATTTAATATTTTCTTTTCTTCTTCTGTTAGTATTTCTTTTTCTTTTTTTTTATCATTTCACCTAGGCCATAATGCCATTTGGAACCAAGGGTTACTAGGAATTAAAAAGAATGAGATAACTTTAGAGAGGCGAAGTGTCGAGAAATGACAATAAAAGAACAGAGTTCAGAAGAAACAGAAGATGGCGATTAGCATTGCATTTAAATTTGTAAAGATTAGCTAGGAAGCAAGAAATCGGATGTTTTATTTCACAGTCGAGAATGGCGAAAAAAAGTAAACATGAGAAAAGATCATACAAAGACACCTGGCTAATTCTACAGTAAAACAAGGAAACCTAGTTACCAATTTAGTAGCACGCTTAAGTTTGTGCAGTCGAGACTCTAAGGAGGAAAGCTCATCAGAACAACTGCCATGAAAATATTTGTAAATAAGACGGAAGAAAACCACGTTACGGCGGTGAGAAAGTGAATGGAGTTGAGATGCTAGGTCAAGATTGATGACAGTGCCCGACTCTTCTTTGGATTTTGTCGAAAATCTCGAGATTGTAAGAGCGCCAGACAAGATATAGCAGCAATATTCAATGCACAAACAAATAGTGGATTTATAAATCTGTAAAATGAATTCTGACAAGAAATATTGTCTGGTACGACACAGTAAACAAAATTTCCTAACAGTAGATCTAGCAATTGAGTCAATCATTGCATGTCAGTGGAAAACGTGAGCCCAAAATGGCACAAAGTGCTGCTCTCCTGGAGGTTAGCAATATCCATACTGTTGATAGTCAGAAAAGCTTCTCACATATTTTTTTAAATTACTCTTCATGTAAATTTCTTTTTCTGACGACTCTTATTTTTTTAATTTTCTTTTCTTTGTTTCCTTTTATTTATTTATTTATTTATTTTTGGTCCCTTTCTTTCATTTTCATATGATGGACACAGCAACAACAAATAACGATACGAAAATGTCCGAATACAATATCTGGCTCATGTATCTCTAATTTTTAAAGAATTATTTACTTTCTAATAGGAGAAAACATCAATTTCGAAAAGAACTCAAATGACAAAGTAGAAAGTGGCTATAATAAAGGATACAAAGAATTTTTTTTTTAATTTGAAACAAAGATGGATAAAATTCAAACAGTAGATTTATTTTAGGCTAGCTTTAATTGGAAATTTCAAAATCAAGCAATTACCTGGGAAGATAAACAGATGATGGGAAATGAAACACAGAAATCTAAAGACACATTAGAATAGCGACCTTTCGCCTTCCAATGCTAAACAACAGATTAAG